>CM050849.1:32685963-32785963 GCA_027580175.1 Siniperca scherzeri | reverse complement strand
CAGGTGAGTTACCTGCACATCCAGGATCAACCTCACACCCGACAGGTGGTGGACAGGTGGTGGACAGGTGGTGGACAGCTGGTGGACAGGTGTTGGACAGCTGGTGGACAGCTGGTGGACAGGTGGGGCAAACTGACGTTCTGAGAATAAACGACGCAGGTGTCTGCGCAGAGACGCTCCTGACGAAGTGGACGGGGTCAATAAATACGGCTTCATTCGGGTACGGCGTCCCTGAACGCACCTTAGCTCGCGCTCACACATGCAGGCTGAAAGGCCGCGTCGATCGGTTTCAACGTGGGCCGCGCAAAAACACACGGGGCCACAAACAAACGGTCATTAGGTACTCTGGAAACAAACGGCCAATCAGAGCACAGCTACCCGTGTGTACCTGCGCGTGAACGTCGGGGCGCTCCCACACCTGCAGCTCGCTTCGTTTGGACCGACAGAACGAAAAGGATCCGCGGCTGCCTTTCAGCTCGCGTCCGCGCTGTCACGCAGGCCGACAGGTCACTCACTGATTGGACAGTTTTTGGTGACATCAGAACTAAACGGAGCCATGCGGGGAAATCAGATCGTGTGACGGTACTGTCCGATTGATCGGGGGGGGAAACCCTGCATGGTGTTTCCATGGTTACCGAACGATTTGCATACGTACCGCCTACGTGGCTTATACGGGTCGGTTACGAGACCGCTTCCTGAACAGTTCGCGACCGGCGCGCTCTCACACCACAGTCCGACTGGAACCGGACCAAAACCCTCCTTTTCACGAGGTCTCGGTCCGGTTCTTTAGTCCGCACCAGTGTTTGACTGACAGCTTTCACAGCTGCCTGAGCGAACCGAGCGAACCGAGCGAACCGAGCGAACCGGGAAATCAGAATCAGAATCAGAACCAGAAATCCTTTATTGATCCTGAAGGGAAACTCTTTGTTCCAGCAGCTCGTCTTTACGTCAGCGCACACAGGAGGAAGTACTAGCAAACAATATGATGCACTATAAAACTATAAAACAGGTCAGATAATGAAGCACCAGGTGGGTTTACCGGCTGATGATGATAATACAGTAAAATAATACACTGTAATAAAATAAGTAATAAGCAGAGGAAGTTCAGTGCAGCTTATTGAGGTTATTAAGATATTGCACAGCAGTGATGGAGGTAAATAATATCCATAAATAGGAAAAACTAAATATTGCAAAGTTATTCAAGTACTGCAGAGATGTTAATGATCAATGTCCAGTTTAGTGACTTGGTCAGACAGACTGACACTTAGAGGAGGAGCTAAAGAGTCTGATGGCCACAGGCAGGAGTGACTTCCTGTGGCGCCTGTGGTGCATTGTGGGGGATGAGTCTTCCGCTGAAGGCGCCTTTGTTTGACCGGCGTCATGGAGCGGGTGGGAGACGCTGTCCAAGATGGCGTGTAGTTTACCCAGCATCCTCCTCTCTGACACCACCGCCAGAGAGTCCAGCTCCGCCCCCACGATGTCACCGGCCTTACGGATCAGTTTGTTGAGTCTGTTGGCGTCCGCTGCCCTCAGCCTGCTGCCCCAGCATGCAACAGCACACAGGAGGAAGTACTAGCAAACAATATGATGCACTATAAAACTATAAAACTATAAAACAGGTCAGAAGGTAAATGAAGCACCAGGTGGGTTTACTGGCTGATGATGATGATACAGTAAAATAATACAATGTAATAAAATAAGTAATAAGCAGAGGAAGTTAAGTGCAGCTTATTGAGGTTATTAAGATATCGCACAGCAGTAATGGAGGTAAATAATATCCATAAATAGGAAAAACTAAATATTGCAAAGTTATTCAAGTACTGCAGAGATGTTAATGATCAATGTCCAGTTTAGTGACTTCGGGTCAGACAGACTGACACTTAGAGGGAGGAGCTAAAGAGTCTGATGGCCACAGGCAGGAGTGACTTCCTGTGGCGCTCTGTGGTGCATTGTGGGGGGATGAGTCTTCCGCTGAAGGCGCTCCTTTGTTTGACCGGCGCGTCATGGAGCGGGTGGGAGACGCTGTCCAAGATGGCGTGTAGTTTACCCAGCATCCTCCTCTCTGACACCACCGCCAGAGAGTCCAGCTCCGCCCCCACGATGTCACCGGCCTTACGGATCAGTTTGTTGAGTCTGTTGGCGTCCGCTGCCCTCAGCCTGCTGCCCCAGCATGCAACAGCACACAGGACAGCGCCGGCCGCCACAGACTCATAGAACGCACCGGGGATCACTTTCCCCGAAGCAAACGGGTTCGAGGTGTGAAAGCACCTCAGCAGTGATTCAGTTTGATATTCGCAGGTTTAACGTTTGAAAAAAACAAAAAGGGAGCTGGTGTCAGCTGGTACTCGAGCTGACCAACCAGAACCTGTAGCCTCGCTCCAAGCAGCACCGCGCGGTAGTGAGAGCGCCGGCGTCTGAACACTGAGCGCACTAACCCCTCCTTTCACTGGAAGGAGGGGTTTCAGTGACAGCGAGGAGGCCAGAGGGCCGAGTCAGCCAATCACAACGAGCGACGACACACGTCTGTGAAAAGATCGTCTTAAAATAATAATATACCGATCAATCACGGGGTTTATTGGCTGATGCCAGTGGTGAACGGTACTGCGGCGTCTTTAATCACAGATCCGAGCTTTATATTCCCGCGCCTCGTCTCAGAGGGACGTGTGGACGTTTCACTGCGTCTGTCTGACGGCTTCAGTTACTTTACAGCGTTTCATCCCCTTCCTGTCCGGCGGAAACCTCGTATCTCCAGGTGTTTGTGACGAGCTGAAGGATGAAGAGTTTCCTTCACGTGCTGAGGAAACTCTCCTCCTCCTGAAGCTGAATAAACTCTTTAACCCCCCCTCGGATCAGCTGGGAAACGCATCGTCGCAGAGCTGAAAACAGGCTGTTTCTCTGATACGTGGTTCTCACAGGACGGCGACGCTGCAGACACGTGATGACCTCATAGACCATGATGCATTGCTGCAGCTTAAATATATAAAGCAGTTAAAACGAGCTCGACCTGAAACACCTGCAGCAGTAAAACGCAACACACACATGAATCCAGAAACATCAGATATAATAAAACACTGACAGGAAGCGTTTCACTGCACAGGGACGACTCTCACCGTCGCACTTTAACTTCAGCTGATTCTACTTCTAAACTTGTACCTGCAGCGGAGTGTTTCCACAGTGGGGCGTCGGGACTCTCGCTGCAGTAAAGGGTCTGAACGCTCCTCTGCTGATTGACACGCTGCTTCAGACCCAGTTAGCAGTAAAAAAAAAAAAAACACGTGTTTTTAGAAAAAGACACTGACGGTCCACAAAGGGGCACAGGTGCTGCACAGGTGCTGCACAGGGGCTGCACAGGTGCTGCACAGGTGCTGCACAGGGGCTGCACAGGTGCTGCACAGGGGCTGCACAGGTGCTGCACAGGGGCTGCACAGGCTGCACAGGTGCTGCACAGGGGCTGCACAGGGGCTGCACAGGTGCTGCACAGGGGCTGCACAGGTGCAATGTTATAGCAGGTATAATGTTTACCATGTTAGCATGCTAACATTAGCTGGTCAGCAGTAAACACAGAGCGCAGCTGAGGCTGATGGGAGCGTCAGCAGCTCTGCAGGTCAGAAACCAAAGCGTCGGACGCGTTAACGTGTCGACCTGATGGCGGCGCTAGATGGAAAGTCAGAGGATCAGCAGAGTGATTACAGAACATCCTGAGGGGAGCGTGAACGATGAAGCACGTCTCATCGTTTCTAGATCATGTTCATTATCAATTAATCTGCACGACAGACTTTTACTGTCATCACATCTGGGGGGGGGGTCCAGCTTTCCCCCCGATCAGAGTCCTGTAATATTGATCACCTGCTGATTCTGAGTCCCGCCTGATATTTACCTTCATGCTGATTAAAGACGTCCGACACAGAAACTGACTGCAGAGGACACTTGTTCAAATGTATCGATTCAATTTATGGATTAATAAACTGATCTCTTCACCTCCGCTTTCTTCCGTGTTGAGCTTAAAAGACCGAAGTGCACAGTTTCAGCGTGTTGAAATACTTCGTTTATTGACTCGCATCCTTTAGAGACGTCCGAACGCATCCAAAGTGACGTGTCTCAGGTCTGATCTGGACCGGGACGGTCCCGGGACGGGGACGAATATGGTGACGCTGAGACAGAAGTTCTGGTGTTCGCGTGCGTACCTGTGCATAAAGGCGACATCAGGAAACAATAGTTGTGTTATTTTAAAGGGTTATCGTCTCTACGCGGACACCTGAGAGTCCACTCGGTGTCTTCCGTCGTGTCCAAACGTCCGCTGCGTTTAAACCCTCCTCCACGTCTAAAAGCGGGTCTGCGGTCACGGCCCGGCTTTGTTTTCTCATTAATCTTTAAACCATCAGAAAAGACATCGGTCCAGCGCGACGTCTCCAAATGTCTTGTGTTGTTTTGTCCAAAACCCGAAGAGCTTCGGTTCACTGAGATATTAAAAAAAAAAAATAAATAAAATAAAAACAGAGAAAAGCTGCAAAACAAATGACTGAAAGCGATAAATCAGTTATCAGAATAGTTGCCAGTTCATTTTCTGTCGCTCTGGTCGGCCGATCGTGGCAACTCCAGTTAGTTTTACCAGCCGGGTAACTGCTAACGGACCAGCACCAGTGCTGTTGCCATGGTTACCTGCAGTTTAAGGAAAGGTGGTTAAACCGTTGACCTGAACCTTGTTTACGCCGTACAGAAACACTCGTACACAGCCGCTGTATGTTGATTTTCCTGTATTCACATCCACCTGCTTCACCTACTTGTACGGATCTATGACCCGTCTCTGAGGTATGTATGCCGCTACCTGTCTCTCACCCGTCATAGCGTCTCTGTGGACACCTGGGTGGTGTTTTAGCCTCCACCTGGACAGCCGGTTACTGTCTCTGCCATCATGTGGCTGTTTTTAAATCCTCCTCCGTGCTGTAAACTGTGTGTGTGTGTGTGTGTGTGTGTGTAGTCAGTGTCGGTCAGTTTCACCACTCAGGTAACTGAAGCATCCGTGCTGTTGCCATGGTTACCTGCAATTTAATAAAGAGCCGAGGGTTGCATCTTCTGACCCGAGCTGTGTCTGACAGGTATCCCTTTTTAAAAACACACCTGACAGCCAATCAGAAAGCGTGACTTCAAACGCACGCCGCGTGAAACAACGCGTTATTTTATCTCGTTAAAACTTAAACTTGAGGAGTCGTTTTGTGTGTAAAACACGCTGAGTGTAAGTGGCTGACACTTCTGCCTTTTTTTTTAAAAACCGTATTTTGTGCTGCTGACGGTGACTTCCTGTCCCGTCGTCCCTGACAGCGAGCCCTGACCCACCGACACCTAACCGCTCATCCCACCTGTGTAGCCACAGTAGCATTAGCATAGCTAGCTTCTTGCTAATGTTGTCTTAGCTAACGTTAGCTTCCTACCTGCTCCACGGTAGCCGGGTCCATGGACTGCAGCCGAGCGGCGTTCTCGTACTCGTCCTCGCTGTTGTTCCCGGCTCCTTCTTCCGTGTCCTGGCTGGACCCCGGTCCGGTCACCCCGGGCTGGCCTCCGCCGGCCAGAGCCGCCACCACCCCGCCGGAGCAGGTGCCTGCCTGCCGCCGCCTCTTGCTCAGTCCGGGCCCGGAGCAGCAGCTACCGATGCCTCCGCCGCAGCCGACGACGCCGGCCGACACGACGAGCTCCCCGCGAGACCCCGCCACCATCCCGCCGCTGCTGTCCCGACCGTCGCCCGGCCCTACCGGGGACACGGAGCCCACGGGCGGCGGAGAGGCCTGCTGCGGCCGGGAGCTCGCCTCGATGCTCCGCCTGTCGTCCCTTGCGGAGGGCGGAGCGGGTTGGTAGGACCACGGCGGA
Source organism: Siniperca scherzeri (assembly GCA_027580175.1). Taxonomy (NCBI): domain Eukaryota; kingdom Metazoa; phylum Chordata; class Actinopteri; order Centrarchiformes; family Sinipercidae; genus Siniperca; species Siniperca scherzeri. Next base: position 32,780,101 of record CM050849.1, on the reverse strand, counting down.
GGTGAAGCCCTCGGTCGGGCTCCGGTCCGCCCTGCGTGCGGGTGCTGGTGCGGGTCGGAGCCGCTCCGACGGTCGCTGTCATCGGCGTGGTCCGAGACGCCGACCCCGGAGCTGGGCTTCTTCTTCGGGAGAATCGTCATGGTGGTGTGTGTGTGTGTGTGTGTGTGTGTGTGAGGGAGGCAGGGAGGGGGTCAGAGGGTGACGAGTCCTCCCTTTCTGGATCAAATGCTGCGGTCTGTCCGCCCTCCGACCCGGCCGCTGGGCTCTTATCACCGAGCTAAGGCTCTTAGCGAACCGAAACGGACGACAGAAGCGGCGACTCGGCTTCTCTTCGACGGCTTAGTTGAACAAAAACAAAACGCGTCTCCCTCTTCCCGTTCTCCTCCAGCCCGTCCACTCCACAAAACATCAACACAATCTGACGGAAGGCGGCGACGTCACTTCCTGGTTGCGACGGCATTTTTTTTTTTTACGTTTTTACGTTTTTACGTCAGGCCGTCAGTCGGACCTTTGTTGTTGTTGTTGTTGTTGTTTTCTTGCTTTTACAGCTTTCCGTCCCCTCTTCATTTCTCTCGCTCTGAAAAACAAAAAGCAGTCCTTTTTAAACGTTATGAAAACTCATTTCCGCCATTCATTCATTTATTTTACATGTCCACCCGTCTTTTGTTTTCATGAATCCGTCTTATTCATCGTTTGTCTTTTATTTATCAGAATCAGAAAGACTTTATTGATCCAAAATATATAATACAATACACTATAAACACTATAAACACTATAAAAACTATAAAAACTATAAAACAGGTCAGAAGTAAATGAAGCACCAGGTGGGTTTACCGGCTGATGATGATAATACAGTATAATAATACAATGTAATAAAATAAGTAATAAGCAGTGGTGCATGTGCTGATTATTTAGATGTTGCACAGCAGTGTCAATAAATAGGGAAAACTAAATATTGCACAGGAGTGTTAACAGTATATTGCACAATTATCTCAAGTATTGCAGAGATGTTAATGATCAATGTCCAGTTTAATGATAATAATAATAATAATAAGTATAAAATTAAAATAAGTGTAAAATACAAAGTGGATTTACCGGTTGATGACAAGTTTGTACGGTAAAATAATACAATGTAATAATATAAGTAGTAAGTAATAGTGCATGAACTGTCCAGTTAACTGCAGCTTATTTATAATGAGACGGAGGATATCGCACAGCAGTAACAGAAGTATGAATAAATATCAATAAATTAAACTGAAAACAGAATATTGCACAAGTATTCAAGTATTGCAGAGATGTTAATGATCAATGTCCAGTTTAGTGACTTCGGGTCAGACAGACTGACACTTAGAGGGAGGAGTTAAAGAGTCTGATGACTTCCTGTGGCGCTCTGTGGTGCATTGTGGGGGGATGAGTCTTCCGCTGAAGGCGCTCCTTTGCTTGACCAGCACGTCATGGAGCGGGTGGGATGCCATCTTGGACAGCGTCTCCCACCCGCTCCATGTCGTGCTGGTCAAGCAAAGGAGCGCCTTCAGCAGTGCTTTTTGTGTTATAATGACGCGTGAACATGCAGACTGAACTCAGGCGTGGGCAGGAAGTCCCCGATGGCTTTTCATGGCCTTTAAAGTTTGAGAGCAGATTAGATGATTTGCTCTCAATCGCTTTGATTGGTTGAGGTGTGAACAGTCAGCTGCTCGTCTTTCTGCTGTAACCGACAGGTGGCGGATGTGTTTTATTACGTGTTTACAGCAGACCTGCAGACCTGCGGGACATTTTATTCATTTCATTCATAGTTGTAAGTTAAGTTTAGGTTCTTTATATTTTCATACGCACAACAATTACAGTTGCTTCTTGTTCTCCTCCAACAATGCTCAGAAAAAGAGAATCAAAGAGTTAAAATATAGGAATATATATATATATAAGAAAATATAATATGACATATAATACTCAGGTTGTGCAGCACACACACACACACACACACACACACACACATATATATATATAGACCCAGCACATAACTGCAGGGTGTAAGATGCTGGCAGGAAAAGCATACATGGAGCGCTATAACCGAGTGGCTGGCATAGTGTACAGGAACATCTGCACTGAGTATGGACTGGAAACCCCGAGGTCAAAGTGGGAAACACCTCCAAAGGTGGTAGAGAACGACCGAGCCAAGATCCTGTGGGACTTCCAGATCCAGACTGACAGAATGGTAATGGCGAACCAGCCTGACATCGTGGTGGCGGACAAACAGTAGAGGAAAGCCGTTGTGGTTGACGTGGCGATACCAAGCGATGGCAACATCAGGAGAAAGGAGCATGAGAAACTAGAGAAGTACCAAGGGCTCAGAGAAGAGCTGGAGAAGGCCTGGAAGGTGAAGGCGACAGTGGTGCCCGTGGTCATCGGAGCACTCGGGGAAGTGACCCCCAAACTGGAGGAGCGGCTACAGCAGATCCCTGGAAGACCACCAGACATCTCGGTCCAGAAGAGTGCAGTACTGGGAACAGCAAAGATACTGCGCAGAACCCTCAAGCTCCCAGGCCTCTGGTAGAGGACCCGAGCTCGAAGGACGAGACCACCCGCGGAGGGTGAAGGACAAAGTTTTATTTATATATATATATATATATATATATATATATATATATATAATTACACATATACATAAATAAAATCCCCCTCTCACCCCCCGTGGAGGGGGATGTGTCATCCTGAAGCTCGGGTCCTCTATACCTCCATACACACACATATATACTGTATATATATACACATACATGCACAACTATACTGTATATACACGCAGAGATGTGAGCAGGTTGACATAAGTAGTGTACAGGTAAGGTGTAACAGTGCAGGTAACGTGTCGTGGTGGCGATCTGGAGAGTCCAGCAGTGTTTGGGCCTGCAGGGCGAAGCTGGCCCTGATCCTGGTGCTGTGGGACCGTCTGCCAGACGTCAGCAGGCAGCCGGTCAGGATGCTGTCAGCGGCGAATCCTGGAGGAGATGTTCATTTGTAACGGGGGCCGATGGTAGCGAACTCTGAAATATAATTATTACGTTATATTGTCAAATACACACTCAATTTGCAGCACAAAGATTTGTTTTATTTGAAAAATAACAAGTTAGAACAGCAACAAAAGAAGGTTTCCGAGCACTAAAGGGCACTTTCACTTTGGCTCTGTTACTTCCTGTCTCTTTCCCCGTCTGCTGCTGAGAAGATCGATAAATTGTCGAGATTGATCACATTCTGACGAGTCAGAGAAATCATTTCCCGTGGCGGGCTCTAAAGGAGAGAGTCGTCCTGCAGATCAGCGTCCTGCTTTCTTCTGCAGAGACCTCTCGATCTGAGAGTTCACTTTTTTCTTTAAGTTTACTTTTACATATATATAAATATATATAAAAAGCAACAATGACCAACAACATACAATGTGTCAAAGTGTTTCTGTCGGTTGTAAACAAAAATGCAAATGCAATGGTGCTGAGTGCAAAGAGTGCTGGAATACATATTGAATGATTCATGTAATCGGTTACTTTATAAACATACAGTATATACACGTATGCATGTCTATATACATTCTACACAGTGTGCTTAGATTTCTATATTTTTTCTTTTACTATTTTTAACTTCAAAATCAACTTTTTCTCAAAATATTACCACTTTTAATCTTTAATCTTGAAATATTGGGACTTTTTTTTAACTTTAATGCATAAAATTAAGACTTTTGCTTGAAATATTACAGGTTGCACTGCAACCACCAGCTGCACTGTGACTGGCTCCGCTGTCATCGATTTCAGCGGCCATGTTGGTTTTGTCGGGGACCGCTGTGCCTACACTCTGATGTCAGCTCCAGGCCTCCAGCTGCTGGCCACCTTCCAGGAACGCCGACGTAAAGACGTTAGTTTTTTGGACCACGTGATCCTGCATCTGGACGGGCCGGCTGTTGACATTTACCTGGGACAAGGCGGCAAAGTACAAGTAAGCTACCTACAGCTAAAGAGAGTGATGTGACCGCTCACACCAACATCCAAAGGCAGCATAACGTCAACTATCTCACATATGCTGATGATACTCAACTGTACATCTCAGTTGAGCACGACAGCACTCAGGCTTTGATCCCACGTACAACCTGCTTATCAACACATTTCTGTTGTTTGTTCTCATAACATTGCTGTTATCCAGTGAAGCATCTGTTTTGTTGTCAGACTCTGAATATTGATTCAGGAAGCTAACGGAGAGAAATGTTGTGGATCACGTATTCGTTATAAAATCGACCTGAAGTTACTTTCTCTTATTTTAGGTAGACTGAGACGTATTTCTCATTGAATGTATTGATTGTTTGGCATAATTATATATTAATGATGATAAAATTGATTTTATGATCATCTTAAGATGCTTTTGGGAAACAAAGACCAGAATACAAGTTCATCATAATTGTTTATACTATGGCTTTCTGTTGTATAATCTATTCTGTACACACGACATCTATTATGGAGCCATTTCATTCAGAACCCCACCCAAACTGCACACCACCTATCCGGTCATCCTGCCCCCCACCCAGCTGGATAGCGCCGGTGACTCCCGCAGGCCCAACAAGGCCTCAAAAAAGACCGATATCAAAAGGAAAAGGGTTGCAACCTCTGTGGCAGCAGGAAGACAGTGGATCGGATGACAGGACCAAAAATCCCCCTTCAGGCAGGAAGTCTCAAACAAGCAGACAAATAAAGCTGCTGCTGCTGCAGGTCGCCACAGGTGCAGAGTCCTGGAAGTTCATGGACTTTAACAAGAGCCGAGAGGACTGGAAGGCTGGAGGATGCACCATCACTATCTGTCTTCTGCTGCAAAGTCCAGGTTACACACCCCATGCAGCAGCTGCCCCCGACCCTCAGACAGTCCGCCACTGGATTCCAGCGTCTTTTTTAGGAGAATATTAAGTGTAAATGAAAATATAGATTAAATCCTTTTTTTAAATATAAAAAATGACCTTGGAAGTACCTTTTTCAGCCCTGAGTAGTGTCTGCAGGTATTCCTTTCAGGCTGCATACAAACCCCAACAACCTCCACCATTAAGGTAAGGAAGACTGTTTGTAGCCTGAGAGACAAAACCCAGAGCAAAAGCACGAGTCGCTGCTGCTCGTTCAGCTCGTTGCTTTGAGCGAACTGAAGGAGACTCAGACAGGCGAACCGACCCAGATCCTCTCTCAGCTGGACAATAAAGAACAGTTTTACTATAAAAATGGGATGACGCCCATGCACATTATTATACATACATGAGTGAGAAGACAGACACCAGGCTGTAGAGTGACAAAGTGTGTATTTATATCATCTTCCCCTCCCCACACACACATACACACACATCTTTAGTTACAGTTGGTGCTCAGTGTCGAGTAATAATAATAATAACAATAATAATAATATAAGCGATAGTTGTCTTCAAATATAGAGCGATACACTTTATACAAAATACCCTGCATATTACTGTCAAGTTTAATGTGAATGAGAAGAGCAGTGTGGTGTGATTGTTCCTGGTTGTTCACTCTGACGGCCACCGGAGGGCGTGTTTCCACACCGAACTCTGAAGGTTCAGACTGATGATCAGTTCTAATGAAATCAGATCATTAATCATCTTTTAAAAACCTTCTGCAGAGTGTTTTTGAGGTTTTTCAAGAGGGAAAACAAAGGGAAAGGAAATTCTCAACACAACATCCAGCTTACTCTGATTTTCTGAAGCTTTCAGCTACATCTTGTAGTCTTCCTCAGAGTTTGTGGGTCACATGACGACAGCTGGTATTAGTGCTGGAAAGCTTCAGAAACACCAAGTGAACGTTGTGTTTTGCTAAACTGCCATTTCCGAGGTCAAGAATGAAGCTTAAAGCTCAAAGAAAAGAATCAGACACTCCAGCAGTCAGACGTCCACATGTCTTAACATTATAAAAGCCTTAAAGCTTTGTAGCTGAAAACAGTTCAGATTCAGTTCACTGAGATATAAAACAGGATGTCCTCCCGCTGGAGACGCTGCAACCAGAGAACCAAAGAAACCTCTAACAGCATACAATGTGTGTATATACAGTATATATTCTTTGAAATGCCCAGAGCATCCTTTGGGTGTTTGTTCCTGAAGTGTTTCGGTTGACAGACAGTTGAGGAAATATTTGGCTAAAAGTCTGAACAACAAACCTGCAAACTGATGGATCAGACAGCATCAACACGAGATGCTTCTGCCGCGCAGTGTGGGAAGGATATTCGTAAAGACTTTAAGCTGTTGAGGAAACGGTTTCTACAGCCGGACAGCTTTTGGATGAAAGAAGAAGAAGAATCCCAGCGATTAGCTGACGTCTTCAGATGTCTTGTTTTGTCCGACAGTCAAATATATTCGGAGATATAAAACAGAGAAAAACAGAAAAACCGACAATCTCATAATTCTGATGTCATTATATCTCATTAGTTATGAGATCAGAATTTCAAAATTACGAGAAAACCCTCAAAATAATGAGACCAGACCAACTGTCACATGAGAAAAGTAAGTTTGACCAAAGAAAAAAAATCTTAATAACGAGAAAACCAAAGGCGTAGAGTTCGGTATGACGGCGGAGACACGTTCCTACAGGCGCTGCTGAAGTGTCCCCGCCAATAGGAGCTCTTTATCTCACACTTCTGAGAAAACTATCTCCCATAACAAGACATGAACCCTGTCATTATGACTTCCTCCCGACTCTGACCTGTCGTCTCGTAGTTGTGTAATTCTGACATCCTTAACTTATAATTATGTATAATTATGCACTGATCTCATAACTATGGGACCTTTTCACAGAACTATTCAATCTTTTGATGATGCTGAAGTCATAATTATGAGCTAATGTCTGTCTTTATCTTTGGTGAAAGCAGAAGAAGAAGAATTCCTTTATTAACAGCGTCTTTCCGTTCGGGACGTTTAGATTCATTGTGTAATACTGGAATTCTTCCAGACTGAACCCAACGCTCCTCCAGTTTGCAGGTTGTCACACAGACGTGGTTTTATACAAACAGTCCTAAATACGAGTGCAAAGGCATGCAGCACCACCCACCTCCACCTCCCAGTGCAACGTCATCAACAGCTAAAAACCCAACAAACCCCAAAGACCTCAGTGTTCCAGGATACAAAACAGTCCGAGATTATAACTCTGCATTCGCACAACGGGGCCACAGTGAGTGTCCGTGCAGAGGGTGTCGATAAAGTTCTTCACACGGATGGGACAGTCAGTGACCGACTCCATCCTGCTGCAGGACGACACACTGAAGCAGGATGGATGCGGGAGGAGGACTGTCGCCATGACAACCACTGTGCACGCCGGTAATGCAGAACAAATAGAATAAAATGTAACAGTAATGCATTCATGCTGTGCGGGTGAAGACAGTGAAGTGTCTGGAGGATTAAAGGTCCCGTATTCAGATGTTTGTTTGGTTGGAAGCTGAACTGAAAGTGACTGAATGTGCAGACCGAAGCCCCGATCGCACAGGCTGGAAAACAGGAAGCGTATCACAGAAACCGGCAGCAGAACCGTGAAACAGTTTTCCACTCAGAGTTTAACAGGAGATAAACAGGAGGGAGGTGCAGCCTGTAAAACACTTCGAACTACTGTAAGACAACAAGAAGGAGGAGCATCCTCCTCCTGAAAGAGCATCCTCTTAGCCCCAGTTTGGCCTCTCGTGCTTTATCTTTATGTGTCATTTTTAACATAGACAATAACGCAATTTTCATTTTTCTTCAAAAGTGTCGTTATACAACATTCTGTGTTTTTCAAAGAGCAATGTGCTACCAGCGATCACGAGCCTAAACCTCTGATGTCATGTTTTGGTGATTTTCATCTTTCTTCCGTTAGTTAAGACACATTTTCAACGCTTATACAGATGACACCAGACGTGTCACCGTATCCAACGAACCCATGGCTGCTTTTGAAGATGAACATTAAGGTCTTTGATATTCTAATTTAAGCAACTGACAAACTGTCATGTTCAGGCTCCGCCCCTCGCTCAGTCGCGGTGTCTCCAGTTGTTCCCTCCCTTTACTGGTGTTTCCTGTTCGTCCCCTGTCTGTCTGCAGCTTAAACCCCGGCTCTCCAGGTCTTCGCCAGATCGTTCAGTTTGCCTACGTGGTCGAGGCTACCGTTTGTTGTTCTCTCGTGACTATTTGTATCCAGACTAACCTGTGTTGTCTTGTGAATAAATACATTTGAACTGTTACAGAGCCTTTGTCTGAGTCCTGCTTTTGGCTCCAGAAGATTACGCAGCTTAACACAAAATGCCTTTCTCTTCATCAGAAATGGTGATTCATTTGTGTTTTATGTCTTACGTAACTTCTGTAACTTAAGTGGGATGCGTCATTTCTAAATGTATGTCACAACTGTAACGTTAAATGAAAGACTTGCTTGTTTCTGATCTGTGAACAATACTTGTGTTCTGGTTTCTTTAACTTTTTGTTACTAACAAAGTTAAAGATGTGTCAAACTAAATCATTCATAAATGTTACGCTCCAAACTTTTGTAACAACAATGTTTTTGTTTTGGCATTTTGAAACAATCATACATTCTGGTAAGATTTATGTCATTTTATAACTACTTTCACCCAAACTAACTTTACCCTCAAATTTGAAAACATGATTTTTGGTTTCAAATGTTACAGTAACGTAAAGCTTATTATCTAATTAATCTGTCTATTCTACATGCAAAGTACTATATACACAAGTCCAAATTCTCCAGTGTCAAACTGTCTTTACCAGCGTATTTAAATGATCGTGCTTCTCTTTCCCATAAAATGAAAGCTATAAAAACAGTTATGTTGTAAGCATAATAATAGTAAACATGTGAATGTTTCCCCTCCTGGCTGTGCTCACTCATGTTCATTATATGAAATTGTTGTTATTATTGTTGTTATTCTCAATAAAAAAAACATGCAAAAAAATATGTATTTATATATTTTATATAAATAGCCTATGTTTAAATTTCTGTCTGTAAAATATGATGTCGTCTGCATACAGTTTGATGTATTTGGTGTGTTTTGGATGTTTGAGTTGCAGCGAACGGTTCCATGACAACAGGGAGGGAAGGAGTGGACGTCCCGTCTGTTCATCGAAGCTTAATTCAACATTATTTTCTTTAAATAGCTTTGAAATGTGTGAACTTTCTGTCCAGAAAAACAGGAGATTTGAATACGGGACCATTAAGTGCTACTCTGAAAACGTTTTAAAGTGAAATCTCCCATATGGCTGCCTGTGCTGTGTGTTAGTGCTGCAGTCATGTTCATCAGATAAACTGAATTTCAACAATCAGGTTTTTTGTTTAACAGTACAGCTACTGTCAGTGTGCTTACAGAGAGGAGACAGAGGGAAGAGGACAGAAGAGATGGAGAAACATTTAGACATCTGGAGGAAGAGTCGTCCTGTTCAAACCAGCTGACGGACCAATTACCAGCCCTGACCCGCGGTTTGAGACACAGATCTGAGTGACAACAAATCCACCGTTAATGTCTTTGTCATCCAGCTGCCCAGGTTTGACTGAATAATAACTGAAGCTGCGAGAGAAGAAACCTAGTTTGACGGAGACAGAATAAAAAGAACACAAGGCAGAAACATGCTGGTGTTTTTATATTTCAGCCCACAAACCACAAATCCTGCTTACTTTTGAATCCCATCTCACGAGAATATTAAAATCTGATTTTATCTTCTCACAGATCTCTCAGTCAGTGTCTGTTATACTTTTCTATATATTTATTTTCATTTAATTATCTAAATGTATTTTTATTTTTAACATTTGTTGACCAAGTCCTTTACAGAGAAAAGTACCCAAAAGTTCTGAGCCCTAAAGTTCACAAGAATTGCAAAAGCACTCATCTGAGAGTTTGATATTTTTACCTTTAACTTAAATGTAAGTAAAAAGTAAAGTTAAAGTTCTGAGGACTAAAATTCTTAAGCGATAGTAAAAGCATTTGTTTGATATTTTACAATAAAGTAAAGTGAAGTCGTGAGCAGGTAGCAGGAGCATCAAGAGTTGAGGAAATATTGAAAAACTCAAATCTCAAAACTAAGTAAAACTAAAAAGTTTCTGTTTCCATTCATTGTTTGGATCCTTGACGTCTAACAAACGTGCTGAATGTTTTTCCTTCCTCATAAAACATTTATTATTATTTATTAAAGCCGCACTGTTTACGTCCATGTTTAGTAGTTGCAGTCTTCTTCTTCACTGCCATTGTTGGCGCATTTATTATTAATGTGTCAGCTATTTTTAGATTTAGTCTTAGTCAAAGTCAGTGATTGCTTTAGTCCTATTTACTCAACCTCATCCTTTTTATTTTCAGTCTTTTTTTAGTCGACTAAAAGTCATTTATTTATCAAATATTGTAGTCTACTTTTAGTAAAGACCAAGAATGAATGAGACTGTTTTTATAATAGTTTGTTCGCTACCATTCAGATAAATTTGGAAAATTTCATAGAAATTAAAATGAAATGATTTCTATGGCTGCCTGGAAAGAAGGAAATCAGTCTGAAAACTGATGGATGATTTGGAAAACGACGATCAGGTTTGTAATTAACGGGCTGAAACATGAATAAAGCAGCAGAAGGCTCCTTGAAAGTGACGGACGTCGTGTTTTGGGCTGAAGGCTCGTCGCTGTTTTTATCCACCTGTTGTTCAGTCATTCAGACCGTCTCTCCATCATTTCTCCTCGCTCTCTTTCTCAGCAGCCAGATGTGTTTGTTATCCACATTTTAGAAATGTTTACCCATCTGTTTGTCTGTCAGGCTCTTCATTGAGTCACATGACCTCTCTCTTTGCTGGTAACTTTCATCCATCCATTTTCTCTTCTGTCCTTCCTCGTCCCTCCATAAACCCTCCTTCGATGTCTGTTTTTCTGTTGATGAAAACCTCCCCTCCTCCCCCCTCCTCCAGCTACCACATGTACGTCTTCGTCGTGTCGATCTGACTCCCCCCTGCCTCCTCCTCCCTCTCTCCCGCCTCCTTGTCGTCTTTGTCCTTCTCGGCCTCGCTCTCCCACAGCGTGATGAGCGGCGGGTACAGCTCGTTCAGAGGGATGGACATGGCGTGCTGCATGTACTTCTTCAGCGAGTGGCCGCAGGACTTGTGCTGCTGCACGCGGCGGCCCATGTAGACCACCAGCAGCGCCATGATGGACAGAGCGAACATGGAGCCCATGACGGCCGCCAACGCCACGCTGCTGCGCTGTGACGCCACCATCTCCACCGAGAAACCCGCCTCCTTAGTGGTGACATTCAAACAGGAGGTGTGGACGGGGAGGAGGGGAGGGAGAGATGGGGGTGGGGGTGGAGCTGGGAGACGAGGAGGGGAGGCGGGGAGGGAGGAGAGGAGGAGACAGTGAGGCAGACGTGGTACTCTGTGGCAGGAAGGAGGTGAGTCAGATTATACTCCTGAACATCTACTGGAACCTGTGAGAGAGGGAGGGGGGGGAAGAGAGAGCAGAAGTTTACCTGCAGACAGGTGTAGAGAGAGAGCAGACGTTCACATGCAGACAGGTGTAGAGAGGGTGGATGTGTTCACCTTGGCCCTGTAGCTGATCTGAGGGTTCTCAATGTGCACAGTGGCACTGGTCCACCGGGGCAGAGGGAGGGGGGCATCCTGCTGGTTCTGACCCACAGACGAAGGTCCTCCGCTGGGATACAACTTCCACTCCAACACCACCGACTGGGCGTGAACCACCTGCACAGGAAACAGGAAACAACTGTAAGTCTCCGGTTTGATGGATCAGAAATGAGTCTGAACCAGTGTTTTGATAATAGTAATAAAACCTGTATTTATATATCACATTACCTACAAAACGATACAATACGATTTACTTCACAACAGATGAAAAATACACATAAAAAGAAAGATGCACCAAGTAGGAATATTAAAAACAAAGAGGTACCTTAGCCAGCACCACCAGAGAGGCTGCAGCGCCGGACGAGTTCCCCAGCCAGGGCTGCTCTCTGCTGGGCTCAGCGCCCCACCGGTTCCCCCCGACAGAGTCCACAAACACTGAGACACTCTTCGTGTCTGCTCCCTCCATGTTCCACGCTACACAGGTATACACACCTGAGAGAGAGAGAGAGAGAGAGAGAGAGAGAGAGCCAGGCAGAGTTATAGTGCTGAAACTGCAGTGATGTCAGATCAGTCTAGTCAGCTGCAGCGTCCAATCACTGACAGATGTGTCCTCTGATAAAAGACTTCAGTGAAGGTTGGTCTCATGTCTCATGTGAACCAGCAGCTCAGACTGACCTGCGTCTAACGGCTCCGCGTGTTCGATCACCAGCGCTCCCGGCGCCGACACGCAATGCTTCTTCTTCTTCTTCCTGCTCAGGCCACGCCCCTCCTCTGATATGATTGGTGCAGCCACCGCCTCTGAGCTCACCTGACCAGGAAGGAAGAAACAGAAAAAAGACTGACCTCATCAGTCTCAGAACCAGAATCAGAAATACTTTATTGATCCCTGAGGGGAAACTCTTACAGCAGCTCGCTGTCACGTCAGTGCACACAGGGACAGAAGCACTAAGCAAATCAAAATATAATACAGGTCAGATAAATTAAGTACCAAGTGGATATAAGTATAAAATTAAAATAAGTACTCTTAGTGACTCCATTTGAAGGCCACTAGGACGACCCATCACCTTTATTCTTGTACTCGTCACATAACAGAAAACTACGGTGGCCCTGATGTGTAAAACACATCGACAACATTTCAGAAAACACATAAAAAATATATATTTAGAATATTTAAGTAGGCATACATGTTTTTCTATATATCTTGTTAAAGATTTGGTAAATTTTTGTTTCTGTTCAACTCAAATGTCGGAGTTTCCTTGAACACACCAGCAGGGAGAGTTTTCAGAACCAACCACATCACCTGTACATCTACCTGTACTTTGATGTACCAACACACACACACTCACACACTCTCGTGGCCCCGCCCACCTTGTCTCCAGTGGGCGTCACCCAGTAGAACTGGGGGGCGGGGTCAGCGTCCGCCCAGCACTCCAGTGTGATTGGCTGCCCGGCGCTGACGTTCATGGCAGGTGGGAAGGCCTGAGGAGAGATGTGAGGCAGGCAGCTGTTGGCCCCACCCCCGCCGCCGTCGGCCCCGCCCCATGCCACCGCTACCACCTCCTGGAGCTCCCGACCAATCAGGTGAGGCGGGGTGGAGCAGAGGGTGACGGAGGACTCCAGCATCTTGAGATGTGATTGGTTGCCGAGGTGAGGCCCCCAGGAGGAGAGACAGTCACATCGCAGGGGGTTGGAGTGAAGAGACACCTCCTCCAGGGAGGGGAGGGAGGAGAGGAGGTCTCCAGAGAGGAGGCTGAGCTGGTTACTATGGAGGAGGAGAGTCCGGAGGGAGGACAGGTCACTGAGGGGGGAGGAGGGGAGGAGAAGAAGTTGAAGGATGAGAAGAAATAGGGAGGGATGAGAGGGAGGAAGAGAAAGACTTTAGACCATCGTCGTACTCTTGTTTTCATTTGTTCATGTATGAAACTCTGTGGACACTTTGTCTACGTGGCTTCATGTTACACTGAGGAACACAGTAATCCTGCCTACATGCAATCAATACAATGACTGGTGACCAGTTCAACGGCCAACCAGGGATCCAGTCAGAGATCCAGGACTTTTCTGTGACTTTCAAATGTCAAACAGAAAACTGCTGGAAAAATACATCAAGTCTGCAGGCAGACAGACAGACAGACACCTGAAGGCCTGCGGGTCGATGTAGGACAGTCGTGGGTTGTTGCAGAGCTCCAGTTTGGCGATTTCTGGAAGGTTCTGGAAAGCAGCTCGCTCCACCATCAGCAGCTCCTCCATGTTGTTCAGACTGAAGCCAAAACACACAACATTTATTATTATTACAACACACAACCTGAAATACGAGTGTTTACTGTATTTCATGTCACGTCGTTAACTCCTTCTGTTACAGCAGCTGATGGCTGAGTCTGTCCAGCAGGTGGAGCTGCTTCACTCAGTCACGTTAGCAATCCCTCATTTCTTCAGTGATTCAAATAAATACAACAGGTCTGGTGTTCTCCCAGTTGGAAAAACAGACAAGCCAATCAAAGCTTTTTTATATTCCAACTCTTCAGAGAAACAAGCATCAACTATAACATCACATATTTGTTTTAACAGCCTTCTTATTGTTTGAGGAGAAAGTTGTATCAATGCACCGTTTGACGACTGTTTATGTCAACATTTTAGGAACCGCATAGTACATTTTCTAAGCATATGGTCTATGTCTGCTAATATCTTTCAATAGAAATTCTGCATTAGGACAACACCAAAATAAGTGTAACTCAAAAGCAACAGTCAGAAAATATCTAGCAGGCTAGAATGTTAAAAGAAGTTCGAGTACTATATTGGTTTGAAAATAACTTAATTATGTGGTAAACTTTATATGGATTTAACATATGAGCCAACCGTGACTGAAAAACAATTCCAGTAAACAACAGCACCTGAAATGTTAGTAATCTATTTCTGTTTGTACAGAATACTTAAGGACCGTCAGTATTTGGATCAAGTAGTTCGTGAAAAATAAGGTGAGTCAGAGACATATTTAATCAACATTTAGGTAAATAAAAGCATGGAATCAGACTCGGTATCTGAGAGACCCAGTGTTCGATCGGGACATCCCTACTTTTGCAGTTGTGTCAGACTGACCTGAGCTCCTCCAGGTGCTGAAGGTTCTGGAAATCTCCCTGCTGGACTCGGCTGATCGGGTTCTTGTTCAGGTCCAGGAACTTCAGGTTAGGGAGCATGCTCAGAGCGTCCCGAGGAACAGACCTGCCAGGACAACAACAGTCAGTGTTACAGTGAGAGAGAGTTACAGTTAGAGTTTAAGGGTAAACTGAACCAGCGACCACGTTTAGACACACCTGAGCCGGTTGTCGTAGAAGGAGAGGCTCTCCAGGTAGTCGAGGCCCAGGAAGGCGGCGGAGGGGACGGAGGCCAGTCCCATCCCAGCCAGCACCAGGCTGTGGAGGTGGGACAGAGGCAGGAAGTTCTTCTCCTCCAGACCCAGGATGGGGTTCTCCCCGATCATCAGGATCTCCAGGGACGGCAGGGACTCAAACCAGCGACTGTCGATGGCCACCAACCGGTTGGAGTTCAGGTGGAGCCTACAAGACCGAGCAGAGGGCAGAAACTGATTCAGACAGAGTGGAGACCTGCTCACCTTATCATTACATATTCAATGACCTGCAATGAATGTAAACATTAAACAGAAGAACTTTCATCATGTAATCTTATGATCACAAATTTGACTTAATTATCTTATGTTATTATCTCGATGACACGTGCTCACATTTCGTATTTAAACCTGTTATACTGAGATACAGACATGTGATGTATTGAAGGAGAAACCTTAAAGCTACGGCAGGTAACGCTGGAGAAGAGTGGGAAAGTGTGGCAGCGTGCGGGGCAGCGTGCGGGGCAGCGTGCGGGGCAGCGTGCAGGGGCAGCGTGCAGGGGCAGCGTGCAGGGGCAGCGTGCAGGGGCAGAGTGCAGGGGCAGCGTGCAGGGGCAGAGTGCAGGGGCAGAGTGGTTCTTTAGTTGGTTCTTGTGCTCACGGAAGAGGTTCTATGGGTCACTTAGGAGGTTCTAGTGGTGCTTTAGCAGGTTCTAGTAATCATTCAAGAGATTCTATATGACCTTAGGGTAATCCTTTTGGTCACTGAGGAAGTTCTAGGGGTCCTGCATGTGGTACTAGTAGTACTTTGCGAGGGTTAGGTGGTTTTAATGTTCTTTTAGGTGGTTCTAGTGGTCATTGAGGGTTTCTAGGGAATAATTAGGTGATTCTAGTGGTCCTTTACAAGGTTATAAAAGTCCTTTAGGTGGTTCTAGAAGTCACAGAGGTGGCTGTAGGGGTTCTGTATGTGGTACTAGTGGTGCTTTAGGAGGTTCTAAAGGTCCCATTTTTAAACATTTGAAATGAGAAGTTGGGAGCTGAAAAGAAGAAGGAGAAGTGGTAGTTAGTTACCGCAGCAAGTTGGTGAGCCCAGCAAAGGCTTTGGGTCCGATGGAGGAGATGCGGTTATGGTTGATGTAGAGCTCCTCCAGACTGGACAGGTTCCTCAGACTAAAGTCCTCCAACTCCTCTATCCGGTTCTCCTCCAGGTACAGAGTCACCAGGCGGCCCAGAGAGGAGAGACCCATAGAGCTCACCTGGACAGAGAAAGAGGGAAACCATTTCTTTATGGAGCTCTGGGGGCAGTGTCACGCTGAAACAGAGACAAACACAAACTGCTGACACAAAGATGGAAGAACACTGTTGTCTAAAATATCACCGTATGCTGGAGCAGTGGTTCCCAAACCTTTTTAGACCACGACACCCCGGACCAACCAACTCCCAATATAACATGCATACTGTATATGCACACAGATCGGTTATCGGTTTAACTATTTTAGATTTAATATTATTATATTATATCAATATGAAGATCAATTATATAGTCAAGAATATTTTCTTCAAAATTAAAAGAAGCTTATATTTAAAGTGAACAATGACAAAAAAAAAACAAATCAAAAAAGGTTGCAGGCAGTTTAATGGGACACTGGATGCTGTTGATGTGGACAGAAAACAACCTGCAGGTGTGACTCACTGACAGGTGGTTTCCTGTTTTCATGTTTACCAGAGATGAGCGAGACACATCACACTTGATGTTGGGAACGCGCAATAACACGGTGAATGAGCTATCGCACAATGATGGGCATCTGTCTTCCACAAGCAGCCAAAACCTGTCTGTTAGCTGAGTAGTCTGAGTTTAGTTTTGTAGGTGGGCTCAGATTCAGTCCTGTCAGACTGTGTCGAGGGCTGAGATGCTCTGACGTCTGGCTGCTGAGCTCATGAAAAACTCCAGAGCCGGAAAGTACGCTGTGTTACTATGACAACCGGCAACCTTGTCATGTTGTTACCTGAGAGCTGTTTTATATGCTGCAGTCACTGTATGATAGGGTTGTCATGTGACTAACTGTTCAACAAACGTGTAGAACATTTAAAATGGAGAACACGTGTTACCTGTGTGAAGTGGTTCTGTGACAGGTCCAGTTCTGTCAGGTTGGTCAGACTCTGCAGTTCAACGGTGATGGAGGAGATGTTGTTACTCTGCAGCAGCAGCACCTGAGACACACATGAACGCAACATATTTACAGCGTATTCACTGGTCCGTCCAACAGGCGGCTCCTTACAGTCGTTCAGACTCCACGCACGAGGTTCACCATGAAAATCAACAATTTATGTTAGCACAGCAGCTAGCGACTCTTCAGCCAAGAACATATTCCCATAATACACAACCAAGTTAGCAATAAATGTGTTAAATCCAATCCTCACAAACTTAGGTTGCATTTCAATCACGATCCTCTACACTGTGAGATTTGTTCTGTTTCAGATTAAAGTTGACAGGTGTGAAACAAACGTGGTGATATCGTTGGTGGTCCCAGATCTCACTGTGAGACTCGTCCACTGACAGATGATTTAGAGTTTTGGAGACCAAAGACAACCTGTGTCACAATTCAGGACCAAATTCTCACAAAGTGACTGTTGCAACAACCCACAACCAAAGGTGTAATTTCCACTGGGGACAGAGGACAGGGGGGACGGGGGACATGTCCCCCTCACTTTTACAATTTCAGTTTAATTCGTTAACTAAAAGATCACTAAACCACTTTGTCCTGTTACTGTCCAACCACCAAAACCCACATGTCAGAAGCTCTGAGTTCACTGGAGTCTCCTTCAGTTATCATCGTACGCTCACAGCATTTAAGCTTTACCAGCAGTAGCTCAAGGCTTCTGCTGCGTTCGTGTCGTATCAGAACTACTGAAATTACCAGTTTACGACTTGTTCACTCATTCACTGTAGTGTCTAATTCACTAGCGTCTGAAACCAAACAAACATGGACGCCTGATGTCAGCTAAAGTTTGTCTTTCAAGATAATTAAGTTTAATATAGTGTGATATTATTATAGTGAGCGTCACACAGTTACCTGTGTGTCAGATGAAACGTTGGCTGGCACTCTCTGCAGATGGAGTTCATTACAGTCGACCGTCCTGGCCTGGTGATACACTGACTGTGGGGTGTACCAGGGCCTCGTCTCACACACACACTGCAGAGGACACAGCACAGCGCCACCTACAGGACACAACACACACAAACACAACCAAACCTCTGTTATAAAACTCAGGATTCACATTTATCTTCACGGACCTGTCAACATGTGTCCGTCTGCCGTCTATAAAACGTATAACTGGTCTTTACCTTGACTGGCCCCGCCCACTCCAGCACACACTGAAGATGTCACCAGGGAGAGGACGGGAATGAGAAGGACTGCTAATCCCATGGTGCACTGGGGGCGGAGCAGAGAGGAAGTGTTGGATAATTGTGGCGACAACTTCCTCCAGAAGGTCAGAGGGAGGCGAGTCACATCTACAGCTGGATGGAAACACACAGGAAGTGATGTCATTAACCTTGTAACTGATTACAGATACAGCGGTGTGAAAAAGTGTTGATTTCTTATTTTTTTGCATGTTTGTCACTTAAATGTTTCAGATCATCAAACAAATTTAAATATTAGTCAAAGATAACACAAGTAAACACAAAATGCAGTTTTTAAATGAAGGTTGTTATTAAGGGAAAACTAAATCCAAACCTACGTGGCCCTGTGTGAAAAAGCGATCGCCCCCTAAACCTAATAACTGGTTGCTCCACCCTTAGCAGCAACAACTGCAATCAAGCGTTTGCGATAACTTGCAGTGAGTCTTTTACAGCGCTGTGGAGGAGTTTTGGCCCACTCAGCTTTGCAGAATTGTTGTAATTCAGCCACATTGGAGGGTTTTCGAGCATGAACTGCCTTTATAAAGGTCATGCCACAGCATCTCAATAGGGTTCAGGTCAGGACTTTGACTAGGCCGCTCCAAAGTCTTCATTTTGTTCTTCTTCAGCCATTCAGAGGTGGACTTGCTGGTGTGTTTTGGATCATTGACCTGCTGCAGAACCCAAGTTCGCTTCAGCTCGAGGTCACCAACAGATGGCCGGACGTTCTCCTTCAAGAGTTTTTGGTAGACGGCAGAATTCATGGTTCCATTAATCACAGCAAGTCTTTCAAGTGCTGAAGCAGCAAAACAGCCCCAGACCATCACACCACCACCACCATGTTTTACTGTTGGTGTGATGTTATTTTTCTGAAATGTGTTACTTTTACGCCAGATGTAACGGGACACACACCTTCCCAAAAGTCTTGATGATCCCCAAGACTTTTGGGAAAATACTCTGTGGACTAACGAGACAAAAGTTGATCTTTTTGGAAGTGTTAGCCTAGCTTAGCATTTGTGTATTTTCCAAAATCATTCAAAAAGAAAGCTTACGTGACAGTGAGAATATGGGAACACTATTGCCCAGACTGGAATTGCTGGATTTACTGCTTTTTTTTACTCGCTGCTTTAAACAGCAGGAGTGTGACGGTAACAGCTGCACACTGGAAATACTACACACAACCAGCAACACACACCAGCAACACACACCAGCAACACACACCAGCAACACACACCAGCAACACACATCAGCAACACACACCAGCAACACACACCAGCAACACAGTGTGTGAGGAGGCAGCCTGGGGACAAATCAAAGTCTCTCTACCTCGCTCTCTCCGCAGCCGACAACAAATCCCTCGTTTACATCACACACACACTCACACACACACACACACACACACACACACACACACTCACACACACGCACACACACTCCTTAATGTGACCAGACAGCTGTGTTGTTGTTGTTGTTGTTGTTGGGGACTTCCACTAACACGCACACACTCAGCGGGGCAGGAAACGGGGACACCTTGCCCTGGTGCCATGGCAACCCACCAGGAAGTGACATAGGGGGAGGGGCGATGGAGTGTCCTCTTAGCTGCTCTGTGATTGGCCCAGCCAGCTCTCACACGTGTTTGAGTCCAAAACTCATAAAGTTGCTGTGAAGAAGCTGTCGTCATGACGAACAGAAAACACCAATCAGCTGCTGGTGATATGATCATTTGACCTCAGTGATCTGAACATAAACAACAAGCGCTTCGCAGTCGCAGTGTTTGTCCTGAAAATAGTATGTTGGATTCAAACGTTCATCATTCGAAGTAAAATCTTTATTCATTAATGGAAAAAGAAAAGATGGGCCAATATTCTTATTTTAGTAAAAATGTACTCTTTGTATAATGAGTAATATCTACTGTAATTATCTTATTCTATAGATTATAGATTATCATCTCCTATCACAGTTTTATGTTTTATTAACATCTGGACATGTTGTCATAAACAGCCTATAACACATAAAACACAGTAAAGCCAGTCCTTCCTTAATATTCAAAATAAAATCAGAGTGAAGCAGCAGCAAACAGCTGGCAGCTCACACAGAAATAATCTTCTACCTGCTGTTCGCCCCTGCAG
This sequence comes from Siniperca scherzeri, assembly GCA_027580175.1. Lineage (NCBI taxonomy): Eukaryota > Metazoa > Chordata > Actinopteri > Centrarchiformes > Sinipercidae > Siniperca > Siniperca scherzeri. Next base: position 32,759,650 of record CM050849.1, on the reverse strand, counting down.
GAGCGTGCACGTGTCCACCGGCGTGCACGTGATCTCAGAGACAGAGCTTCACCCAAAGCATCATGGGAAACTTTCAGGTCTACATCAGCTCTCTGTGACCATCGCGGCAGCGTTTATGGTTTAACCTCAGTATTACTCATGTTAATTTGATTTTACTTATAAAATAAATCAGCTGATCTCACATTCAAAACATGAATCGATGCGCCAAATACACGAAAATCAGGACAATAGATTTCATTATTGGTCACATCTGTACAGATGTTTCTTTAAGAATCTTCCAACAAGCGAGAGTTTTGTGTCGCTTCCTGATACCTAAAGAATTAAATAAGTAATATTCACATTGTAGATTATATGCAGTCTATAGGAACTATTATTACTATTGCTCTCAATTTGTTAACATAATAAACCTTCATAGAACAAAATCTGACTGATAAAATCAAAATCCCTCCAACACTGAAACGTTTCCATAAAACGTTGTGCTATTGATCCAACATCTAAACCAATCGGCTGTTAGATCAGGGAGGGACAGTGTTCCTCATTGATTTACCTCAGAAACACGTTTCGCCTTTTCACAAGCGCCGACAGGGTTTTATTACGTGCTGATGTTCGTCCCAGCAGGAGTGTCTACTTTCCCAGGTGAACCCGAACGCAGCGCGGTCTGACAGATCATGTGACCCTCCTCCTTCTTGTTGAGGACAGACTGAAGGAGCTCCAACATCTGAACACATCTCCTCCCCCCGCTGCTGCTGCTGAGCAGATGGAATATTGATGAGGCGAGATGAATTATTTAACGAGCTGCGAGCGTCTCGTTAAGTGTCCTGCTGCAGAGGCTGTGATTGGAGGAGAGCAGCAGACACTGGTTATCTACCTCTGAGCGGTCAGACAGACACACTCACTGAGGGGGGGGGGCAACATGGCCGCAGGAACCAGGTTCAGCAGCAGTTTGTCTCCATAATGGGACAAACTTCAGTCAGAAAGACGGTGTCGTCCCTCATTCGTCCGGGAGCGGTCCATCGTAGAAAAGGTTTCAGTCGTAGTCGTCTGGACGCTGTTTTCAGAATCGAGACGTTTCGGCTCCCATCCGGAAGTCATTCTCAATTGTGAAAAAATGGGACAGGAACTCAGAAATTTAAGCTACTCTGTGTTACATAAGCCCTGCCCTCAGGGAGGAGTCTACCTGAGTATCTGTTGATTAGCTAGTTTCACCTGAAACTGACCTAATAGTTTCCATGATGGCCCAGTAATCAGTAATCAGGCCTGTTGTTTTCTGGCTGCACCTCCCTCATCACTGTTAAGTACCTGATTAGCATGTGATCGGCTTGACCACGGTGTTAACACACTGTGGTAAACTTTGGGCAGGTTGAATCTCAGACCACCATTTCTGTTCAAAGAGGGGTTTTCTTTTTTCACAAAAATGGCTTCTTTGACTCCTCTTTCAAACCAACTCTTCTCTCTACTTAGACTCTTCACCTCGCTGTCTTCAAACGTGCGGTTTGTAGCTTTTAGATGCAAACGCACGGCGCTCTGCGATCCCGAGTTAGCGTGTCGTCTGTGCTGATAAAGTCTTCTGTGAAGCGGCTGTTTGGTCTCGCCTATGTACCGTTCTTTGCAGTTTTCCTCACTGCACTGAATGGAGTAAACTACATCGCTCTGTTTCTGTGTGGGCATCTTGTCCTCAGGGTGAACGAGTTTCTGTCTTAAAGTGTTGCCTGGTTTAAAGAAGACAGGAACATCGTGCTGCCTAAAGATCCTTTGTAGTCTTTCAGACAGTCCAGATACATAAGGGATGGAGACACCGTTCCTTCTTGGTTCTGTTTCCCTTATAAAACCTCTCAGTCAGAAAGGTTTTATATTCGTCTGAGCTGAAGCTGCAGCAGCTCGGCACCAAGTCACATGACCGGCGGACTGAACTGCGTCGTCTGAGTCAAAGTCACATGACCACTTCACCTCCGCTGCTGTGGTTCTGTCTGAACGCGGACCGAACCGAACTCTCTTTTTTGTGCCTGACACCCCCTCAAAAACAATCTGATCTGAGATCAGATGTATGAACACCACCTCACCTCCACCTGCTGACCTCAGAGCTGCTGCACCTCCTGCTCGCTCTCACCTTACGCGCTCTGATTGGACACTGTCCGTGCGTTCTCATTGGATGCTGCTCTTTTCTTGTCTCGGACTCGTTTCCGAGGAGCTGCGAGAAAATCCAGCCTGTCTGAAAGCAGTGGAAGCGTCCGGGACGGCTCAGGATGAGGTGAAGACTCGACGGACACGAGCACCGATTCTGATCCGACTCGAGCAGAAGTCTTATATAAATCAATAAATATATATATCTATATATATATATTGATTTAGGGTATTGATTTAGCTCGTTACTGCTCGTTAATGTGACGGTTCACTGAGCGCTGCAGAGGTTAACAAAGTGATTACATAAAGCAGAGCGGTTGTTACCGTGGAAACCTTCTGAATGTGAAACTCTCTGACCTACTTTCAACAACTCTGACTACTTCCTGTCTTCGTCTCCTGCAGAGGAGAGGAGGAGGAGGAGGAGGAGGAGGAGGAGGAGGAGGAGGAGGAGGAGAGGAGGAGAGAGGAGGAGGAGGAGTGGAGGAGGAGGAGGAGGAGGAGGAGGAGGAGGAGGAGGAGGAGGAGGAGGAGGAGAGGAGGAGGAGGAGGAGGAGAGGAGGAGGAGGAGGAGGAGGAGAGGAGGAGGAGGAGAGGAGGAGAGAGGAGGAGGGAGGAGGAGGAGGAGGAGGAGGAGGAGGAGGAGAGGAGGAGGAGAGGAGAGAGGAGGAGGAGGAGGAGGAGGAGGAGGAGGAGAGGAGGAGGAGAGAGGAGGAGGAGGAGGAGAGAGGAGGAGGAGGAGGAGAGGAGGAGGAGGAGGAGGAGGAGGAGGAGGAGGAGAGGAGGAGGAGGAGGAGGAGGAGGAGGAGGAGGAGGAGGAGAGAGAGAGGAGGAGGAGAGGAGGAGGAGGAGGAGGAGGAGGAGGAGGAGGAGGAGGAGGAGGAGGAGGAGGAGGAGGAGGAGGAGGAGGAGAGAGGAGGAGGAGGAGGAGGAGGAGACAAGGAAAGGAGACGAGGAGAGAAGAGGAGACAAGGAGAGGAGAGGAGGAGGAGGAGGAGGAGGAGGAGGAGAGGAGGAGGAGGAGGAGGAGGAGGAGACAAGGAAAGGAGACGAGGAGAGAAGAAGAGGAGACAAGGAGAGGAGAGGAGGAGAGGAGACAACAACTCTGACTACTTCCTGTCTTCGTCTCCTGCAGAGGAGAGGAGGAGGAGGAGGAGGAGAAGGGGAGGAGAGAAGAAGAGGAGACAAGGAGAGGAGGAGGAGGAGAGGAGAGGAGGAGGAGGAGGAGGAGGAGGAGGAGAGGAGAGGAGGAGGAGGAGGAGAGGAGAGGAGGAGAGGAGAGGAGGAGAAGTTAAGTCAGTATTCTAAAGTCTTTTTACTTTGTTTTCACTCTTTCAAAGACACAAACATGAAGACCATGCGATTTGGCCAACAGCTCCAGAACAAGCAAGCCGACTGAGTTTTGTCAACAGCTGTTTCCAAGCTCAGTTTTTAAGCCAACATGGACGACATGACAACTAATCAAACTTTATCCACTGATGAAGACCGTGTGACTTGGTCAAAAGCTCTGGAAAAAGCCAGTAAGTGGGTACTGCTAGTCCAAAACTCAAACAGCTAGCCCAAAACAGAAACAACTAGTCCAAAACTGAAACAGCTAGTCAAAACAGAACCAGCTAGTCCAAAACAGAAACAGCTAGTCCAAAACAGAACCAGCTAGTCCAAAACTGAAACAGCTAGTCAAAAACAGAACCAGCTAGTCCAAAACAGAAACAGCTAGTCCAAAACAGAACCAGCTAGTCCAAAACTCAAACAGCTAGTCAAAAACAGAACCAGCTAGTCCAAAACAGAAACAGCTAGTCAAAAACAGAACCAGCTAGTCCAAAACTGAAACAGCTAGTCCAAAACAGAAACAGCTAGTCCAAAACAGAACCAGCTAGTCCAAAACTGAAACAGCTAGTCCAAAACTGAAACAGCTAGTCCAAAACAGAACCAGCTAGTCCAAAACTGAAACAGCTAGTCCAAAACAGAACCAGCTAGTCAAAAACAGAACCAGCTAGTCCAAAACTGAAACAGCTAGTCCAAAACAGAACCAGCTAGTCCAAAACTGAAACCGCTAGTCAAAAACAGAACCAGCTAGCCTAAAACTCAAACTGCAGGTGAAACAAACCAAACCAGCTCTGTCGACGTTTCAGTCGTGGCTAAATCGGACTTACCTGTCCTCTCTGGACATTTAGTCTCTAAAATATCAGAATACGAAGAGCTGATTTTAAAATACGTTGCGTCGACACACTTTGAACTTCAATCTGAATATTTAAAACAACATTTAATGGAAAAAGTGCTACACAGACGTACACAGATGGATTCACTGTTCGTCAAGAAATAGTTAATTTTACATTTCGATCTGTGATCAGATCAAACAAAGCAGATAAAACGCGTTGACCAGTGAGCGTTAGAGAGCTGTGGACAGAGCCACGCTAGCCGTTTCCCCCTGCTTCCAGTCTTTATGCTAAGCTAAGCTAACTACGTTCTGCGTACTGAACACACAATAAACACACGTCCCGAGATGTCGAACTATTCCTTTAATGCTGTAGGTGCTGAATGTTTCATTATATTTATTATTAGTAGCAGTAATAGTATATATTACTGCATATAATAATAAATAATAAGTATAGTATAAGTTATATCAAAGTTTAGCCGATATTATGTGCTGATTCAGGTATTCAGTCAGTCAAGCTTCACTGTTTTCTGTTTGGAGGAAACCGAACAGAAACATATTAAAACATAATATTAAACATATTAAATATTAATTAATATAAACATTAATATTAAACATATTGTGCTCCTCTGGTGTGCTGGCCACTAACAGCCTTTAACTATATTTAGACTGAGGTCAGTGAAACTGTTTCTCATCACTTCTCCGTTTGAAGCTTTGGGCCGTTTTGTCCCATAATAAACATATATGACATCTGACGTCACAGTGCACAGCAGCGTGGGCTCTGACGTCACACCTTACCGTGGGACCAGAACTTGAATTTGATCGGATTTAAAACCTGCTGGCGGATCCCGGTCGGGGCGGTGTGTGCACGGAGCTCCTGCGCTGATGTTACAACATCCGAACCAGGTTCCGAAGCAGCTCACAGCGACCTCAAAGTGGATTTAAAATAATAATCTTCCCGTAGAGCACCGCGCGGTCCTGCGTGCGCTGGAGGACAGACGCCCATGTTCTCACCTTGCTCCTCCTGCTCCTCCTGCTCCTCCTGCTCCGAGCCGCAGCGGGACCACAGGCCGGCCAGAGTCCGGCAGAAACACACAGAGTCCGGCAGAAACACGCAGGGTCCGGCAGAAACACGCAGGGTCCGGCAGAAGCGGGAGGTTCTCTGGTTTATTCGGGATTTGTTGATCCAGATGAGTCCTGCTGCTGCCGCTTTTATCTGAAGCATCCCTCCCTCCCTCTCCTGTCCTCCGTCAGGTCCGCAGCAGCTGACTCGGGATCAGCCAATGGGCTTTATAGGCCACTGGGTGAAGGACCAATCAGAGCTCGGATGCTGCACAGAGGTGGGGGTGGGGGTGGTGGGGGTCTGCTAACATGACGTAATGCTCCAGATTCTCCTAATGCCTCTCAGTCCTGCATGTTCACAGCAACAACAGCACCAGCTTGCAGCCTCGGAAGAAGGACGAGGCTTTCAAACTTTAAGAAAAAAGAAAAAGATGAAGTCATGACAATATGAGTCATAAGTGTCATAATATTTAGTTTTATTTTTTTTAGACCAAACAGGTGTTTTTAAAAATAAATTACAATTAACGGGACTTGACTGAATACAAATTATTTGAAATGTGTGTTTTTTTCAAACGCTCAGAAAATTGTACAGAGTTTGGTTGGTACCTTGTCAAACATTCCCCATGTGGATGGTGTTGTGTATTTGGACTTCTAAAATCCTGCCTGTAGCCCTGTCCGGTGTCAGATCTATCAGCTGACTCGCTAAAGAGGAATCAGACGTGACACTTTTACTAGTGTGGCAACATTTAGAAATCAAGCCCAATCAGAAAGTTTCGAAGTGCTAAAATCTACAGATTTGAGTTACTTTAATTAGCAGAAGTCTAAATTAAAATTGTGGATGTCAAATCATAAGTTAGTCCAACTTGGAGGAGAGCTGAAGGGGAGTTAAGTGGATTTGAGTCAGAAACCTCCCTCCTTATCGTTAGAGTCGTAACTCCGTCAGGAAATCCACTTAGACACGGCTGCAGAACCTGCCTGAGAATCCTGCTGTTTCTAAGTTTCCTTCGGTCTCGCAGTGATCCAGAGATGGCTGTCTGTCCGTCCACGGGTCCACTGCAGACAGGAGCTGCTGACTGCTGGTTCGGCTGCTCTGACGGGACAGTCTGACTGCATGTTAGCATCTATCAGATTGGCAACATGTTTGACTCCCTCCATTTTCACGCAAAAGTAAAAGATCCACTTTAAAACAGAAGGACGGGCTTTAAATGAGCAGCCAGGTCTCAGAAACAGGAGCTCACTGTGGCTGTAATTATAAACACGGCAGGTAATGCAACGTTGAAATCACCCCAGACAGAAGTCCAGTCCCAGTGCGACTTTAATGCGGTATAAACAGAATTTACACCAGGCGGAGAGATGTTTTACAACCTGGTAATCCGATATAAACATTACTAAACATGTCGAAAAGGATTTTCTTTTAATTTAAGCAGCAGGTTTTTAAAATTTTGGCCAAATTTCCAGAAAGAGGAGATAAAGAATCTGATTGGCTAAAACCAGAAATGATGTAATGTAATGACTTGTTCTGCTTTACTTTGAGTTCACACAGACACTCAGAAATGAAACTGATCAATCAAATCGATCTCATGTGTCAGTTTAACTGCTGCGACACATATCAGATGGATGTGTGTGTCGTGTGACAGACAGGACGACTCCATTACAACGAGAGGAGAAGAAACAAAAACATCAGGAACTGCTGATAAAGAGCGAGAGAGCGAGAAACTGTGTGTAATATGAGACAGCCGCTGACATCACTGGTGATGTCACAGTGATCCAGTAAATCTTCAGTCTGAGTCAGCGTTACTGTACGAGTGATGAAGATGAGGATGACCTCACTGGGGTGATAAAGTATTGACACGTTTTGAACGTCCACTCAGACAACTTGTGCTGAAACACAAACACGCTGTGACCAGTCACCATGACGATTATAACAGTGAGCTGATCCCAGAGCTGTCAGTGGATGTTTGCAGGTTTCAAGTTTCAAGTTTATTCGTCACATACTCAACGTGTCTCTACACTGTGCAGTGAAATGCTTTGTAACTCCCTCCGGTACTGTGCTCAACATAAATAACAAAAAGTCAAAAAGCAATAAATACAACAAAAGATTGTGTAAAAGTACAAATATAGTGCAAATCTTAGAGGGATGCAGGGGAAGGGTGGAGGTATTTGAACGTCAGAGGTGTAGTCCATCAGGAGCTGTGGCGATGTCTTCGTTCAGGATTTGGATGGCCTGAGGAAAAGTAACTCCTCTTGAGCCTCTGCGATGTGGCCCTACGACTGCGGTAGCGCTTCCCTGACAGCAACAGTTCAAAGAGGCCATTGTTCGGACGGCTCGAATCCTTTGATTCTACCAGCCTTGGTCCTGCACCGCCTGGTGTAAATGTCTTGGGCCGCGTTTCCATTGGCAAAGGTTGTGGATGGTACCAAAACGGGTATGGAGTAGTTGCCTGGTCCTGCTGCATCCCGGGTGTTTACCCTCTTGAAAGCTCTGCTCACGTCATGATCCGAGACTGCGATCGCACTCTCCTCTCTGCCTGGGATGCTCACTTCTGCTCCGTGGGCCTGTAGGCTAGCGTTAGCATCGTTAGCGTTGAAGCGTGCATAGAAGTGATCAAGTTCGTCTGCCAGAGAGGTGTCGGCGCTCACCGTGAGGCGGGTTTCCCCTTTGCGGTCCACTATTGTCCTTAGTCCCTGCCACATGCCTGTTAGCCTCCTTCACCGCTCTTCGCAGGTCGTAGGACTCTCTCTTGTGCTCCTCCATGTTCCTGGAAGCCAGCCATGAGTTGGGGCGGTGCGCCTCTTGAGTGCGTCGCGGATGCTCTTATCCACCCGTGGTTTCTGATTGGGGAAGACGGTGGAGACGATTGTGGATTTCAGAAAGAGCCCAGCCCCACCTCCTGCAGATGGGCTGTGCAGAGTTGTTGTCCGATTGCGGTGGAATGTAAGCGGCTGTGATGATGACCGAGATGAACAACCTTCGTCCCGTGGTAGATAGAAGGGGCGACATTTGACCATCAGGTATTCCAGGTTGGGCGAGCAAGAGTTGCCAGTCCGTACACCAGCTGCTGTTGTCCATGAAGGAAACGCCACCTCCCTTTGATTTACTTACTTGTCTCAGTCAGACAGAGAAGGTTACAGTCTGATGTCCCCCTGGTGGCCCTAATGTCCTCCAGCTTTCCAAGGACTGGACATTGGTCAGCAGGACACTGGGTAGAGGTGTACGGTGTGCCGGGGTCCTCAGTCTGTTCTGAACGCCAGAGCATCTTCCCCGATGTCTCTTTGGCTTTGTAAGGTCGCCGCTTCCTTTGTTTTGGCCCTTGGTGTTCGTCAGGATCTCTCCCGGCCAAATCGGATCCAATATACGGTGAGTGACTTGTAGTCCGATGTTCATAAGTGTCTGGCAGACGTAGATAGTGCTAGCCTGGGTTGTTGGTACAACAAACTCTGCAAAGAAAACAAGATATGAGCACAGTTTAACCAGAGACGGCAGGACGTCAGCCGGCATCAGCGGCGCCAACTTGAATAGCCGTTGTTGTAGAAGAAAGTCTCGTGTTCTTCCAGCTCTGTCAGTCCTTCAGCTGTTCATTAAATTATAAAACTGATCACATATTTGATCAAATGCAGGTAAAGCTGATCACAAGCAGCAGATCAATCTACACAACACATTCCCACTTTCGGTGCAGACAGTAAGTTAAAAGACAAAATAATGGCGTCAGAGCACTTCCTGGTTGCTGAAACACATAAGGTCAAAAGTCTGAGAGGGAGAAACTCTACTGAGCATGTGCAGTAGGCGGAAGAAAGAAAACTTTTTGGGCGTCTGTGCTCGGTGGGGAGTACCCAGTAGGCTTTGTGAGGGAGAAAATCTAATCTTTTGACAGCAGCAGATTGTCTGACAGACAGATCACTGATTGATCAGGGCGCGCACGTACTTCATGCCACCCCGGCAGAAGTCAGTGCCCCACTTGGGCCACCGCAGTCAAGAAAGACTGCGCACCAAAGGCAAAGAAATTACAGAAAATCAATTAAATATCATTTTAAAAGGAAGGTTTTAACCCTGGTGAAACGACAGGATCTGGTCTGCAACAGACGTCCAGCAGCACAGAGACTAAAGAGAAAGACTGAAGCCTCCTCGGGGGGCGCCGGAGAGCTGAAGGGGAGGCCAAGATACTGCAGGAGGTGGATCTGAGTCAGAAACCTCCCTCCTCCTTCTCAGAGTCCTAACTCCGTCAGATCTGAACTCACAGACATGAAACACACATCGAATCATTCAGTGTGACTCACACTTCCAGGAGATCATTATCGCTGATGTCCGTCCAGAATAAACCTCCAGAAATCACTTAGACACCAGAGAAAAAAGCTGCTGCAGAAGCTGCCTGAGAATCCTCCTGTTTTTAAGTTTCCTTCAGTCTCACAGTGATCCAGAGACAGCTGTCTGTCCGTCCACGGGTCCACTGCAGACAGGAGCTGCTGACTGCTGGTTCGGCTGCTCTAATGGGACAGTTTGACCACATGTGAACAGATACAGGCTAAAGAAAGAGCTCATTGCATCTGTAATTACTACTGGGGTGGGGGTGAAAAATGACCTGCATGCTCCAGACGGGATTAAAATCAATGACCAGGGCAGGTGATGTTAAGAACCCTTCGGTCGGTGTTTACTACACCCACAGATGGAGCTTTTGGAAACGTCTGCAGAGCGGATGAACCTGAAAACGCTGGCTTCGTGTTTCAGTCTCTGCGTGCTGATGAAGCCTCAGGATTAGCACCAGTTCTCTGCTGAAGGTTCACACTGGGAGACTTTGCTTCGGTTTGTTCCCACTTTACATGCAGTCGCTCTCTGAACGCACCTTCAGACTCGTGGGGAAATGTTGACCAACAATCTTTGAAACGTTATTTAAAAATTATAATTTCTAAAAGATTTAAAAATGGAGGCAGCTCGTTTCAGCTTCAGAGAATCAAATCAGTCTTTTTTTCTCTCCTCCATCCTTTCATCCTCCTCCTCCTCCTCATCATCATCATTTGTGGTGTTGGACGTCCTGCTGAGTCTGGTCCTCTGGTCTTCATTAATGAGCTGCTGCCACACACACACACACACACACACACACACACAGTTGTGAACCTCCTCCTCGGTCCTCAGAAGTGTGGCATTCTGGGTTTTGTTCCAGAGCCATAAACAAGGTCTGAACCTGAACTCTGAGCTGTCAAACTGACAGTTTTCACTTCACAACAGCTGATCAGAGTTGGTTCAACTGTGAATGCTAACATGAGTTAAACGGTCAGTTCACCCAAAAAAACATGTTGGCCATCATGTGAGAACTCGTGCTCACGAGTGATTTAAGAGATTTTGTCACATTCACCAGTTTTCTCGTACTTCGAATTTTCTCTTTTTGGTCCAGACGTGTCGTACAAGTCAAGAACAGATAGTCACCCTTATACACTGTTTAACTTCAGAATCATAAAGACTTAATCTGAATGAATTTGGAGTTTAAATACGTTACTGTCTAGGAGCGAAGGAGCACAACATAAAAGTGAAAAGGTTGTTCCCTTCCCGGTCCCTAAACCAAACACTGAGCTCGGCCTAACAGGATCTCACCGCTCTAACACACAAAACAAATACAAAAGGGTTTGCTGCCATTAGAAAGAGACACCTAGAGGACGCTCAAAGGTCCTCGCAGGAACAGAGCACACACTCTCACACAAACACAGACTGTAACAGTTACTGGAATCACCTAAAATAACACTTGATTTAACATTAACATGTTCACAGTCTCAGAGTTTCTCCTTGTACATGCTTCCTTTGGGTGATGTCATCCGCAGACATGGGATTTCTTTTCGTTGTTATGCGGATGACACACAGTTGTACCTCCCTGTCAAGCCCACTGACCTCAGTACGCTGAGTTCTCTGCAGGACTGCCTGTCTGACATAAAACACTGGATGTCTATAAATTTTCTTCAGCTCAACTCAAATAAAACTGAAATCCTTGTTATTGGGCCCCAACACATCACTAAACAAACACTGCCCTCTACTGGTGACCTGTCACAACAAATCAAGCCTGTTGCAAGAAATCTTGGTGTCCTGTTTGATAGCAATTTATGTTTTGAGCAACACATCACTGAGCTCGTCCAATCATGTTTTTATAACCTCAGAAACTTTGCAAAAATCAGATCTATTTTAAATCTTAGTGATGCAGAAACTGTTGTACGTGCTTTTATCTCCTCGCGCCTCGATTATTGTAACAGCCTGTTCACTCGTCTTAATCTAAACACTCTGACAGACTGCAGACTGTACAGGACTCAGCTGCTCGGCTGTAAACCAGGACCCAGAGGTGCGACCACGTCACACCTGTTTCAGCCTCTTTACATCGGCTCCCTGTTGGTTTTAGGATCGATTTTAAGATCTTGTTGATTACTTTTAAGGCTCTTCATGGCTCCAGACTATATTTTAGACCTTGTAATCCCTTGTAATGAACCTTCACGTAGTCTGAGATCTTCGGGCAGGGGTCTCCTGTCTGTTCCTGAGTCCAGGATGGAAACTAAGGGGGACAGAGCTTTGGCCATCAGGGCCCCGAGGCTCTGGAACAACCTGCCCGAAGACATCAGGCCGTCTGAGTCAGAGTCTTCGTTTAAGTCTCGTCTCAAAACACATTTTTATCTGAAAGCAGATCCTGATTTTACCTGAACTGTTTATTTTATTGTTTTTATGTATTTTATGTCTTTATATTTCATCATTCACTGCGATACTTTATTTCTCTTGTTGTGAAGCACTTTGTACTTTGTTTTGATAAGTGCTCTATAAATAAAGTTTTATTATTATTATTATTTATTTAGAGTCATGTGAATCATTTACTGAGAAGTTCAACAACAGGTTTTGTGTTTTAGATTTTATTGTCATGAGTGATTGGTATAACTTCTAAAATTCAGTGTTTCAGGGTTTCTGTCCAGGTGAACCTCTTGTTAAATCGCCTCACCTGTTATGGAGTTTATTCTACCGCCCATCTCTGTGACGGCACCTCCCCTTGACCGCCTCCTATTTTAGTCATGGACAGATTTGATGCAGCAACATGTTGTTTGTCCTCTAATTTCACGTCAAACCATTTTTCTTTGTTTTATCACAAGCCATTTATAAGTCTGTTCACTTAAGAGAGTTTAGTGAATCAGACTTAAAACACTCAAACCAACAAAACTGACACACAAAAAATAGAGTTTTATGATAAGAATACGAAAATATTGTGGCATGAGGCCAATTGTTTCTCTTCCCTCATATTTCATGCAGACAGTTTTGGTTTAATTTGTCTGCGTTTGTGCTGCTGCACAGTATTGAAACAGTGCCACTGTTACTCTTCAGATGGCAGAAGGCCTTCAGTCTTTATACATACCAACACACCACTTCCTGTTTCCTTTAACTGCACCCCCATGCCACTTGTTCAAATTCTGCAACTGTTAAATTGAAAGTTAAACTTTCTCACAGAGTCAGTGGATTATCAGGGGGAGGAAGCTGGCAGCTGGCTGTGAACTGATGTCCTGAATGTGTTTTTGAAGTGTTAGTTTAGTGAGAAGCAGATTAAAGAGGATTTTGTGGTAGTTGTAGTTTTTACAGGATGATGAAGATGTTTGTGGTGTTTGCGATCCTCGTGCACGGTAAGACTACCTTCCTCCCTCTGATCTGATCCTCACCTCAGTCCAACGTCATGTCTTTAATCTGTATTTCTTTCATCTTAAAGGTACATTTTGGTATTTTCCAACCTGTTTTTGTGTCAAAGTGACTAATGGGGACAACAATTTTTGAAATGTGTCCAGTATTGAGCGAGAGTGCTGCAGTCGGCTGCCGTGAAACAGAGTTGCAATGTAATCCTTCAGAGACAGACCTCACGCCACGATGATAGCAACCAGTTACTCATTCAAAGTATTTCTGGTGAATAATAAATAATATGCCCACGACATGGAGTTTTATGTGATGTAATGTGTGTTATGTTAATTGATTTTTTCATATTTTGAAAGTGAGAGTGACGGATTTATGAACGGACCATAGGTTGCAGTGAGGCAAACTTCTGTCACACATCAGTGGATGTGCTGAAAAACAGCTCTGTAGGACGAACGGCTGATTAGGGGTCCAAGTCCCGAGTGGGGAGTGCCCAGTACCAGCGGTGCTGGGAGCCCCATTGAAATCGCTCAGATTTTTATTTATTTGTTTCCGTTGGTAAAAATGGTCCTGCAGCCTGCAGCGTCAGAGTTATGCAAGTGAAATTTGAGGTACAGACCCGTGCACACACCTGAGACACCAAAAATGACATGTCGCACATTCGAAAACCTTACTTGCATCTCTGTATATAGGCCACACCCATTTTCGCCTATAATTTTTTTGCGCAATTTCTGAAAATCTTTTGCAACATCGTAAAACCTACTTTTTCGAAACTCCTCTGATCTGCACGAACTGTGCACATAGAATCTGTGGACGCTCATGATCAAAAGTTATTAAATGAATTTTGATACTCCAAAAAATGCTATAAAGTTATAAAGCAAAAAATTCCTGTGGGTTGCAGTCAAAACAGGAAGTGATGTCATATCTCCATGTAGCTCTGTCCAATTAACACAAAAGGTGGGCCAGTAGTTTTCCTTGCCACGCTGAAGCCCTGTGCAAAATTTTGCGCCAATCGGCCACTAGGTGGCGCTTTTGTTGCAAAATATTAAAATATACAAAAATTATACAATTATGTTTTCCATCTCTGTGCTGATCTCCACCTGCGACTTGCATCGCGGGCTTGGACCCTTAATCGGACAGAGCTAAGTGGAGACATGACTTCACTTCCTCGTTTATAGCCTAATGTTAGCTTTTTACTTGTGCGATTGCATTTACGCTTCAAAAATCATAAAAGTGGTGTTCATTTGTGGAGATTATCTTTGTGAACAAAACATGTAAGTGTCATAAACTTTTGTTTGCCACAGAGATTATTTTCTGCATTGATCCACAATCCAAAGGTAAAATCCCATTGGTGTAGTCCCTCATTCGTCCAGGAGTGTTCCATCGTAGAAAAGGTTTCAGTCATAGTCATCTGGACGCTGTTTTCAGAATCAAAGAGGAGTCAAAGAAGCCATTTTTGTGAAAAAAGAAAATCCCTCTTTAAACAGAAATGGTGGTTTGAGATTCAATCTGCCCAAAGTTTACCACAGTGTATTAACACCATGGTCACGCCAATCATATGCTAATCAGGTACTTAACAGTGATGAGGGAGGTGCAGCCAGAAAACAATAGGCCTGATTACTGATTACTGGGCCATCATGGAAACAAAAGAAAGTCAGTTTCAGGTGAAACTAGGCAGGGTAAACAGCAGATACTCAGGTAGACTCCTCCCTGAGGGCGGGGCTTAAGCAACACAGATTACCTTACATTTCTGAGTTCTCAGACCATTTTCACAATTGAGAATGACTTCCGGATGGGAGCCGAAACGTCTTGATTCTGAAACAGTGTCCAGATGACTACGACTGAAACCTTTTCTAGCAGGAGAAGGGTTTTTGGAGGGCAGGAGAGAGTGGCTGGGTCTGAAATGACAAGAGAGTTAGTGACAGGGGAAAACCAGGCAGAATGAATGAGTGATAAGGAAGGATTCGTGACACCCAGATCAGAGGATCTCAGATTCCTACAAGTGATACCGGGCTGCAGTAGCTCTTTAATGTAGGTAGGTGCCTGACCATGCAAGGCTCTAAACCTGATCACAAGAATCTTGAACTGGATTCTGAATTTGATGGGAAGCCAGTGAAGAGAAATCAAAATTGGTGTTACATGAGACCTTTAGGAGGACTTGGTCAGAAGCTCTGCAGCAGTATTTTGGACCACTTATAAGCGGTTGAGGGTCTTGCTAAGGCAAGTGAAAAGGGAATTGCAGTAGTCAGGATGGGAGGAAATGAACACATGAACAATCATCTCCATCTCTGTGAGGGACACAAAGGGCCTGACTTTAGCAAAGCTAAACAGCTGGTAGAAACAGGAGCAAACCAAACAACTTACATGTTGGTCAAGACTCAAAGCCTGGCCCAAAGAACCACCTGGATTATGGAGGGTTGGCTTAACAGAAGAGGATAAAGACCCAAGACTTTCTATCACCTTTGGGACAACGCCAGCTGGGGCAAAATAAGAACTTCTTTTTTGAAATGAAGCGTGCACAAGTCCTCGGAGTAAACAGTCAAAGTCTACATCCCACGAACACATGCATGCAAACAAAGAGAGGGCTGCAGGGATGTCGGCCAGCCCGGAAGTTAGTATCGCCCTGGTTCCCTCGACAAAAAGCCAATGGGAGTTTTCCATTGGCTTTTGGATTACTGCAGAAAATAATCTCTGAGGAAAACAAAAGTTTATGACACTTACACGTTTTGTTCAGCAAGGTAATCTTCACAAACTAACACCACTTTATGATTTTTGAAGCGTAAATGCGATCAGCAGAAGTAAAAAGCTAACGTTAGGCTATAAACGTACTACACCGTGGTCGCATGACTTCAACGCCACCGCCATCAAGCTTCCAACTTGGAATGTGATTTTGTGCGCATACCTCTTCAACGAATTTAGCGTGACCTAGTCTATTTTGCAAGAGCGCGAGTATAAACCATGGATGTATAAAACATCACACAAACTTGACACAACGAGGCTGTAAAGGCGGACTAGTTAGTAGATGAGTTTTCGTGTTCGGCGTGATGACGTTTAATGTCCCGGAAAGTTCCAGCTGGCTGTGAACTGATGTCCTGAAAGTGTTTTTGAAGTGTTGGTTTAGTGAGAAGCAGATTAAAGAGGACTTTGTGGTAGTTGTAGTTTTTACAGGAGGACAACCTTCCTCCCTCTGATCTGATCCTCACCGCAGTCCAACGTCATGTCTTCAATCTGTATTTCTTTCATCTTAATTTCATCTGTTTAAACTCCATGACGATGTTTTCTTCAAACATGACAAACATATTAAAGGCAGCATAGTTTCTTTAAATACTCATGAATGTAGAAGACTGTCCGGTCAGACTGTCCCCAGTTCTTCAGGATTATAATCTCTAAAGGTTGCTCACATTCTTATAGGTTATATTACCAATAGTGATAATAATCCCAGCAGCATCACATGTGGATGTAAATGTTGGGCTTCACAGTTTACAGGCTGCACACACTGCAGAGGACATTCAACACCTCAACACACCTCAACATCATCTCTTTAAGATGGAAACAAAGCGGCCCAGATGGTCCAAACCAAAGCTTTGATTCTGTGAAAAACACTCAGTCTGTCTCATCTGTATGAAGTGTCTCCACATGTCCATCTGTCTGTGTGACCTCACAGTTTCCCAGCATGCCTCAGCTGTGGAGCCGTATGAGGGGGAGGAGTTTGTCCTGCCCTGTGAGTTTCAGCCTTTTGAGATGAAGGACCCCACGGTGGTGTGGAGCCGCGGCGATCTCAGTCCTCCAACCGTCCACCAGCGTCAGCAGGAAGGTGATAAACTTAGAAACCAAAACCAGCTTTACAGCGGCCGAACATCCATGATGCCTGATGCTCTGAAAACCGGAGACCTCAGCCTCAAACTGACAAAACTCCGCCTCTCTGACAGCGGCACCTACACCTGCACAGCCACAGCAATAGGAGGACAACGGAGAGTGAGAAACATACAGCTGAAGGTCAAAGGTCAGCAACAAACCCTAACACCTACTGTAGATACAGGTCAGAGGTCAGAGGTCATGTTCTTTATGTTTCTGTTTCCCACAGCACGATTTCCATCCTGGGCCACAGCTCTCCTGGTTCTCCTGGCTGTTGGTCTTGTTGTTGCTGGGGGTCTTTTGGTACATTTTCGGCACTATTTCATGTCAGGTATGTCACTACTACATTACCCATCATGCCAATGGTTATCATCCTTACCCTTGTCGCTACTTGACTGTTGAGGCAGACGGACTCTCACACGCACTACTTCCAGAGAGTTGAGAATTAAAAACAACTGATGCAGAGAGCTGAAGAGAAACTTCCAGGTTTTGTTCCAGAAGCAAAAGTTGTTGAGAGCAGAGCAGACACATTAGTTCATTGTTTCTGATGTGTGTGAAACATGGCTCACTAATAACAGCTCCTGATGACTCCCAACGGAGGACTGTATAGAAGTAAATGATCCGTTTCTGTCATTATCTCTGGTTTGTCTTTGAGGATCGTTTTGTGGAGTCTCAGTAAAATCTCAGCAGCTTCTTGTCAGTTTGATGGGATGAAGATTTGTTTGAGTTGAGAGGAAACAAGAACAGAAACTAATGTGTGAACAATTCAGAATGAATGTGCAGGTTGACAGATATCTATGAACTAATAATGACATCATATTTGATCTCAGATTGTGTTCTCAGGTAACTGATCATTATCTACTAAACAGTCTTTCATTCAGGAATTACTTCTTACTGATGCAGTCATACCATTCATTCCTGATTTGTTTCAGACTCGTTCTTTGGTAACTTCGTCAAATGTCATGAACAATAAAACATTTCTTGAGTCAGAAACTAGTTTTCACTGGTTTGTGTCACAGGTGAGACAGACGTCAGGTGCTCAAGGTCACTTTCTGTTCCAGGTCTGAAACAACCTGTTTGAGTTTCTTCTGTCTGAATACTGAGTGTAGTGGGAGAAGGATGGGACAGTGAGGTCTGGGATTATAACAGAAGGATCTGTACAGCTGATGTTGTGGTTTGTTGTCCTCTCAGTCTACAAGGTGGAGGTGGATTCAGGGGTGGAGTCTGTCCTGCTGCCCTGCAAAACCACAGCTGACCTGCCTGAGGACGTCACAGTGGAGTGGCGGGACGGGGGTTACAGGACGGTCCACGTGTATCAGAACGGCTCTGACCAGCCTGAAGAACAGGAGAGAGATTACAGAGACCGAATAGAGAAGAAGGGAGACCTGCTGAGAACTGGAGACCTCAGTCTGACCCTGAAATACCCCACAGACAGAGACAGTAAAACCTACACCTGCACCGTCTACAGCAGGGAGGAAAGGATCCTGATGGAGAAACAAGTGGAGCTCCGGGTCAAAGGTCAGCGCTGTCTATTTGATTCATATAATAAAAAACAATATTATTAATATTCACTTTCTATCATAAGTTTTAGTGAAGTCCAATAATTTGACTCTAATCGTGTTTCAGAGACAGTTAATAAAGATTTGACTGAGTCCATTTGACATTAATACTCAGTGATTTAATAAACAGTCAGTTGTGCTGCTGATTGTACAGACAGCAAAGACAACACTGTCTCTGTCAGATGGAACAAGGGGACGGATTTCACTTCCTGCTGCCGTCTCTACAGCTGATGTTGTGTTTGTTGTCCTCTCAGTCGACAAGGTGGAGGTGGATTCAGGGGTGGAGTCTGTCCTGCTGCCCTGCAAAACCACAGCTGACCTGCCTGAGGACGTCACAGTGGAGTGGAGGGACAGAAACAACTGGAAGGTCCACGAGTATCAGAACGGCTCTGACCGGCCTGAAGAACAGGAGAGAGATTACAGAGGCCGAACAGAGATGAAGGAAGACCTGCTGAGAACTGGAGACCTCAGTCTGACCCTGAAATACCCCACAGGCAGAGACAGTAAAACCTACACCTGCACCGTCTACAGCAGGGAGGGAAGGATCCTGATGAAGAAACAAGTGGAGCTCCGGGTCAATGGTCAGCGCTGTAACTACAGGTCAGAGTTCAGAGGTCAGTACTGTCTATTTGATTTATGTAAAATAAAAAAATAAACTGATATGAAAGTTAATAAGTTTTAGTGAAGTCCAATAATTTGACATTTAATAAAGATTTGATTGAATCCATCAATAATAATCAGTGACTTAATAAAAGTCAGTTGTGCTGCTGATTGAGTGAGTGAAACATGAGTGTAAAACTTCCTGGACTGTAACAAACGCTGCCAGTGAACAGAATCCAGGCAGAAATGATGTTTCCTTCTGAACATATTTGTCAGAAACATTTAGTTGGATATTAAAGCTTATTTGTAGGAGACAGCTTTTATATTTAGAAATCATTACCGGGGGGGAAAAATTAAAAAAAATTAAAAATCAGAGACAGTTCCATCCCCTAAAGCCAAAAAGTCAAACTGAAAGTGAGCCGTGGATCCTGAGAGAGTTATCGCTTAAAGACTGAAGCTTTGTCACCTTTGGTTTCTCCTGATTGTCATTCTGATAATCAGCTTTAAATATGATGATGTGGATTCATTAAACATCGGTTTGTCAAACAGGTTAACAGGGGAAATAAAGGATTGGACCCCAGTGCAGACACAGGGGCAGAAGAGGTGCAGTTCAATAGTTTAATAAGAACAAAAAGGCTTACACGGGTTACAGGCAGGCAGTGGTCGAAATAAGGGAAGCTGTCCAACACAGGCAAACAGGTTTGACAAGTCCAAAAAAAATCCCAAATCCAGGCAAGGTCCAACAGAAACCGAACATAAATCCACAGAACACAAAGGAAACAAATGCAGGTACGCTTATGTCACGATTCACAAATGCAGACTCAAATGCAGACTTAAACTCATAGAGGTAATTAAGAGGTAAGGAGTTTATTGTACAGTTCACCAGAGACTTGATGGGGCTGAGGGAATGGAACCAGAGGACAGAGACCAAACGAGGCAGGCAATGTTGCTGAATGGAGGCAGGTGATCTGCATGGGTTGAAACAACGATCTGGTGATGAGTGGAAGGAAAACCAGGGTTGAAATACTGCAGCGCTTGATTAGTCGATGAGTTGCAGGTGTGCGGCTTGGAGCAGGTGTGTTGGGTGATGAGTCAGGAGCCCGTGGAAAGAGGGAGAGACACGCCCACAAAACAAAGAGAAACCGACAGACGACAGAAATCCCCAAGGTTACAGCACAGGCTGTAACAGCTTGACGTAGTGACACTGCCGATCTGACAAAGAACAAAGGAAGCACACAGACTTAAATACATAAGTGAGGGAAGGAAAACAAGACACGGGTGAAAACATAACTAGACACAGGGGCAACTAATCGGGACAGGGCAGACAATCAAAACAGGCGGGAAAAGCAAACAAAGACAGGAAGTAAAACTACAGACACATGAGGGAAGGAAAATATTTCAAAGTAAAACAGGAAATGACAAAACTAAACCCAAACCATGACAACATAATTTTCAACATTTGATTCCAAATGAAATAATTTTTGGTGTTTAAATCTTCTTTCTGAATAAATTAGTGCTATAAATAAAGAGATCAGCTTTAGTTGCTACTATAAAGAGGCTCATTTGATTGAATCCAGTGAATTCTTAATGAAGTTTGGTGTGTCCAGTAGCTGCAGGAGAATCCAGCGGGTCTTTGATTTAATAGCATCAGGTTTTAAGACTGGATTCATGTGATGTTTAGTTAATGTTTCACACAGACCTTCTGTTCAAGGGATCAATATAAAGAGAGAAAATGGAAGAAGACCTCCGTCAGACTCAGGCTCCATCAGCCTCTACTCCTCATGAGAAACACTCGTCAATACTCTGAAAACAGGAACAAAGTCAGAGAATTTGAGCTGAAAAAGATCAGCTTTGACAGAAATGTTGAAATGACCTGAGTGAATCTTGTGGAGTCAGTGATGTTGCTACAAAAACCATGAGACATATTATTATTAGATAAACGTTTTGGATTGATGATGAACATGTGTCTGAAATGCTGTGTGGAGCTAAGATTCATTTACAGAACAGAGATGAGACGCCATCGAGACTCTGAACACCTTGATAACCTGCTTTTACTTCCTGTATTTCTGTCCAGTTACCTGCTGCTCTGATCTGGTTCTGTCCTTCAGGTTTCTCTACAACTTTGTAATCATTCAATAAAGTTATTCAAAAGTGCTGCTACTGTCTGTACAGCTGATGTTGTGGTTTGTTGTCCTCTCAGACTGTCAGGTGGAGGTGGAGGACGGGGTGGAGTCTGTCCAGCTGCCCTTCAAGACCACAGCTGACCTGCCTGAGGACACTGTAGTGGAGTGGAGACGCCATAAACCCAAACCCACAAAGATGGTCCACGTGTATCAGAACGGCTCTGACCAGCCTAGATATCAGGACCAGGTTTACAGAGGCCGCACAGAGATGCAGGGAGACCTGCTGAGAACTGGAGACTTCAGTCTGACCCTGAAATACCCCACACTCAGAGACGGAGGAAAATACATCTGCAGAGTCTACAGCAGGGAGGGAAACATCCTGAGAGGGATACAAGTGGAGCTCCAGGTCAAGGGTCAGCTCTGTAACTACAGGTCAGAGGTCAGAGGTCAGTTCTGTCTATTTGATTAATATAATAAAAAACAATGATATTATTAATATTCACTTTCTGTCATAAGTTTTAGTAAAGTCCAATAATTTGACACTAATCCTGTTTCAGAGACAGTTCATAAAGATTTGATTTGAGTCCATTTGACATTAATACTCAGTGATTTAATAAACTGTCAGTTGTGCTGCTGATTGTACAGACAGCAAAGACAACACTGTCTCTGTCAGAAGGAACAAGGGGACGGATTTCACTTCCTGCTGCCGTCTCTACAGCTGATGTTATGGTTTGTTGTCCTCTCAGTCGACAAGGTGGAGGTGGATTTAGGGGTGGAGTCTGTCCTGCTGCCCTGCAAAACCACAGCTGACCTACCTGAGGACGTCACAGTGGAGTGGAGGGACGGAGACTACTGGAAGGTCCACGTGTATCAGAAAGACTCTGACCGGCCTGAAGAACAGGAGAGAGATTACAGAGGCCGAACAGAGATGAAGGAAGACCTGCTGAGAACTGGAGACCTCAGTCTGACCCTGAAATACCCCACAGGCAGAGACAGTAAAACCTACACCTGCACCGTCTACAGCAGGGAGGGAAGGATCCTGATGGAGAAACAAGTGAAGCTCCAGTTCAAGGGTCAGCGCTCTAGATACTGGTCAGAGTTCAGAGGTCAGTTCTGTCTATTTGATTCATATATTAACAATAACAACTGCAAGCAGGTATTAAAGGGGTCCAATCCTGCGGTGCAAGTTTTTGCTTCATAACTTGTGCCTTTTTGGAAGTATGAAAATTCTTTTAATAAACTTTTGTACATGAGTCCATAGATTCTGTGTGTACAGTTTCGTGCAGATCGGACTCACGGCCTAGGAGGAATTCGAAAAAGTATGTTCACATATTTCATGACTTTATCGTAGAAAAGGTTTCAGTCGTAGTCGTCTGGACGCTGTTTTCAGAATCAAGACGTTTCGGCTTCCATCCGGAAGTCATTCTCAATTGTGAAGAAATTGGACGGGAACTGGAAATTTAAGCTACTCTGTGTTGCTTAAGCCCCGCCCTCAGGAAGGAATCTGCCTGAGTATCTGTTAATAGCTAGTTTCACCTGAAACTGACCTAATAGTTTCAAGATGGCCCAGTAATCAGTAATCAGGCCTATTGTTCTCTGGCTGCATCTACTTCATCACTGTTAAGTACCTGATTAGCATGTGATAGGCGTGACCAAGGTGATAATACACTCTGATAGACTTTGGGCAGATTAAATCTCAGACCACCATTTCTGTTCAAAGAGGGGTTCTCTTTCTTCACAAAAATGGCTTCCTTGACTCCTCGTTCAAACCAACTCTTCTCTCTACTAAGAATCTTCACCTTGCTGTCTTCAAACGTGCGGTTTGTAGCTTTTAAATGCAAATGCACGGCGCTCTGTAATCCTGAGTTAGCGTGTCGTCTGTGCTGATAAAGTCTTCTGTGAAGTGGCTGTTTGGTTTCGCCTATGTACCGTTCTTTGCAGTTTTCCTCACTGCACTGAATGGAGTAAACTACATCGCTCTGTTTCTGTGTGGGCATCTTGTCCTTAGGGTGAACGAGTTTCTGTCTTAAAGTGTTGCCTGGTTTAAAGAAAACAGGAACATCGTGCTGTCTAAAGATCCTTTGTAGTTTTTCAGACAGTCCAGATACATAAGGGACGGAGACGCCGTTCCTTCTTGGTTCAGTTACACTTTTGTCCTGTTTTTTGTCTCTTTTAACTTTGTTGATAGCCCAAGTAGGATAACCACAGGCTGAGAGTGCATTCTGGACATGCCTTTCCTCTTTCTCCTTATCTACCTCCCAGCTCCTGGTACAGGTTCAGGAAAGATGGAGGTCTTTCTGGTTCAATACTGAAAAAGTCAACGCCAACTTGAAGCACAAGACTTTTTCAATATTGAACTAAAACCACCTTCTTTCCTGAACCTGAACCAAAGTGTTTCAGTATCTGAACCAACAGCAGGTGGGACTCAGGACCTGGACCTGAACCCGACCTCTGACCTCTGAGTGAAACATGAGTGTAAAACTTCCTGGACTGTAACAAACGCTGCCAGTGAACAGACTCCAGGCAGAAATGATGTTTCCTTCTAAACATATTTGTCAGAAACATTTAGTTGGATATTAAAGCTCATTTGTAGGAGATTTTTATATTTAGGGATTTATCTGTAAACAGAAGCATGTTTCATCTGAAATCTTTCACTTTTAGATCCATAAATGTAAAAGTGACAAAGAAAAGCAACATACAGCAGTTCAACACTGACATGAGACATTACTGTGAAGCACCACATGGACAAAACAATCCCAACGCCATCAAGACTCTGAACACCTTGAAAACCTTTTACTTCCTGTATTTCTGTCCCCTGTTACCTGCTGCGCTGATCTGGTTCTGTCCTTCAGGTTTCTCTACAACTTTGTAATCATTCAATAAAGTTATTCAAAAGTGCTGCTGCTGTCTGTTCAGCTGATGTTGTGGTTTGTTGTCCTCTCAGACTGTCAGGTGGAGGTGGAGGAGGGGTGGAGTCTGTCCAGCTGCCCTTCAAGACCACAGCTGACCTGCCTGAGGACACTGTAGTGGAGTGGAGACGCCATAAACCCATACCCACAATGATGGTCCACGTATATCAGAACGGCTCTGACCAGCCTAGATATCAGGACCGGGTTTACAGAGGCCGCACAGAGATGAAGGGAGACCTGCTGAGAACTGGAGACCTCAGTCTGACCCTGAAATCCCCCACAGACAGAGACAGAGGAATATACATCTGCAGAGTCTACAGCAGGGACATCCTGAGAGGGAAAAGAGTGGAGCTAAAGTCAAAGGTCAGTATGAAGACACAGGTCAGAGGTCAAAGGTCAGTATGAAGACACAGGTCTCTGTGTTGGTCTCTGTCTGACTGTCCTGTGTCTCCTCTGCAGAGAGGATCAGGAACAGAAGACGCTCCACTGATGCAACGCCCCCGATGGCCGATCAATCTGATGGCAGTTTGATCGGTCTGTTGGTGGATCTTTGATTATTGATCCGATCTGACTTTGGATCAGAGAAAATGGAGGTGAAGCAGCTGATGGAGGACGGATGAAGACAGGAGGACACTTTGTCAGCTTCATCTTCACTCTGACTCCTCCTACTGACTCTGACACACAGTCTACACACTCACTATCGATTACTGTTGATCAGTGATGTCAGAGTGAGGTCAGTGTGATGTCACATGTTGATCAGCTGTGATTTGGACTGAAACATGTTGTCGCCTTTTGGGAGACTTTTAGTGTCCATGAAGGTCCCTTGTGGTTTAGATCCTCTGAACTCTGACAGAGGTCTCACTCTGGCGGAAACTCTGTGTTTTATTTTATTTGTATCAGTTGCTTCAACACATTTTCTAAAGCGTCTCACAGTTCTCCAAACATTTAGTCCAATTCCCTTTTATTTGTCCTGCAAAAGGCCGTCACTCACTCGGAATATGGAACTCGTGTGTCCAAAGACTTGTCCACAGGAAATGGACTTGCATATTTAGTTTCTCTATGAGACTTGAGAGTCTCAGAGACTATGAGATCCAGTAAAATATCATGTCCAGCCAAAGTCAAAGGTCAGTATGAAGACACAGGTCAGAGGTCAAAGGTCAGTATGAAGACACAGGTCTCTGTGTTGGTCTCTGTCTGACTGTCCTGTGTCTCCTCTGCAGAGAGAATCAGGAACAGAAGACGCTCCACTGATCCAACGCCCCCGATGGCCGATCAATCTGATGGCAGTTTGATCGGTCTGTTGGTGGATCTTTGATTATTGATCCGATCTGACTTTGGATCAGAGAGAAAATGGAGGTGAAGCAGCTGATGGAGGACGGATGAAGACAGGAGGACACTTTGTCAGCTTCATCTTCACTCTGACTCCTCCTACTGACTCTCACACACAGTCTACACACTCACTATCGATTACTGTTGATCAGTGATGTCAGAGTGAGGTCAGTGTGATGTCACATGTTGATCAGCTGTGCGATTTGGACTGAAACATGTTGTCGTCTTTTGGGAGACTTTTAGTGTCCATGAAGGTCCCTTGTGGTTTAGATCCTCTGAACTCTGACAGAGGTCTCACTCTGGCGGAAACTCTGTGTTTTATTTTATTTGTATCAGTTGCTTCAACACATTTTCTAAAGCGTCTCACAGTTCTCCAAACATTTAGTCCAATTCCCTTTTATTTGTCCTGCAAAAGGCCGTCACTCACTCGGAATATGGAACTCGTGTGTCCAAAGACTTGTCCACAGGAAATGGACTTGCATATTTAGTTTCTCTATGAGACTTGAGAGTCTCAGAGACTATGAGATCCAGTAAAATATCATGTCCAGCCAAAAGAAGGGCGTCCATCAAATCAAAGCAACATCAGTTTGAACAGTCTCCAGTCGCAGGTTTGTGACTGTCAGTGAGCAGCTTGTACTGCTGAGGGTCCGGCTAAATAGAATAAGGCCGAGCCTCCGCCTTGATATCCCACGCAGAACTTTGATACACAAACGAGGACAGTAATTAAACAATGACAACTGACACAAAAGAGAATTAGAAAAGAAGTCTGTTTGCACATCTGACAGCACTCTGATTCCTGACTGCAACACCTGCCACAGCGAACAGCAGCACATACGTAACCACAACATCTTGCTGAAACGGTTTTTGTATCTGTGTGACCTGTGCTAACGGTTCAGTTCTCGTCTCCGTCACCAGTACTCTCTTTTGTTTTGCTATTTTTTGCTGTTCTATTCTCTGTGGACTAGACTCTTTTTATATTTGATATTCTTTATTTTTGACTGACTATTTTGTTGAGGTAGAGAGGGAAGTTTTTGTTACCAGTTAATATAGCATTTTACAACAGCCTTTTTTAACAGCCTTTTGAGGATTTTGATAATCCATATCAGATTTGTTCATCTTTAAATAAAAACAGATTGTATACTCTACAATTGAAATACAGTTCCTGTAGGACTCTTCTCTGAACACTGACTGTGACAGCCTCACATCTGAAAGGTAGGATTCTCCTTGAGATAGGTGGACCACCATGATTTGATGCTAAATTATCAAATTGGTGTTGAACAGCTAAATGCTAAAATTGAACCCTCTCAGTTCCTCTACCTGATGCATGATTGAACAGTTATAAGTCAACTATATGATTTTTAGCTAATAGTATTGAGTAATATTTGATTTGTTGTTAAAAGTGTTGAGTCATAATTGACTTAGAGTTATATTTGATTCCTTGCTAAAGATACTGGATTGAATTTGATTGGTTGCTGAAGGTATTGAATTGTATTGGATCTGTTGCTACAGCTATTGAACTGACTGACTGGGTGCTAGAGGTGTTCATTTGTAGTGATTTGTTGCTAATATGTGAACTGATTTGTTTTTGAATTGGAGTTTTTGTTAAAGTGATAGGGTTATAAGAGGCTTGATACCGCCTCATTAAACCAGGCGAGGCTCTTGAACCAAGCTCGAGATTGAGAGGCCCGCCTGATACCTAGGTCATAGGGCATCAGTCAGGTAATGTACAGTGGGTATGGAAAGTATTCAGACCCTTTAAATTTTTCACTCTTTGTTTCATTGCAGCCATTTGCTAAAATCAAAAAGTTCATTTTATTTCTCATTAATGTACACTCAGCACCCCATCTTGACAGAAAAATACAGAAATGTAGAAATTTTTGCAAATGTATTAAAAAGAAAACTGAAATATCACATGGTCATAAGTATTCAGACCCTTTGCTCAGTATTGAGTAGAACAGCCATGAGTCTTCTTGCGAATGATGCAACAAGTTTTTCACACCTGGATTTGGGGATCCTCTGCCATTCTTCCTCGCAGATCCTTTCCAGTTCCGTCAGGTTGGATGGTGAACGTTGGTGGACAGCCATTTTCAGTCTCTCCAAAGATGCTCAATTGGGTTTAGGTCAGGGATCTGGCTGGGCCAGTCAAGAATGGTCACAGAGTTGTTCCAAAGTCACTCCTTTGTTGTTTTAGCTGTGTGCTTAGGGTCATTGTCTTGTTGGAAGGTGAACCTTCGGCCCAATCTGAGGTCCTGAGCACTCTGGAAGAGGTTTTCTTCCAGGATCTCTCTGTACTTGGCCGCATTCATCTTTCCATCAATTGCAACCAGACGTCCTGTCCCTGCAGCTGAAAAACATCCTCATAGCATGATGCTGCCACCACCATGTTTCACTGTTGGGATTGTATTGGGCAGGTGATGAGCAGTGCCTGGTTTTCTCCGCACATACCAAAGTTCAATCTTGGTCTCATCAGACCAGATTTTATTTCTCATAGTCTGGGAGTCCGTCATGTGTTTTTTGGCAAACTCTATGCAGGCTTTCATATGTCTTGCACTGAGGAGAGGCTTCTGTCGGGCCACTCTGCCCTAAAGCCCTGACTGGTGGAGGGCTGCAGTGATAGTTGACTTTCTGGAACTTTCTCCCATCTCCCTACTGCATCTCTGGAGCTCAGCCACAGTGATCTTTGGGTTCTTCTTTACCTCTCACCAAGGCTCTTCTCGCACGATTGCTCAGTTTGGCTGGACGGCCAGGTCTAGGAAGAGTTCTGGTCATCCCAAACTTCTTCCACTTAAGGATTATGGAGGCCACTGTGCTCTTAGGAACCTTGAGTGGTGCAGAAATTCTTTTGTAACCTTGGCCAGATCCGTGCCTTGCCACAATTCTGTCTCTGAGCTCCTTGGGCAGTTCCTTCGACCTCATGATTCTCATTTGCTCTGACATGCACTGTGAGCTGTACGGTCTTATATAGACAGGTGTGTGCCTTTCCTAATCAAGTCCAATCAGTTTAATTAAACACAGCTGGACTCCAATGAAGGAGTAGAACCATCTCAAGGAGGATCAGAAGAAATGGACAGCATGTGAGTAATGGACAGCATGTGAGTTAAATATGAGTGTCACAGCAAAGGGTCTGAATACTTATGACCATGTGATATTTCAGTTTTTCTTTTTTAATAAATTTGCAAAAATTTCTACATTTCTGTTTTTTCTGTCAAGATGGGGTGCTGAGTGTACATTAATGAGAAATAAAATTAACTTTTTTGATTTTAGCAAATGACTGCAATGAAACAAAGAGTGAAAAATTTAAAGGGGTCTGAATACTTTCCGTACCCACTGTATATCCTTGCTTGGAGGGGGTATCGGCTAGGAACCACAACTGTACTTCTAATCACAGCACTAATACTAGTCTCAAATACACAACAGGAAGCTGCTGGTACATTGGACAGTAAAGACAAATGTCTCCACACAACGAGTTCATGTCAGTGAGGAACTATTTTAGAAAGACTGATGTGTCTGATGTGTCACATGAACACAGATGTGTAGTGATGGTGTAACCCCTCCCCTCCATGTCTCTGCTGGGACGTCCTCACAGGCAGCATATTGTCTCAGCTTCCTCCCGTCCTCACTCCTCCATCCTCCAGCCAGTGACCCAGAGATCCATCGAGGTCCTCCATCAACCAGGATGTTCCCCTCACTTTAATAGGTGGAGGAGAGAGGAGCCACAGCTGGATCCTATGAGGACGTTTGTTACCCGGCGGAAACACCCCTTCGGTCACAATCTGCTTATTGATTGGTCGGCTGATTTGATTGACAGTAAATAGTATAGTATAATATTAATATTCCTACAGAAGTATAAAAGGGACTAACAGCAGCAACAGAGGCTCTGAACGTCTTCATATATATTCGTCAAATGAAAATGATTCAATTTATGTGTGGAATCCAAATCATAAATTAATCCTAAACACTCTGTAACTTTGTCTACTTTCTCTTCTCCAGCCAAAAGGCTTCTCTCTTCTTCCTGTTTTTGCTGCCAGTTCATCAAAACTGAGCTCCAACTATTTATCTTATTATTAATTTATAATATGTGCTATCTGCTAGTCTGCTGTCACACTTACATACATTTCAAAAACAAATCATAGATTTGATTTGGAACATTTATATCTGTTTTTATTGCTCCCTCACATCTGGGGCCTGAATCATGAAGCCAGCCCCTCCCAAATTGACCATCTTGTTGACAGCGCTACAGGCTCACTGCGACAAAACACTCGACTCTATCGCCCCTCTAAAAAAGAAGATAATAAAGTTGTCCAGTAATAGAAGTTGAAAAGTTATTAAATAATGGTCCGATAATGAAGGATTCTGTGGAAAGACTATTAAGTGTTGAATTTCAATGCCATATACCAGAACAAGGTCGAGGGTGTGGTTAAAACAGTGAGTGGCTTCATGTACACTCTGACAGTAGCCAATCAAATCTAATAATGAGATAAACGCAGTACTAAGGCTGTCATTTTCAATGGGGGGGGGGCAGGCAGGCCGCAAATGTCAAACAAAGGGACAGAGCCAAAACGGGAGGACGAGCTCTATTTGTCCTCAAGATAACGTGCAGCTTAGCCGGCAAAGCTGCACGTTATCTGTGCCGTTTGAGATGTATGTAGGCGTGTAAATGTACGTGTAAAGGTGTGTGGGATGGTGGAGATAAGAGAGAGGAAAGCACACAGAGTAAAGCACGAGGAATCTCAAATGTCGTGGCAAAGCGTAATAACTGTCTCTTTATCACACAGTAATCCTGCCGCAGGCCTTCTTCTGATAAAGCACAGTTGTTAGCTTCCACGGTGGCTAAAGCTAACACAGTTACGGCCCAGCGGCATGGTACTGGTGCAAAATGAGACGTGCTAACACAAAGAAAAACACACAGCAATTTGGACGCAGCGGTCCGTCACTTTCCAAAATCAAAGCAAAGCACAATTAATAACACACAGTTATAAAATCTCTCTTTGCCCAGACACAAGCCTCTTACTTGAAATCGCTCTTGGCTAGCGATTGATGCGTCAGTTCGTTCAGAATTTGTCCGGTGGAGTTTCTCTCAGGTTCGGATGGTGACGAAGCCGGGTCCACACTGTCGGCAGGTCCGATGGCGAAACTGTTCCTTCGAGGGGCAGCAAAGGAAAGCAGCAGTCGACTTTAGCGGGGAGGAAGAGAGGCTCTCCGGCGGTCTTTCTCTCCGTGAAGAAAACGGTGAATTTGTCTCTTCCTTCTGCAGGCAAAGATCGTAATGTACAGTATAACGATCGGGATCCTAAAAAAGTGTTTCAGCAAACACAAAGCAGTCTGTTTTTCATCCAGAGAGTTAAGACTTTTCCTAGGGGGTTAAAGTTCACGTGATGTGCCTCCCTGTAGTAACAGTTAGAGCGGAGGAGACCTCCTGTCGTAACGCGGTCACAGTGGGAAAAGACAACGGGCGCAAGGCTTTATAGAGTTGGTGTCATCATAGCTGCGGCGCCGGGATTTCATGCGCCGTGTTGCGTGTCCGTCCAATGGGAATCCAGTGTTTGGATTCTACTGAGATCTCGTGTTGGCTTCAAGCGAGATTTCGTCTCAGTGTTACATCTAGGTGCAAATTAACGGCAGTGTGCGGCAGCTTCACGCTTTCTCTCTGGATTAAGACGTTACCGCAGGTTGTAAATATGTAAATAGTTCTTTAGAACTTGTAAAAAGTTGTTTGTTTGATCTTCTCCTCCCTCCCTTTGTATTGATTTTGTACTTACCTCTGTTTTACTTCAAATTCCTTTCCTGCGCCGCATCACACTAATGGAGCATGAGAGTATAATGTAGTTAGCAACAGAAGAAAAAACGCACACACTGAGAATTGAAATCTGAGGAGACAGAGAGACAAAGAAAACTCACCTGTCTGAGGAACCTGCTTCGGCCTCCACTTCCTTCTTCTTCTCATCAAAAATTTGTTTGTTTGATCTTCTCCCTCCCTTCGTATTGATTTTTTTTACTTACCTCTGTTTTACTTCAAATACACAATGTCCCCGTAGTGAGTTTGTGATTATTTGGCCGAAGATTTCTCTATCTACGTTTTCTATGTCTTATATTAAGGTGATCGCTCCCTCACTACGCTTTATGCAAATTAACAACAGGGTTGTATCTGTATTTTTCTCAACAGTAAATTTGGGCTAGCAGCTTATTTTAATTCTTATTTGTAAAAACACAATACACAATTTGTGTGTTGCACAACAAGAGTGAAGATTATAAAAGTGCAGAAGTCAGTGCTTCTGGATCTGGTGGAAATCCGGCCTGATTCTACAATAAATCAGAGGCGACCAGTTCAGGGTTGAATACTTTCTCCTGCTGTGGCGCTTCATCTTTGATTCCTTTCCAGCTTTCTCTTTCCTCTTATTGTCTATGTTATAGTTTGAGGTTTTGTCATTTCCTGTTTTATTTTGTAGTGTGTTGCTCTCCTTCTGTGTCTTGTGTTTTTACTTCCTGTCTTTGTTTGTTTTCCCTCCAGTTTTGATTGTTGGCCCTTCCTTGATTGTTTGCACCTGTGTCTCATTGGCTCAACTCCCCTAGGGTATTTAATCCGGGTCTCTGTCTTTTTCAGTGTTGGAGTGTTCCTGTCTTGTGTGTTCATGACATTTGGGGGTGTGTTGTTGTTTGGTGCACTTTTTTGTTGTACCTGGTTCCCCGGCATTCTTACCGTGAGTTCTGTTTGGATTCTTGGTCTCCCTTGGACTGTGTCTGGATTCTGGACTTTGAACTTTGCCTGCTCCCTATTGGATTTGTTTAGCCTCATTGGACTCACTTCCTTGGTTCCACCACTGCAGCCGGTAACCCATCTTCCCTGGACCTGTAGCTGCCTATTTGCCTGTTACCTGTTTGTTACCTGTCTGCCTACCGGTCTGTCCGCCTGTACCTGACAGTAAGCCACTTCACCCCAATAAACACTGTAGCCGTCCGGCTACCTCATCCTCATACTGCTTCCTGGTCATCTGCATTTGGGTCCACATACCACACCACATACGACAGTTTAT
Organism: Siniperca scherzeri; assembly: GCA_027580175.1. Taxonomy (NCBI): domain Eukaryota; kingdom Metazoa; phylum Chordata; class Actinopteri; order Centrarchiformes; family Sinipercidae; genus Siniperca; species Siniperca scherzeri. The sequence goes on along the minus strand of CM050849.1, from coordinate 32,727,279 downwards.
CTGTTTTCTGTCTCCTCGCATCCACCTCTCTCCTTTCTGTCACTTTCTCTCTCACCTCGGAGTCTAAATTGAGAACAAAAATTAAATGTATATTAATTAAATAAAGTTTAAGTTTCTTGTCGTTGTGACTCTGAGCAGCAGCTTCCTGTTGATGTTTCAGCAGATTATTTTCAGCTCGTGGAGAAATATTATTAATCATATTTCTGTGCCAACACCTGACCTGAGATCAGTCAGTACAAAGATCAATTATCAGGATTAAAGATCTTCCAGATATACTGTTGATGTAAACATCTAAACACTTATAGATTTTAATAAATATACTACATTTAATGTGTTCAACAACTACAGCTCCCATGAGGCTTTGGCTGCGCACCAAAGGCAAAGACTGATGGGAAATGAAAGAAAATCAATTAAACATCATTTTAAAAGGAAAGTTTTAACGCTGGTGAAACGACAGGATCTGGTCTGTAACAGACGTCCAGCAGCACAGAGACTAAAGAGAAAGACAGAAGCCTCCTCAGGGGGGCGCCGGAGAGACAGTTTGACTACATGGAAACAGATACAGGCTAAAAAAAGAGCTCATTGCATCTGTAATTACTACTGGGGTGGGGGTGAAAAATGACCTACATGCGAGCTCCAGACAGGATTAAAATCAATGACCAGTGCAGGTGATGTTAAGAACCCTTCAGTCGGTGTTTACTACACCCACAGATGGAGCTTTTGGAAACGTCTCTGCAGAGCGGATGAACCTGAAAACGCTGGCTTCATGTTTCAGTCTCAGCGTGCTGATGAAGCCTCAGGATAAACACCAGTTCTCTGCTGAAGTTTCACATTGGGAGACTTTGCTTCTGTTTGTTCCCACTTTACATGCAGTCGCACTCTGAACGCACCTTTATTTACGTTATTTAAAAATTATAATTTCTAAAAGATTTAAATATGTAGGCAGCTTGTTTCAGCTTCAGAGAATCAAATCAGTCTCACACACACTCACACAAGTACAGACGGTAACAGTTACTGAAATCACCTAAAATAACACTTGATTTAACATTAACATGTTCACAGTCTCAGAGTTTCTCCTTATACATGCTTCCTTTGGGTGATGTCATCCGCAGATATGGGATTTCTTTTCATTGTTATGCAGATGACACGCAGCTGTACCTCCCTGTCGAGCCCACTGACCTTAGTACGCTGAGTTCTCTGCAGGACTGCCTGTCTGACATAAAACATTGGATGTCTATAAACTTTCTTCAGCTCAACTCAAATAAAACTGAAATCCTTGTTATTGGGCCCCAATACATCACTAAACAAATACTGTCATCTACTGGTAACCTGTCACAACACATCAAGCCTGTTGCAAGAAATCTTGGTGTCCTGTTTGATAGCAATTTATGTTTTGAGCAACACATCACTTAGCTTGTCCAATCATGTTTCTATCACCTCAGAAACTTTGCAAAAATCCGATCTATTTTAAATCTTAGTGATGCAGAAACTGTTGTACATGCTTTTATCTCCTCACGCCTCCATTACTGTAACAGCCTGTTCACTCGTCTTAATCAAGAAACAGCTGCTAGGCTTTAAACCAGGACCAAGAGGTTCGACCACATCACACCTGTTTCAGCCTCTTTACATCGGCTCCCTGTTGGTTTTAGGATTGATTTTAAGATCTTGTTGATTACTTTTAAGGCTCTTCATGGCTCCAGACTATATTTTAGACCTTGTAATCCCTTAAGAACCTTCACATAGTTTGAGATCTTCGGACAGGGGTCTCCTGTCTGTTCCTGAGTCCAGGATGGAAACTAAGGGGGACAGAGCTTTGGCCATCAGGGCCCCGAGGCTCTGGAACAACCTGCCCGAAGACATCAGGCTGTCTGAGTCAGAGTCTTCGTTTAAGTCTCGTCTCAAAACACATTTTGAGACGAGAAAGCAGATCCTGATTTTACCTGAACTGTTTATTTTATTGCTTTTGTGTATTTTATGTATTTTATTTCTTTATATTTCATCATTCACTGTGGTATTTTATTTCTCTTATTGTGAAGCACTTTGTACTTTGTTTTGATAAGTGCTCTATAAGTTTTATTATTATTATTTATTTAGAGTCATGTGAATCATTTACTGAGAAGTTCAACAACAGGTTTTGTGTTTTAGATTTTATTGTCATGAGTGATTGTTATAACTTCTAAAATTCAGTGTTTCAGGGTTTCTGTCCAGGTGAACCTCCTGTTAAATCGCCTCACCTGTTATGGAGTTTATTCTACCGTCCATCTCTGTGACGGCACCTCCCCTTGACTGCCTCCTATTTTAGTCATGGACAGATTTGATGCAGCAACATGTTGTTTGTCCTCTAATTTCACGTCAAACCATTTTTCTTTGTTTTATCACAAGCCATTTATAAGTCTGTTCACTTAAGAGAGTTTAGTGAATCAGACTTAAAACACTCAAACCAACAAAACTGACACACAAAAAATAGAGTTTTATGAGAAGAATACGAAAATATTGTGGCATGAGGCCAATTGTTTCTCTTCCCTCATATTTCATGCAGACAGTTTTGGTTTAATTTGTCTGCGTTTGTGCTGCTGCACAGTATTGAAACATTGTCACTGTTACTCTTCAGAGGGCAGAAGGCCTTCAGTCTTTATAAATACCGACACACCACTTCCTGTTTCCTTTAACTGCACCGCCACACCACTTGTTCAAATTCTGCAACTGTTAAATCGAAAGTTAAACTTTCTCACGGGGTCAGTAGATTATCGGGGGAGGAAGCTGGCAGCTGGCTGTGAACTGATGTCCTGAATGTGTTTTTGAAGTGTTAGTTTAGTGAGAAGCAGGTTAAAGAGGACTTTGTGGTAGTTGTAGTTTTTACAGGATGATGAAGATGTTTGTGGTGTTTGTGATCCTCGTGCACGGTAAGACTACCTTCCTCCCTCTGATCCTCACCTCAGTCCAAAGTCATGTCTTTAATCTGTATTTCTTTCATCTTAAAGGTACATTTAGGTATTTTCCAACCTGTTTTTGTGTCGAAGTGACTAATGGGGACAACAATTTTTGAAATGTGTCCAGTATTGAGCGAGAGTGCTGCAGTCGGCTGCCGTGAAACAGAGTTGCAATGTAATCCTTCAGAGACAGACCTCACGCCACAATGCTAGCAACCAGTTACTCATTCAAAGTATTTCTGGCGAATAATAAATAATATGCCCACGACGTGGAGTTTTATGTGATGTAATGTGTGTTATGTTAATTAATTTTTTCATATTTTGAAAGTGAGAGTGACGGATTTATGAACTGACCATAGGTTGCAGTGAGGCAAACTTCTGTCACACATCAGTGGATGTGCTGAAAAACAGCTAGGGGAGGAACGGCTGATTGCCCAGTACCAGCGGTGCTGGGAGCCCCATTGAAATCGCTCAGATTTTTATTTATTTGTTTGTTTCCGTTGGTAAAAGTGGTCCTGCAGCCTGCACCGTCAGAGTTATGCAAGTGAAATTCACAGGCGAGGTACAGACCCGTGCACACACCTGAGACACCAAAAATGACACGTCGCACATTCGAAAACCTTACATGCATCTCTGTATATAGGCCACGCTCGTTTTCGCCTATATTTTTTTTGCGCAATATCTGAAAATCTTTTGCAACATCGTAAAACCTACTTTTTTGAACTCCTCTGATCTACACGAAACTGTGCACATAGAATCTGTGGACGCTCATGATCAAAAGTTATTAAAAGAATTTTGATACTCCAAAAAATGCTATAAAGTTATAAAGCAAAAAATTCCTGTGGGTTGCAGTCAAAACAGGAAGTGATGTCATATCTCCATGTAGCTCTGTCCAAGTAACACAAAAGTTGGGCCAGTAGTTTTCCTTGCCACACTGAAGCCCTGTGCAAAATTTTGCGCCAATCAGCCACTAGGTGGCGCTTTTGTTGCAAAATATTAAATTATACAAAAATTATAAAATTATGTTTTCCATCTCTGTGCTGATCTCCACCTGCGACTTGCATCGCGCCCGTGGGACTGCAGGTGCGACTTGCACCGGAGGCTTGGACCCTTAATCGGACAGAGCTAAGTGGAGACATGACTTCACTTCCTCGTTTATAGCCTAATGTTAGCTTTTTACTTGTACGATTGTATTTACGCTTCAAAAATCAAAAGTTCATTTGTGAACAAAACGTGTAAGTGTCATAAACTTTTGTTTGCCACAGAGATTATTTTCTGCATTGATCCACAATCCAATGGAAAAATCCCATTGGCTTTTTGTCGAGGAAATCAGGGCGATGCTAACTTCCGGGTTGGCCTACAAAAATCCGTCATCCCTGCAGCATTGTATCTGCTACGCTGCTGCTTCAACGCTCCACAATGACCAGCTATAGCAGCCTCAAAGGGTCAAAACTCAAACTCAAAATTCTCAGTGAGTTAAAAAATACAGCCATCACTAGGTGGAGACATTGCTCACCACTCACCACTTTTATATGCAGTCAAGTTCAGGTTTTTCAAAGGACAGTTTTCAAGTTCAGTTTCATATATGAAGGATTTTAATTTAAAGGTTCACATTTGTGCTGTGTGCAGTTTTCAGGGGCTCTATTCATTTTGGCCTAACATCTTATTTTATTTATTATTTTCTTATGGCTCTAGCTTGATGAGCAGGAACACCTAAATATAGCAGTTTACCTTAAAAGGTATTTTATTTACCACTTATCTATGCAGTATAGCAATGATGCTGCTGAAATAAAACTCAGTGAGACTGACTGACATGTGATGTGCATTGTTGACATTGGAAATATGACTCATGATATACTGTCTCTAGACTGACTCAACTTTTTTCCACAGTCTAGCATTAAAAAAGCAAACAAAAATCGTAATATATCGTGATATCGAATCGCAGTACATATTGAATCTGCACCCCAAGTATCGTGATAGAATCGAATCGGGGGATAAGCATATCGTCCCAGCCCTAAAAACCTGGTAGGCAAATAAAGAAGGCAAACTTAACCAGGTAAGGGTTAGGCAAAGAATCAAATTGTGGGAAATCAGGCAGGGCTTCAGGCAGGCAAGAAACAACACTGCAATGCTTAACTCAATGCAAAAGACAATCTGGCGGAGGACTAGTGGAAGTGGGTCAGTATATACAGTATACTACTGAGGTAATCAGAGGGGAATGGAGAGCAGGTGAGTAAGTGGGTGGGGCAGGTCAGGTGGTGAAACTAGCAGGAGAAGGGGCTGGTGTAGTCCCTCATTCGTCCAGGAGTGTTCCATCGTAGAAAAGGTTTCAGTCGTAGTCATCTGGACGCTGTTTTCAGAATCAAAGAGGAGTCAAAGAAGCCATTTTTGTGAAAAAAGAAAACCCCTCTTTGAACAGAAATGGTGGTTTGAGATTCAACTTGCCAACTGTTTACCACAGTGTATTAACACCGTGGTCAAGCCGATCATATGCTAATCAGGTACTTAACAGTGATGAGGGAGGTGCAGCCAGAAAACAACAGGCCTGATTACTGATTACTGGGCCATCATGGAAACAAAAGAAAGTCAGTTTCAGGTGAAACTAGGCAGGGTAAACAGTAGATACTCAGGTAGACTCCTTCCTGAGGGCAGGGCTTAAGGAACACAGATTACCTTAAATTTCTGAGTTCTCAGACCATTTCCACAATTGAGAATGACTTCCGGATGGGAGCCGAAACGTCTTGATTCTGAAACAGTGTCCAGATGACTACGACTGAAACCTTTTCTAGCAGGAGAAGGGTTTTTGGAGGGCAGGAGAGAGTGGCTGGGTCTGAAATGACAAGAGAGTTAGTGACAGGGGAAAACCAGGCAGAATGAATGAGTGATAAGGAAGGATTCGTGACACCCAGATCAGAGGATCTCAGATTCCTACAAGTGATACCGGGCTGCAGTAGCTCTTTAATGTAGGTAGGTGCCTGATCATGCAATGCTCTAAACCTGATCACAAGAATCTTGAACTGGATTCTGAATTTGATGGGAAGCCAGTGAAGAGAAATCAAAATTGGTGTTACATGAGACCTTTAGGAGGACTTGGTCAGAAGCTCTGCAGCAGTATTTTGGATCACTTATAAGCGGTTGAGGGTCTTGCTAAGGCAGGTGAAAAGGGAATTGCAGTAGTCAGGATGGGAGGAAATGAACACATGAACAATCATCTCCATCTCTGTGAGGGACACAAAGGGCCTGACTTTAGCAAAGCTAAACAGCTGGTAAAAACAGGAGGGAACCAAACAATTTACATGTTGGTCAAGACTCAAACCATGGCCCAAAGAACCACCTGGATTATGGAGGGTTGGCTTAACAGAAGAGGATAAAGACCCAAGACTTTCTATCACCTTCGGGACAACGCCAGCTGGGGCAAAATAAGAACTTATTTTTTGAAATGAAGCGTGCACAAGTCCTCGGGGTAAACAGTCAAAGTCTACATCCCACGAACACATGCATGCAAACAAAGAGAGGGCTGCAGGGATGTCGGCCAACCCGGAAGTTAGCATCGCCCTGGTTCCCTCGACAAAAAGCCAATGGGAGTTTTCCATTGGCTTTTGGATTATTGCAGAAAATATTCTCTGTGGAAAACAAATGTTTATGACACTTACACGTTTTGTTCAGCAAGGTAATCTTCACAAACTAACACCACTTTATGATTTTTGAAGCGTAAATGCGATCAGCAGAAGTAAAAAGCTAACATTAGGCTATAAACGTACTACACCGCGGTCGCATGACTTCAACGTCACCGCCATCAAGCTTCCAACTTGGAATGTGATTTTGTGCGCTTACCTCTTCAACGAATTTAGCGTGACCTAGTCTACTTCGCAAGAGTGCGAGTATAAACCATGGCTGTATAATACATCACACAAACTTGACACAACGAGGCTGTAAAGGCGGACTAGTTAGTAGATGAGTTTTCGTGTTCGGTGTGATGACGTTTAATGTCCCCGGAAAGTTCCAGCTGGCTGTGAACTGATGTCCTGAATGTGTTTTTGAAATGTTGGTTTAATGAGAAGCAGAAGACTGTCCAGTCAGACTGTCCCCAGTTCTTCAGGATTATAATCTCTGAAGGTTGCTCACATTCTTATAGGTTATATTACCAATAGTGATAATAATCCCAGCAGCATCACATGTGGATGTAAATGTTGGGCTTCACAGTTTACAGGCTGCACACACTGCAGAGGACATTCAACACCTCAACATCATCTCTTTAAGATGGAAACAAAGCGGCCCAGATGGTCCAAACCAAAGCTTTGATTCTGTGAAAAACACTCAGTCTGTCTCATCTGTATGAAGTGTCTCCACATGTCCATCAGTCCTGTCTTTTCCCTGAGTATCAGTGGCTCCCACTGAAGACGTGATGGAGCGGTGGAAGGAAAGAGGAGTTTAGACAGTTAACACACTCATTTCAACACCTTGTTGAATCAGAAAACAGAGTCACTGTAAACAGTGAGAGTACCATGACCGCTGAGTTGGTTCTGTTATTTGTCAGCTCTTATTGCTATTAAACTGTGCTGATGTGGTTTCAGAGCAGCTGCAGCGTCCAATCACAAACAGGACCAGGTTGGTTTCTGGGTCACCTGAGGGCCCAGGAGGAATAAGACATGAAATAAGGCTGCTGTGATTGAACCTGTCTGTCTGTCTGTCTGTATGACCTCACAGTTTCCCAGCATGCCTCAGCTGTGGAGCTGTATGAGGGGGAGGAGTTTGTCCTGCTGCCCTGTGAGTATCGAACTGCTGAACTAGACGACCCCACAGTGGTGTGGAGCCGCTACGATCTCAATCCTCCAACTGTCCACCAGCGTCAGCAGGAAAGTGATGAACTTACATATCAAAACCAGCTTTACAGCGGCCGAACATTCATGATGCCTGACGCTCTGAAAACCGGAGATCTCAGCCTCCATCTGACAAAACTCCGCCTGTCTGACAGCGGCACCTACACCTGCACCGTCAGAACACTAAGAGGACGACGGAGAGTGGGAAACATAGAGCTGAAGGTCAAAGGTCAGCAACAAACCCTAACACCTACTGTAGATACAGGTCAGAGGTCAGAGGTCAGTGCTGTAGTTTCCAGGCTGCACACACTGCAGAGGACATTCAACACCTCAACATCATCTCTTTAAGATGGAAACAAAGCGGCCCAGATGGTCCAAACCAAAGCTTTGATTCTGTGAAAAACACTCAGTCTGTCTCATCTGTATGAAGTGTCTCCACATGTCCATCAGTCCTGTGTTTTCCCTGAGTATTCGTGGCTCCCACTGAAGACGTGATGGAGCGGTGGAAGGAGGAGTTCAGGCAGTTAACACACTCATTTCAACACCATGTTGAATCAGAAAACAGAGTCACTGTAAACAGTGAGAGTACCATGACCGCTGAGTTGGTTCTGTTATTTGTCAGCTCTTATTGCTATTAAACTGTGCTGATGTGGTTTCAGAGCAGCTGCAGCGTCCAATGACAAACAGGACCAGGTTGGTTTCTGGGTCACCTGAGGGCCCAGGAGGAATAAGACATGACATAAGGCTGCTGTGATTGAACCTCTCTGTCTGTCTGTGTGACCTCACAGTTTCCCAGCATGCCTCAGCTTTGGAGCTGTATGAGGGGGAGGAGTTTGTCCTGCTGCCCTGTGAGTTTCAGACTTTTGAGATGAAGGACCCCACGGTGGTGTGGAGCCACTACGATCTCAATCCTCCAACCGTCCACCAGCGTGAGCTGGAAGGTGATGAACTTACATATCAAAACCAGCTTTACAGCGGCCGAACATCCATGATGCCTGACGCTCTGAAAACCGGAGACCTCAGCCTCAAACTGACAAAACTCCAGCTCTCTGACAGCGGCACCTACACCTGCACAGCCACAGAGTTAGGAGGACGACGGAGAGTGAGAAACATACAGCTGAAGGTCAAAGGTCAGCAACAACCCTAACACCTACTGTAGATACAGGTCAGAGATCAGAGGTCAGTGCTGTAGATACAGGTCAGAGGTCAGAGGTCATGTTCTTTATGCTTCTGTTTCCCACAGCACGATTTCCATACTGGTCCAAAGTTCTCCTGGTTCTCCTGGTTCTCCTGGCAGTTGGTCTTGTTGTTGGGGGTCTTTTGGTACATTTTCGGCACTATTTCATGTCAGGTATGTCACTACTACATTACCCATCATGCCAATGGTTATCATCAGAATCAGAAATACTTTATTGATCCCCGAGGGGAAACTCTTTGTTACAGTTGCTCACTGTCACGTCACACAGGAGAAGTACTAATAGAATAGAAATAGACATAATAATAAATAAGTCTGCAAGCAAATCGAAAGATGATACACTATAATACACCTAATCAAAATAAGTACAAGTGGGTATGAAGTATAAAGCTAAGTAAGTGTAAAGTCCATCCATCCATCCATCCATCCATTTTCTTCCGCTTATCCGGAGCCGGGTCGCGGGGGCAGCAGTCTAAGCAGGGACTCCCAGACTTCCTTCGCTCCAGACACTTCCTCCAGCTCCTCCGGGGGGATCCCGAGGCGTTCCCAGGCCAGCCGAGAGACATAGTCCCTCCAGCATGTCCTGGGTCTTCCCCGGGGCCGCCTCCCGGTGGGACATGCCCAGAACACCTCCCGAGGGAGGCGTCCAGGAGGCATCCGGATCAGATGCCCTAGCCACCTCAGCTGGCTCCTCTCGACGTGGAGGAGCAGCGGCTCTACTCCGAGCTCCCCCCGTGTGACTGAGCTCCTCACCCTATCTCTAAGGGAGCGCCCAGCCACTCGGCGGAGGAAGCCCATTTCGGCCGCTTGTATCCGCGATCTTGTCCTTTCGGTCACTACCCAGAGCTCATGACCATAGGTGAGGGCAGGAGCGTGGATTGACCCGTAAATCGAGAGCTTTGTCTTTCGACTCAGCTCCTTCTTCACCACAACGGTCCGATACAGCGCCCGCATCACTGCAGACGCTGTACCGATCCGCCTGTCAATCTCACGCTCCATCCGTCCCTCACTCGTGAACAAGACCCCGAGATACTTGAACTCCTCCACTTGAGGCAAGGACTCCCACCCACCAAGAGAGCAAACCACCTTTTTCCGGTCAAGAACCATGGCCTCAGATTTGGAAGAGCTGATTCTCATCCCAGCTGCTTCACACTCGGCTGCAAACCGTCCCAGTGCATGCTGCAGGTCCTGGTTTGAAGAAGCCATCAGAACGACATCATCTGCAAACAGCAGAGATGAGATCCTGTGGTTCCCAAACCGGACACCCTCCGGCCCCTGACTGCGCCTAGAAATTCTGTCCATATAAATTATGAACAGAACCGGTGACAAAGGGCAGCCCTGGCGGAGTCCAACATGCACCGGGAACAGGTCTGACTTACTGCCGGCAATGCGAACACAGCTCCTGCTCCGTTATACAGGGACCGGACAGCCCTTAGCAAAGGGCCCCGGACCCCATACTCCCAGAGCACTCCCCACAAAGCGCCCCGGGGCACACGGTCGAATGCCTTCTCCAGATCCACAAAGCACATGTGGACTGGTTGGGCAAACTCCCATGAACCCTCGAGCACCCGATGGAGAGTATAGAGCTGGTCCAGTGTTCCACGACCGGGACGAAAACCACTCTGCTCCTCCTGAATCCGAGGTTCGACTATCGGACGAATTCTCCTCTCCAGTACCCTGGAGTAGACCTTACTGGGAGGCTGAGAAGTGTGATCCCTCTGTGATTGAACACACCCTCCGTCCCCTTCTTATACAGAGGGACCACCACCCCGGTCTGCCAGTCCAGAGGCACTGTCCCAGACCGCCACGCGATGTTGCAGAGACGTGTCAGCCAAGACAGTCCCACAAAATCCAGAGACTTAAGATACTCAGGACGGATCTCATCCACCCCTGAAGCCTTGCCACCAAGGAGCTTGCCAACAACCTCAGTGACTTCGGCCAGGGTGATGGATGAGTCCGCCTTCGGGTCCCCAGCCTCCGCTTCCTCTTCGGAAGACGTGACAGCGGGATTGAGGAGATCCTCAAAGTATTCCTTCCACCGTCCGACAACATCCCCAGTCGAGGTCAACAGCTCTCCACCCGCACCGTACACGGTGTTGGTGAAGCACTGCTTCCTCCTGAGCCGCCGGACGGTTTGCCAGAATTTCTTTGAGGCCGACCGATAGTCCTCCTCCATGGCCTCTCGAACCTCTCCCAATCCTGAGTTTTGGCCTCTGTGACCGCACGGGCTGCAGCACGCTTAGCCTGCCGGTACCTGTCAGCTGCCTCGGGAGTCCCACGAGCCAACAAGGCCCGATAGGACTCCTTCTTCAGCCTGACGGCATCCCTTACTTCCATCGTCCACCACCGGTTCGGGATTGCCGCGCGACAGGCACCAGAAACCTGCGACCACAGCTACGAGCCGCCGCATCGACAATGGAGGTGGAAAACATGGTCCACTCGGACTCAATGTCCCCAGCCTCCCCGGGATCTGGGAGAAGCTCTCCCGGAGGTGTGAGTTGTAGACCCTGCTGACAAAGGGCTCCGCCAGACGTTCCCAGCAGACCCTCACGATACGCTTGGGCCTGCCAAGTCTGTCCGGCTTCCTCCTGCCAGCGGATCCAACTCACCACCAGGTGGTGATCGGTTGACAGCTCCGCCTCTCTTCACCCGAGTGTCCAAGACCGCCGGAGGTCAGATGATCGACAACAAAGTCGATCATCGACCTCCGCCTAGGTGTCCTGGTGCCACGTGCACTGATGGACACCCTTGTGCTTGAACATGGTGTTAGTTATGGACAAACTGCAACCAGCACAGAAGTCCAACAACTGAACACCGCTTGGGTTCAGATCAGGGGCCGTTCCTTCCGATTACCCCTCTCCAGGTGTCACTGTCGCTGCCCACGTGGGCGTTGAAGTCCCCAGTAGAACAACGGAGTCCCCGGGCGGTGCACTGTCTAGTACCCTCCCAGGGACCCCAAGAAGGCCTGGTACTCTGCACTGCCGCTCGCCCATAGGCCGCCACAACAGTGAGAGACCTGTCCCCACCCGGAGGCGGAGGGACGCGACCCTCTCGTTCACCGGGTAAACTCCAACACGTGACGGCTGAGCTGTGGGGCTATGAGCAGGCCCACACCAGCCCGCCGCCTCTCCCCGCAGGCAACGCCAGAGAAATGGAGCGTCCAGCCCCTCTCGAGGAGACGGTTTCAGAGCCCAGGCTGTGCGTGGAGGCGAGGCCGACTATATCTAGCCGGTAACGCCAACCTCCCGCACAAGCTCAGGCTCCTTCCCCAGCAGTGACATTCCATGTCCCTAGAGCCAGTTTCTGTGTCCGGAGATCTGGTCGCCAAGCCCCTGACCGACTGCCGCCCAGATCTCTCTGCACCGCCCCTCACGGATCCTCCTGCGGGTGGTGGGTCCACGGGAGGACGGCCCCACGCCGCTCCTTCGGGCTGTGCCCGGCCGGGCCCGTGGGAAAGGCCCGGCCACCAGGCGCCGCCGTCGAGCACCCACCCCAGGCCTGGCTCCAGGGTGGGGCCCCGTAGCGCCAATCCGGGCGACGTAACTGGCCTTGGTTGACAATTCATAGGGGGCTTCTGACAATGTAATACAATGTACAATGTAATAATATAAGTGTACTGTCAAGTTGAGTGAAGCAGATTTAACCAGCTTATTTGGCAGTGGATATTGCACAGCAGTAATATAGTTTAATAAATAAACAAACATGGAATAATTAAACTGAGAACAGAGTATATTGCACAGGAGTAAGAGAATATTGAGTATATTTCAGGTATTGCAGAGATGTTAATGATCAATGTCCAGTTTAGTGACTTCGGGTCACACAGACTGACACTTAGAGGGAGGAGTTAAAGAGTCTGATGGCCACAGGCAGGAATGACTTCCTGTGGTGCTCTGTGGTGCATTGTGGGGGGATGAGTCTTCCGCTGAAGGCGCTCCTTTGTTTGACCGGCGCGTCATGGAGCGGGTGGGAGACGCTGTCCAAGATGGCGTGTAGTTTGGCCAGCATCCTCCTCTCTGACACCACCGCCAGAGAGTCCAGCTCCACCCCCACAATGCCACCGGCCTTACGGATCAGTTTGTTGAGTCTGTTGGCGTCCGCTACCCTCAGCCTGCTGCCCCAGCATGCAAATGCATACAGGACAGCGCCGGCCGCCACAGACTCATAAAACATCCTCAGCATCGTCCGGCAGATGTTGAAGGACCTCAGCCTCCTCAGGAAATAGAGGCGGCTCTGGCCCTTCCTGTAAACAGCTTGCGTGTTCTTGGTCCAGTCCAGTTTATTATCCAAGTGGACTCCCAGGTACTTGTAATCCTCTACAATGTCCACACTGACCCCCTGGATGGAAACCGGGGTCACTGGTGCCTTGGCCCTCCGTAGATCCACAAATAGCTCCTTAGACTTTGTCACATTGACTTTGTCGTATTTAGTTCTGCTCACACCATGAGACAAAGTTCTCACCCAACAGGGCAGGCCAGATGGTGTTGAAAGCACTGGAGAAGTCAAAAAACATGATCCTCATCGTGCTTGCCGGCTTGTCCAGGTGGATGTGGATGCGGTTCAGCAGGAAAATGATGGCGTCCTCAACTCCCAGCCGGGGCTAGTAGGCGAACTGAAGGGGGTCCAGGAGGGTCTGACCATGGGTCAGAAACAAGTTTTCACTGGTTTCTGTCACAGGTGAGACAGTTCGCAGGTGTGCTCAGGTGCGGTGACAGATGCGCTTAGGTCACCTTCTGTACCAGGTCTGACAACCTGTTTGAGTTTCTTCTGTCTGAATACGGAGTGTAGTGAGAGAAGGATGGGACAGTGAGGTCTGGGATTATAACAGAAGGATCTGTACAGCTGATGTTGTGGTTTGTTGTCCTCTCAGTCTACCAGGTGGAGGTGTATTCAGGGGAGGAGTCTGTCCTGCTGCCCTGCAAAACCAGAGTTCACCTGCCTGAGGACGTCACAGTGGAGTGGAGAGACGGAGACTACAGGACGGTCCACGTGTATCAGAACGGCTCTGACCGGCCTTTAGAACAGGAGAGACTTTACAGAGAACGAACAGAGATGAAGCTGCTGACACCTGGAGACCTCAGTCTGACCCTGAAATACCCCACAGGCAGAGACAGAGACACCTACACCTGCACCGTCTACAGCGGGGAGGAAAGGATCCTGATGAAGAAACAAGTGGAGCTCCGGGTCAAAGGTCAGTGCTGTCTATTTGATTCATATAATAAAAAACAACAATTATTAATATTCACTTTCTGTCATAACGTTTAATGAAGTCCAATAATTTGACTCTAATCGTGTTTCAAAGACAGTTAATAAAGATTTGATCGAGTCCATTTGACGTTAATACTCAGTGATTTAATAAACAGTTGTGCTGCTGATTGTACAGACAGCAAAGACAACACTGTCTCTGTCAGATGGAACAAGGGGACGGATTTCACTTCCTGCTGCCGTCTCTACAGCTGATGTTGTGGTTTGTTGTCCTCTCAGTCGACAAGGTGGTGGTGGATTCAGGGGTGGAGTCTGTCCTGCTGCAATGCAAAACCACAGTTCACCTGCCTAAGGACGTCACAGTAAAGTGGAGAGACGGAGACTACAGGACGGTCCACGTGTATCAGAACGGCTCTGACCGGCCTGAAGAACAGGACGAAGATTACAGGGACCGAACAGAGATGAAGGGAGACCTGCTGAGAACTGGAGACCTCAGTCTGACCCTGAAATACCCCACAGGCAGAGACAGAAACACCTACATCTGCACCGTCTACAGCAGGGAGGGAAACATCCTGATGGAGAAACAAGTGGAGCTCCGGGTCAAGGGTCAGCTCTCTAGATTCAGGTCAGAGGTCAGAGGTTAGTTCTGTCTATTTGATTCATATAATAAAAAACATTATTAATATTCACTTTGTCATAACTTTTAGTGAAGTCCAATAATTTGACTCTAATCGTGTTTGAAATACCCCACAGGCAGAGACAGAGACACCTACACCGTCTACAGCAAGGAGGGAGGGATTCTGATGAAGAAACAAGTGGAGCTCCAGGTCAAAGGTCAGTGCTGTAGCTACAGGTCAGAGGTCAGTTCTGTCTATTTGATTCATATAATAAAAAACAATATTAATATTCACTTTGTCATAACCTTTAGTGAAGCCCAATAATTTGACTCTAATTGTGTTTCAAAGACAGTTAATAAAGATTTGATTAATACTCAGTGATTTAATAAACAGTCAGTTGTGCTGCTGATTGTACAGACAGCAAAGACAACACTGTCTCTGTCAGATGGAACAAGGGGACGGATTTCACTTCCTGCTGCCGTCTGTACAGCTGATGTTGTGGTTTGTTGTCCTCTCAGTTGACAAGGTGGTGGTGGATTCAGGGGAGGAGTCTGTCCTGCTGCCCTGCAAAGCCACAGTTCACCTTCCTGAGGACGTCACAGTGGAGTGGAGGGACAGGGACAACTGGAAGGTCCATGTTTATCAGAAAGACCCTGACCGGTCTGAAGAACAGGAGAGAGATTACAGAGGCCGAACAGAGATGAAGGAAGACCTGCTGAGAACTGGAGACCTCAGTCTGACCCTGAAATACCCCACAGACAGAGACAGTAAAAAATACACCTGCACCGTCTACAGCGGGGAGGGAAACATCCTGATGGAGAAACAAGTGGAGCTCCGGTTCAAGGGTCAGCTCTCTAGATACTGGTCAGAGTTCAGAGGTCAGTTCCGTCTATTTGATTTATGTAAAAATGAAAAAAAAAAAAAATTGATATGAAAGTTAATATTATTAAGTTTTAGTGAAGTCCAATAATTTGACGTTTAATAAAGATTTGATTGAATCCATCAATAATAATCAGTGACTTAATAAAAGTCAGTTGTGCTGTTGATTGAGTGAGTGAAACATGTGTCAGCAGGCAGACACGGGAGACGGAGGAAAGTACAGTGACGATGGAGTTTATTGTAATACAAGGCAGAAGTAAATGTAAAGTAAAGTGCAGGGGGTACAATGGGCTAGAGCTAGGAAAGTCTAAGAGTCTTATCTGGTTAGGGGTAGTTCGTTCAGTCCTTTGAAGGAGATGAGGAGCAGGAGAGCCAGGAGATGAAGACACACACATAGGCTGAGGGGAGTCCAAAGTCCAAGGGACTCTTCTGAAGGCAATGCGGTCGGGTTGAATCTCATAGTATGTTTGAGACCAGACAGTGAGTGAACCGGGGAAGTGTGGCTTTATAGTGTGGGGTTGGTGATTGGTGGCAGGTGTGTGATCAGTACTCAGGTGAGTGAGATCTGTTGATTGCAGTGGGTGGAGCTGGTGGTGTCTGTGTTGGCTCCCTGACAACATGAGTGTAAAACTTCCTGGACTGTAACAAACGCTGCCAGTGAACAGAATCCAGGCAGAAATGATGTTTCCTTCTAAACGTATTGGTTAGAAACATTTAGTTGGATATTAAAGCTTATTTGTAGGAGACAGCTTTTATATTTAGAAATCATTACCGGGGGTAAAAATTAAAAAATTAAAAATCAGAGACAGTTCCATCCCCTAAAGCCAAAAAGTCAAACTGAAAGTGAGCCGTGGATCCTGAGAGATTTATCGCTTAAAGAATGAAACTTTGTCACGTTTGGTTTCTCCTGATTGTCATTCTGATAATCAGCTTTAAATATGATGATGTGGATTCATTAAACATCTGTTAGACAAGCAGGGTAGCAAGGGAAATAAGGGATTGGACCCCAGTGCAGACACAGGGGCAGAAGAGGTGCAGTTCAATAGTTTAATGAGAAGAAAAAGGCTTACACGGGTTACAGGCAGGCAGTGGTCGAAATAAGGGAAGCTGTCCAACACAGGCAAACAGGTTTGACAGGTAGCAGGCAAAGAAAAATTCAAAACCCAGGCAAGGTCCAACAGAAACCGAACATAAATCCACAGAACACACAGGAAACAAATGCAGGTACGCTTATGTCACGATTCACAAAGGCAGACTCAAATGCAGACTTAGACTCAGAGAGGTGATTAAGAGGTAAGGAGTTTATTGTACAGCTCACCGGAGACTTGATGTGGCTGAGGGAAGAGAACCAGAGGACAGAGACGAAGGGAGGCAGGCAGGCAGTTGATCTGCATGGGTTGAAACAACGATCTGGCGATGAGTGGAAGGAAGACCAGGGTTGATATACTGCAGCGCTTGATTAGTGGATGAGTTGCAGGTGTGCGGCTTGGAGCAGGTGTGTTGGCTGATGAGTCAGGAGCCCGTGGAAAGAGGGAGAGACACGCCCACAAAACAGAGAGAAACCGACAGAGACGAGAGAAATCCCCAAGGTTACAGCACAGGCTGTAACAGCTTGACGTAGTGACACTGACAATCTGACAAAGAACAAAGGAAGCACACAGACTTAAATACACAAGTGAGGGAAGGATAACAAGACACGGGTGCAACTAATCGGGACAGGGCAGACAATCAAAACAGGTGGGAAAAGCAAACAAAGACAGGAAGCAAAACTACAAGACACATGAGGGATGGAAAATATTTCAAAATAAAACAGGAAATGACAAAACTAAACCCAAACCATGACAAAATAATTTTCAACATTTGATTCTAAATGAAATCATTTTTGGTGTTTAAATCTTCTTTCTGAATAAATTGGTGCTATAAATAAAGAGATCAGCTTTAGTTGCTACTATAAAGAGGCTCATTTGCTTGAATCCAGTGAATTCTTAATGAAGTTTGGTGTGTCCAGTAGCTGCAGGAAAATCCAGCGGAGTCTTTGATTTAATAGCATCAGGTTTTAAGACTGGATTCATGTGATGTTGCTACGGAAACAATGAGCCATATTATTATTAGATGAACGTTTTGGATTGATGATGAACATGTGTCTGAAATGCTGTGTGGAGCTAAGGTTCATTTACAGAACAGAGATGAGACGCCATCGAGACTCTGAACACCTTGATAACCTGCTTTTACGTCCTGTATTTCTGTCCCGTTACCTGCTGCGCTGATCTGGTTCTGTCCTTCAGGTTTCTCTACAACTTTGTAATCATTCAATAAAGTTATTCAAAAGTGCTGCTGCTGTCTGTACAGCTGATGTTGTGTCTGTTGTCCTCTCAGACTGTCAGGAGGGGGATGAGTCTGTCCAGCTGCCCTTCAACACCACAGCTGACCTGCCTGAGGACACTGTAGTGGAGTGGAGACGCCATAAACCCAAACCCACAATGATGGTCCACGTGTATCAGAATGGCTCTGACCAGCCTAGATATCAGGACCAGGTTTACAGAGGGCGCACAGAGATGAAGGGAGACCTGCTGAGTACTGGAGACCTCAGTCTGACCCTGAAATCCCCCACAGGCAGAGACAGAGGAATATACATCTGCAGAGTCTACAGCAGGGAGGGAAACATCCTGAGAGAGAAAAGAGTGGAGCTCTGGGTCAAAGGTCAGTACTGTCTATTTGATTCATATAATAAAAAAACAATGATGATATTATTAATATTTAGTGTCAAAACTTGTAGTGAAGTCCAATAATTTGACTCTAATCGTGTTTCAAAGACAGTTAATAAAGATTTGACTGAGTCCATTTGACGTTAATACTCAGTGATTTAATAAACAGTCAGTTGTGCTGCTGATTGTACAGACAGCAAAGACAACACTGTCTCTGTCAGATGGAACAAGGGGACGGATTTCACTTCCTGCTGCCGTCTCTACAGCTGATGTTGTGTCTGTTGTCCTCTCAGTCTACCGGGTGGAGGTGGATTCAGGGGTGGAGTCTGTCCTGCTGCCCTGCAAAACCACAGCTGACCTGCCTGAGGACGTCACAGTGGAGTGGAGGGACAGAGACAACTGGAAGGTCCACGTTTATCAGAACGGCTCTGACCGGCCTGAAGAACAGGAGAGAGATTACAGAGGCCGAACAGAGATGAAGGAAGACCTGCTGAGAACTGGAGACCTCAGTCTGACTCTGAAATACCCCACAGGCAGAGACAGTAACACCTACACCTGCACCGTCTACAGCAGGGAGGGAAACATCCGGATGAAGAAACAAGTGGAGCTCCGGGTCAAAGGTCAGTGCTGTAGATACAGTTTAGAGGTCAGTTCTGTCTATTTGATTCATATATTAACAATAACAACTAGACCTGCAAGCAGGTATTAAAGGGGTCCAATCCTGCGGTACAAGTTTTTGTTTTATAATAAATGCATTTTTTGGAGTATCAAAATTCTTTTAATAAATTTTCATCATGAGCGTCCATAGATTCTATGTGCACAGTTTCGTGCAGATGGGACTCATGGCCTAGGAGGAGTTCGAAAAAGTAGGTTTGGCATATTTCTGCTCAATTCAGGGAACGCGTGCATGTAAGGTTTTCGAATGTGCGACGTACTAAGTGGGAATTACTGGCCAAAACACGTTTACCTTGATTATAGCGCCGCCTGCTGGTGGACATGTCATTTTTGGTGTCTCAGGTGTGTGCAGGTCTCTACCTCCCCTGTGAATTTCACTTGCATAACTGACGGTGCAGGCTGCAGGACCACTTTCACCAGTGGGAAACAAATCAATAAACACAAATCTGAGCGATTTCAATGGGGCTCCCAGCACCGCTGGTACTGGGCATTCATGGTTCCCAGTCCACTCGGGACTTGGACTCCTTGTAATGATATTAATATTCACTTTCTGTCATAAGTTTTAGTGAAGTCCAATAATTTGACTCTAATCGTGTTTCAAAGACAGTTAATAAAGATTTGAGTCCATTTGACGTTAATACTCAGTGATTTAATAAACAATCAGTTGTGCTGCTGATTGTACAGACAGCAAAGACAACACTGCCTCTGTTATATGGGACGGATTTCAAACTGGAACCAAACAAACATGTTTCACTTCAAAGAAAAGTCAAAGAAAATGTGTTGAGAGGTTTGAATATTATATTATTACAAAAGGTCCAGTTATTGTGATGAATATTAAATGTTTTCATAAGAAGCTAAATGTCATTTCAAAGTGAAATGTGTCTCTAACTGTCGCAGCCAAAGGGAAGCTGATATTATCACAACATCACTTCTTAATAACGGACTGATGGAACATCTGACAGATATTGATTATTGATCCGTAAGATATTTGGCTCTAATAACATTTGTGTTGAGCTGAAAACCTTCATGAATGTTCAGCTCATATTTTCATTCCCGACACAAAGATTGTTTCCTCCTCCATCTTGAAGAGGCTCATATGGAGAACTGAACTCTCTGTTTCCATTTCGATGGTTGTGATATTTGGAGACTGAACATCTGCATCAGATCCAGATCAGCTGGAAGAACAAAGTCTGAGACATGAAGGACTGACGTCTGGCTCATTTCTGATTATGAAACAATCAAAATTTACTGATCAGAAAATGGCGTCTTTAATAATACATTCACTTCAATAGGACGCCACTTATTGTACATGAAAGCTCTTTGATCAATTGTTTAAAGTCCACAGAGATGATCAATAAAAACTGGGGCATCAAAAATCTGACAAATACTGATGATCTACAACATTTCAAATTCACAACGGATCAATCAAAAGAGGAAATGACATCATAACAGAAACGAGAATAATACAGGAGATCATTTCCATGGATGAAAAGAATTCATCACTTAGAACAAAGAAATGCAGCTTTAATAGTTTGTATCAATGAAAGACTGACGATCAATTCTTCACATGATGTTGAAGAAGTTTGTTAAGGAAACAGAAGCAAAGCAGAAATATTGACAATAGAAACAGCAGCTTGTGATCAGATGAATGTCGGGAAGAAGTGAAAGATAATAAATCCTCACTAGTGAAGTTTACATCTTCTTTCAACATCATATTAGTGAATTTCTCGTCGTTGTCTTTAAGGAGCAGCTCAACTGTTACATTCTACTCATCTGTACAACATCTGGAAAGAGATACCGAAACGATCTACGAAACCTTCATTGACAATATGTTTCAGGAGTTTTCCTACAATATCCGCTCCTGGAAACTAGATCCTGACTCCAGACTGGAGTCTGGAGCCTCCCAGCTCCTGGTACAGGTTCAGGAAAGATGGAGGTCTTTATGGTTCAATATTGAAAAAGTCAACGCCGACTTGAAGCACAAGACTTTTTCAATATTGAACTAAAACCACCATCTTTCCTGAACCTGAACCAAATTGTTTCAGTATCTGAACCAACAGCAGGTGGGACTCAGGACCTGGACCTGAACCCTCATTTGTAGGAGATTTTTATATTTAGGGATTTATATGTAAACAGAAGCATGTTTCATCTGAAATCTTTCACTTTTAGATCCATAAATGTAAAAGTGACAAAGAAAAGCAACATACAGGTTTCTTTACAACTTTGTAATCATTCAATAAAGTTATTCAAAAGTGCTGCTGCTGTCTGTTCAGCTGATGTTGTGGTTTGTTGTCCTCTCAGACTGTCAGGTGGAGATGGAGGATGGGGACGAGTCTGTCCTGCTGCCCTTCAAGACCACAGCTGACCTGCCTGAGGACACTGTAGTGGAGTGGAGACGCCATGAACCCAAACCCCCAATGATGGTCCACGTGTATCAGAACAGCTCTAACCAGCCTAGATATCAGGACCGGGTTTACAGAGGCCGCACAGAGATGAAGAGAGACCTGCTGAGTACTGGAGACCTCAGTCTGACCCTGAAATCCCCCACAGACAGAGACAGAGGAATATACATCTGCAGAGTCTACAGCAGGGACATCCTGAGAGGGAAAAGAGTGGAGCTAAAGTCAAAGGTCAGTATGAAGACACAGGTCAGAGGTCAAAGGTCAGTATGAAGACACAGGTCTCTGTGTTGGTCTCTGTCTGACTGTCCTCTGTCTCCTCTGCAGAGAGGATCAGGAACAGAAGACGCTCCACTGATGCAACGCCTCTGATGGCCGATCAATCTGATGGCAGTTTGATCGGTCTGTTGGTGGATCTTTGATTATTGATCCGATCTGACTTTGGATCAGAGAGAAAATGGAGGTGAAGCAGCTGATGGAGGACGGATGAAGACAGGAGGACGCTTTGTCAGCTTCATCTTCACTCCGACTCCTCCTACTGACTCTGACACACAGTCTACACACTCACTATCGATTACTGTTGATCAGTGATGTCAGAGTGAGGTCAGTGTGATGTCACATGTTGATCAGCTGTGTGATTTGGACTGAAACATGTTGTCGTCTTTTGGGAGACTTTTAGTGTCCATGAAGGTCGCTTGTGGTTTAGATCCTCTGAACTCTGACAGAGGTCTCACTCTGGCGGAAACTCTGTGTTTTATTTTATTTGTATCAGTTGCTTCAACACATTTTCTAAAGCGTCTCACAGTTCTCCAAACATTTAGTCCAAATCCCTTTTATTTGTCCTGCAAAAGGCCGTCACTCACTCTGAATATGAAACTCGTGTGTCCAAAGACTTGTCCACAGGAAATGGACTTGCATATTTAGTTTCTCTATGAGACTTGAGAGTCTCATAGAGACTATGAGATCCAGTAAAATATCATGTCCAGCCAAAAGAAGGGCGTCCATCAAATCAAAGCAACATCAGTTTGAACAGTCTCCAGTCGCAGGTTTGTGACTGTCAGTGAGCAGCTTGTACTGCTGAGGGTCCGGCTAAATAGAATAAGGCCGAGCCTCCGCCTTGATATCCCACGCAGAACTTTGATACACAAACGAGGACAGTAATTAAACAATGACAACTGACACAAAAGAGAATTAGAACTCTGTTTGCACATCTGACAGCACTCTGCTTCCTGACTGCAACACCTGCCACAGCGAACAGCAGCACATACGTAACCACAACATCTTGCTGAAACGGTTTTTGTATCTGTGTGACCTGTGCTAACGGTTCAGTTCTCGTCTCCGTCACCAGTACTCTCTTTTGTTTTGCTATTTTTTGCTCTTCTATTCTCTGTGGACTAGACTCTTTTTATATTTGATATTCTTTATTTTTGACTGACTATTTTGTTGAGGTAGAGAGGGAAGTTTTTGTTACCAGTTAATATAGCATTTTACAACAGCCTTTTTTAACAGCCTTTTGAGGATTTTGATAATCCATATCAGATTTGTTCATCTTTAAATAAAAACAGATTGTATACTCTACAATTGAAATCCAGTTCGTGTAGGACTCTTCTCTGAACACTGACTGCGACAGCCTCACATCTGAAAGGTAGGATTCTCCTTGAGATAGGTGGACCACCATGATTTGATGCTAAATTATCAAATTGGTGTTGAACAGCTAAATGCTAAAATTGAACCCTCTCAGTTCCACTACCTGATGCATGATTGAACAGTTATAAGTCAACTATATGATTTTTAGCTAATAGTATTGAGTAATATTTGATTTGTTGTTAAAAGTGTTGAGTCATAATTGACTTAGAGTAATATTTGATTCCTTGCTAAAGATACTGGATTGAATTTGATTGGTTGCTGAAGGTATTGAATTGTATTGGATCTGTTGCTACAGCTATTGAACTGACTGACTGGGTGCTAGAGGTGTTCATTTGTAGTGGTTTGTTGCTAATATGTGAACTGATTTGTTTTTGAATTGGAGTTTTTGTTAAAGTGATAGGGTTATAAGAGGCTTGATACCGCCTCATTAAACCAGGCGAGGCTCTTGAACCAAGCTCGAGATTGGAGAGGCCCGTCTGATACCTAGGTCATAGGGCATCAGTCAGGTAATGTACAGTGGGTATGGAAAGTATTCAGACCCCTTTAAATTTTTCACTCTTTGTTTCATTGCAGCCATTTGCTAAAATCAAAAAAGTTCATTTTATTTCTCATTAATGTACACTCAGCACCCCATCTTGACAGAAAAATACAGAAATGTAGAAATTTTTGCAAATGTATTAAAAAAGAAAAACTTAAATATCACATGGTCATAAGTATTCAGACCCTTTGCTCAGTATTGAGTAGAACAGCCATGAGTCTTCTTGCGAATGATGCAACAAGTTTTTCACACCTGGATTTGGGGATCCTCTGCCATTCTTCCTTGCAGATCCTTTCCAGTTCCGTCAGGTTGGATGGTGAACGTTGGTGGACAGCCATTTTCAGTCTCTCCAGAGATGCTCAATTGGGTTTAGGTCAGGGCTCTGGCTGGGCCAGTCAAGAAAGGTCACAGAGTTGTTCCAAAGCCACTCCTTTGTTGTTTTAGCTGTGTGCTTAGGGTCATTGTCTTGTTGGAAGGTGAACCTTCGGCCCAATCTGAGGTCCTGAGCACTCTGGAAGAGGTTTTCTTCCAGGATATCTCTGTACTTGGCCGCATTCATCTTTCCTTCAATTGCAACCAGTCGTCCTGTCCCTGCAGCTGAAAAACATCCTCATAGCATGATGCTGCCACCACCATGTTTCACTGTTGGGATTGTATTGGGCAGGTGATGAGCAGCGCCTGGTTTTCTCCGCACATACCGCTTAGAATTAATGCCAAAAAGTTCAATCTTGGTCTCATCAGACCAGATTTTATTTCTCATAGTCTGGGAGTCCTTCATGTGTTTTTTGGCAAACTCTATGCAGGCTTTCATATGTCTTGCACTGAGGAGAGGCTTCTGTCGGGCCACTCTGCCCTAAAGCCCTGACTGGTGGAGGGCTGCAGTGATAGTTGACTTTCTGGAACTTTCTCCCATCTCCCTACTGCATCTCTGGAGCTCAGCCACAGTGATCTTTGGGTTCTTCTTTACCTCTCACCAAGGCTCTTCTCGCACGATTGCTCAGTTTGGCTGGACGGCCAGGTCTAGGAAGAGTTCTGGTCATCCCAAACTTCTTCCACTTAAGGATTATGGAGGCCACTGTGCTCTTAGGAACCTTGAGTGGTGCAGAAATTCTTTTGTAACCTTGGCCAGATCCGTGCCTTGCCACAATTCTGTCTCTGAGCTCCTTGGGCAGTTCCTTCGACCTCATGATTCTCATTTGCTCTGACATGCACTGTGAGCTGTACGGTCTTATATAGACAGGTGTGTGCCTTTCCTAATCAAGTCCAATCAGTTTAATTAAACACAGCTGGACTCCAATGAAGGAGTAGAACCATCTCAAGGAGGATCAGAAGAAATGGACAGCATGTGAGTTAAATATGAGTGTCACAGCAAAGGGTCTGAATACTTATGACCATGTGATATTTCAGTTTTTCTTTTTTAATAAATTTGCAAAAATTTCTACATTTCTGTTTTTTTCTGTCAAGATGGGGTGCTGAGTGTACATTAATGAGAAATAAAATGAACTTTTTTGATTTTAGCAAATGACTGCAATGAAACAAAGAGTGAAAAATTTAAAGGGGTCTGAATACTTTCCGTACCCACTGTATATCCTTGCTTGGAGGGGGTATCGGCTAGGAACCACAACTGTACTTCTAATCACAGCACCTTCCACTAATACTAGTCTCAAATACACAACAGGAAGGTGCTGCTCCAGTGGACAGTAAAGACAAATGTCTCCACACAACGAGTGTGTCTGATGTGTCACATGAACACAGATGTGTAGTGATGGTGTAACCCCTCTCCTCCATGTCTCTGCTGGGACGTCCTCACAGGCAGCATATTGTCTCAGCTTCCTCCCGTCCTCACTCCTCCATCCTCCAGCCGGTGACCCAGAGATCCATCGAGGTCCTCCATCAACCAGGATGTTCCCCTCACTTTAATAGGTGGAGGAGAGAGGAGCCACAGCTGGATCCTATGAGGACGTTTGTTACCCGGCAGAAACACCCCTTCGGTCACAATCTGCTTATTGATTGGTCGGCTGATTTGATTGACAGTAAATAGTATAGTATAATATTAATATTCCTACAGAAGTATAAAAGGGACTAACAGCAGCAACAGAGGCTCTGAACGTCTTCATATATATTCGTCAAATGAAAATGATTCAATTTATGTGTGGAATCCAAATCATAAATTAATCCTAAACACTCTGTAACTTTGTCTACTTTCTCTTCTCCAGCCAAAAGGCTTCTCTCTTCTTCCTGTTTTTGCTGCCAGTTCATCAAAACTGAGCTCCAACTATTTATCTTATTATTAATTTATAATATGTGCTATCTGCTAGTCTGCTGTCACACTTACATACATTTCAAAAACAAATCATAGATTTGATTTGGAACATTTATATCTGTTTTTATTGCTCCCTCACATCTGGGGCCTGAATCATGAAGCCAGCCCCTCCCAAATTGACCATCTTGTTGATAGCGCTACAGGCTCACTGCGACCAAACACTCGACTCTATCGCCCCTCTAAAAAAGAAGATAATAAAGTTGTCCAGTAATAGAAGTTCAAAAGTTATTAAATAATGGTCCGATAATGAAGGATTCTGTGGAAAGACTATTAAGTGTTGAATTTCAATGCCGTATACCAGAACAAGGTCGAGGGTGTGGTTAAAACAGTGAGTGGCTTCATGTACACTCTGACAAAAGCCAATCAAATCTAATAATGAGATAAACGCAGTACTAAGGCTGTCATTTTCAATGGGGGGGGGCAGGCAGGCCGCAAATGTCAAACAAAGGGACAGAGCCAAAATGGGAGGACGAGCTCTATTTGTCCTCAAGATCTGCGCCGTTTGAGATGTATGTAGGCGTGTAAATGTACGTGTAAAGGTGTGTGGGATGGTGGAGATAAGAGAGAGGAAAGCACACAGAGTAAAGCACGAGGAATCTCAAATGCCGTGGCAAAGCGTAATAACTGTCTCTTTATCACACAGTAATCCTGCCGCAGACCTTCTTCTGATAAAGCACAGTTGTTAGCTTCCACAGTGGCTAAAGCTAACACAGTTACGGCCCAGCGGCGTGGTACTGGTGCAAAATGGAACGTGCTAACACAAAGAAAAACACACAGCAATTTGGACGCAGCGGTCCGTCACTTTCCAAAATCAAAGCAAAGCACAATTAATAACACACAGTTATAAAATCTCTCTTTGCCCAGACACAAGCCTCTTACTTGAAATCGCTCTTGGCTAGCGATTGATGCGTCAGTTCGTTCAGAATTTGTCCGGTGGAGTTTCTCTCAGGTTCGGATGGTGACGAAGCCGGGTCCACACTGTTGGCAGGTCCGATGGCAAAACTGTTCCTTCGAGGGGCAGCAAAGGAAAGCAGCAGTCGACTTTAGCGGGGAGGAAGAGAGGCTCTCCGGCGGTCTTTCTCTCCGTGAATTTGTCTCTTCCTTCTGCAGGCAAAGATCGTAATGTACAGTATAACGATCGGGATCCTAAAAAAGTGTTTCAGCAAACACAAAGCAGTCTGTTTTTCATCCAGAGAGTTAAGACTTTTCCTAGGGGGTTAAAGTTCACGTGATGTGCCTCCCTGTAGTAACAGTTAGAGCGGAGGAGACCTCCTGTCGTAACGCGGTCACAGTGGGAAAAGACAACGGGCGCAAGGCTTTATAGAGTTGGTGTCATCATAGCCGTGCGCCGGGATTTCATGCGCCGTGTTGCGCATCCCATCCAATGGGAATCCAGTGTTTGGATTCTACTGAGATCTCGTGTTGGCTTCAAGCGAGATTTCGTCTCAGTGTTACATCTAGGTGCAAATTAACGGCAGTGTGCGGCAGCTTCACGCTTTCTCTCTGGATTAAGACGTTACCGCAGGTTGTAAATATGTAAATAGTTCTTTAGAACTTGTAAAAAGTTGTTTGATCTTCTCCTCCCTCCCTTTGTATTGATTTTGTACTTACCTCTGTTTTACTTCAAATTCCTTTCCTGCGCCGCATCACACTAAAAGAGCATGAGAGTATAATGTAGTTAGCAACAGAAGAAAAAACGCACACACTGAGAATTGAAATCTGAGGAGACAGAGAGACAAAGAAAACTCACCTGTCTGAGGAACCTGCTTCGGCCTCCACTTCCTTCTTCTTCTCATCAAAAATTTGTTTGTTTGATCTTCTCCCTCCCTTCGTATTGATTTTTTTTACTTACCTCTGTTTAACTTCAAATACACGATGTCCCGTAGTGAGTTTGTGATTATTTGGCTGAAGTTTCTCTATCTACGTTTTCTATGTCTTATATTAAGGTGATCGCTCCCTCACTACGCTTTATGCAAATTAACAACAGGGTTGTATCTGTATTTTTCTCAACAGTAAATTTGGGCTAGAAGCTTATTTTAATTCTTATTTGTTAAAACACAATACACAATTTGTGTGTTGCACAACAAGAGTGAAGATTATAAGTGCAGAAGTCAGTGTCTCTGGATCTGGTGGAAATCTGGCCTGATTCTACAATAAATCAGAGGCGACCAGTTCAGGGTTGAATACTTTCTCCTGCTCTGGCGCTTCATCTTTGATTCCTTTCCAGCTTTCTCTTTCCTCTTATTGTCTATGTTATAGTTTGAGGTTTTGTCATTTCCTGTTTTATTTTGTAGTGTGTTGCTCTCCTTCTGTGTCTTGTGGTTTTACTTCCTGTCTTTGTTTGCTTTCCCTCCAGTTTTGATTGTTGGCCCTTCCTTGATTGTTTGCACCTGTGTCTCGTTGTCTCACCTCCTCTAGGGTATTTAGTCCGGGTCTCTTTCTTTGTTCAGTGTTGGATCATTGTGGTTCCTGTCTTGTGTGTTCATGACATTTGGGGGTGTGTTGTTGTTTGGTGCACTTTTTTGTTGTACCTGGTTCCCCGGCATTCTTACCGTGAGTTCTGTTTGGTTTCTTGGTCTCCCTTGGACCGTGTCTGGATTCTGGACTTTGAACTTTGCCTGCTCCCTATTGGATTTGTTTAGCCTCATTGGACTCACTTCCTTGGTTCCACCACTGCAGCCGGTAACCCATCTTCCCTGGACCTGGACCTGTAGCTGCCTATTTGCCTGTTACCTGTTTGTTACCTGTGTGCCTACCGGTCTGTCCGCCTGTACCTGACAGTAAGCCACTTCACCCCAATAAACACTGTAACCGTCCGGCTACTTCATCCTTATACCGTTTCCTGGTCGTCTGCATTTGGGTCCACATACCACACCACATACGACAGTATCTGTTTTCTGCCTCCTCACATCCACCTCTCTCCTTTCTGTCACTTTCTCTCTCACCTCGGAGTCTAAATTGCATGTGTGCGCATGCACCAGCCGCATGCTGCCCGTTGCCGTATCTCCGTCTAGTCGTCTTACTTTTTCCAACTTTTAAATTTCCTTTTTTATTCCAAACTTGAGTAACTTGTGTGTAAGTATAGTTTAAACTACGCTCTTTACGGAAATGAGGGTAGAAAGTGTTTTTGTACTTTTTTTCGCCGTGGAACTTCTTCTCCTGCTACTCGGTCGGGGCACTGCTGCAGATCAGCTGTTTGGCCGCATTGTTTACACCAGGGAACAGCTGATCGCGCTGAAGCCGAGCGGCATGGCGCCCAGGACAACCGATGTCCCCGCTGAGATCTGGAGGAGGACACACCGAGGATGCAGAGGTGGAACGAAGCGTCGAGGGAAGAGAGAGGGGTGCAGACAAAAGAGACTTAAGAACAAGAGATTTAAGCCGTGTCTGCCTTCTCTCGTCATGGGCAACGTGAGATCTCTGAATAATATGGACGAGCTAACGGCGTTAGCCCGGAGTCAGACGGAGTTCCATGAGTGTAGTTTGATG
The DNA here is from genome assembly GCA_027580175.1 of Siniperca scherzeri. Taxonomy (NCBI): domain Eukaryota; kingdom Metazoa; phylum Chordata; class Actinopteri; order Centrarchiformes; family Sinipercidae; genus Siniperca; species Siniperca scherzeri. The sequence continues at coordinate 32,697,860 of CM050849.1, read as the reverse complement.
TGCTTCTCAGAGACATGGCTACACCAGGATATCCCGGACCATAACGTTTCCATCGACGGCTTTCAGACTGTTCGGGCCGACAGGGATCACACCGGGAGCGGTAAGCGGAAAGGCGGTGGGTTTGCTGTTCTGGTTAACAACAGATGGTGTAACCCTGGTCACGTTACCATCAAGCAGAGTATCTGTAGCCCGGACATTGAACTGTTAGCTGTGGGACGAAGGAGCTGGTTGTGGACCTACGAAGGGCCAAGGCACCAGTGACCCCGGTTTCCATCCAGGGGGTCATTGACCATTAACATCTCTGCAATACTTGAATAACTTTGCAATATTCTGTGTTAATACTCCCGTGCAATATTTAGTTTTTCCTATTTATGGATATTGATATTATTTACCTCCATTACTGCTGTGCGATATCTTAATAACCTCAATAAGCTACACTTAACTTCCACTGCTTATTAATTATAGTATTTACAATGTATTTAATAATACAGTATAATAATACAATGTATTATTAAATACATTGTAAATAATCATCATCAGCCGGTAAACCCACCTGGTACTTCATTTATTTTCTGACCTGTTTTTTATAGTGTTTATAGTGTATCATATCGTTTGCTAGCACTTCCTCCTGTGTGCACTGACGTAAAGGCGAGCTGCTGTAACAAAGAGTTTCCCTTCGGGGATCAATAAAGGATTTCTGATTCTGAAATTGAGAACAAATTAAATGTATTAATTAAATAAAGTTCGAGTTTCTTGTCGTTGTGACTCTGAGCAGCAGCTTCCTGATGATGTTTCAGCAGAAATCTTATTAATCATACTTCTGTGCCAACACCTGACCTGAGATCAGTCAGTACAAAGATCAATTATCAGGATTAAAGATCTTCCAGATATACCGTTGACGTAAACATCTAAACACTTCTGCATTTTAACAAATATACATTTATTGTGTTCAACAACTACAGCTCCCATGAGGCTTTGGCTGCGCACCAAAGGCAAAGACTGATGGGAAATGACAGAAAATCATTTAAATATCATTTTAAAACGAAGGTTTTAACGCTGGTGAAACGACAGGATCTGGTCTGTAACAGACGTCCAGCAGCACAGAGACTAAAGAGAAAGACAGAAGCCTCCTCAGGGGGGTGCCGGAGAGACAGTTTGACCACATGTGAACAGATACAGGCTAAAAAAAGAGCTCATTGCATCTGTAATTACTACTGGGGTGGGGGTGAAAAATGACCTACATGCTCCAGACGGGATTAAAATCAATGACCAGGGCAGGTGATGTTAAGAACCCTTCAGTCGGTGTTTACTACACCCACAGATGGAGCTTTTGGAAACGTCTGCAGAGCGGATGAACCTGAAAACGCTGGCTTCGTGTTTCAGTCTCTGCGTGCTGATGAAGCCTCAGGATAAGCACCAGTTCTCTGCTGAAGGTTCACACTGGGAGACTTTGCTTCTGTTTGTTCCCACTTTACATGCAGTCGCACTCTGAACGCACCTTCAGACTCGTGGGGAAATGTTGACCAACAATCTTTGAAACGTTATTTAAAAATTATAATTTCTAAAAGATTTAAAAATGGAGGCAGCTTGTTGCAGTCTTTTTTTCTCTCCTCCATCCTTTCATCCTCCTCCTCCTCATCATCATTTGTGGTGTTGGACGTCCTGCTGAGTCTGGTCCTCTGGTCTTCATTAATGAGCTGCCTCCACACACACATGCTTGTGCTTCTATCCTTGTGAGGACCATAACAACTAAAAGCCTCACCATTCAAACCCTTTGAAGTTGTGAGGACCGGACAAAATGTCCTCACTCTGTAGCAAACACACACACACACACACAGACTCCATCATTAACACAGAGAAACACCTCCACCCTGAGCTGCACCTCGAAACTAATTCTCCTGGATGGGCGTGGTTTTTCAGGACGAAGCAGCGCGAGCGCTTCGGCGAGCTCGCCTCGCGCTCTGAGCTCGCTCAGGGAGGAAGGCGGAGTGTATCTGGTCTGCGACCTGGGAGAGATTAGTTTTAACGGAGGATACTTTATATGGTTTGATGAAAACGAGAAGTCGGACTGAGCGGCAAAGTACAGTTTCATTTCTAAAGCTTAGAAAATTAGACCCTAGACTGAATATTCCACGCAGACAATATGACATCAGTTCATTCGATGCTCGTTAAGTAAGATCACACTGTTCATCGAGCCTGTTTGGGCATCTGCTGATGTCAGAATCCGGAGCCCGCCCCCCCAATCAGATCAGGGAGATTTGTGTTGTTGGACATAATTTAGTCCATTTACGTCAATATATCTTAGCACTGTTTAGTTCTAACGTTCCATATTTTCCAGAGCAACGTTATGACGGTCAGTTTGAGAAGTTATCAAGCGTCCGGTAAAAGTCATCCGAGTCTGCAGCACAACGAGCACGAAAGCTCTGCTCGGAGTCTCAGCGAGGCGTGAGCGCTCCTGTGGGGTTAAGGCAAAGTTTAGGCTCTGCTGCTTATCCAACAAGTGACGAGGCCCGCGACACTGCGCCGCAGGACGAAAGGCTCCGCCCCCGGCTGCCCCGGGACGTGCCACGACGACAGGAAGCGGCGGACTGCAGCTGACGTGCGTTTCCTTTGCCGAGTGGCTGGACGCCGAAGTCGGTAGAAACTAAGGCTGCAACAGAATACCGGCCTCCTTCAGTTCACCTGTAAATAAAAGCAGGCCCCGCCCCTTTACATCAATAAACTCCTCGGCCAATCACAGCCGGGGAGGGGCGGGGCCACGCAGGATCTGACAGCGACGCGATAGGCCACAGAAACAACACATCGTTAACTCTCCTCAGCCGTTGGTCAGAATATATAGATTCTGCGTTCAGATTATATTCAGATATTATTTATGTACAGAACAAAACACGTTTACGGTTCGATCGCTCTGAGACGAGAGCTGTCGATCATCCGCTCCCAGAGCTTTCTGTCTGATCTCATCGTGCCGCAAGGGATCATGGGACAGCTAGACTTCCTGTAAGTAAACTGAGGGATGCGTCTGCGTTACGCTACATACGGTGAGTAGGCGGAGTCTGCGCACCGGCCTGGTTTATGCTCGACGCAGCGTCCCCGGCCCGAGGGCCGAGGGCGGGAGTTGGTTCCGACGTCGCAGCGCTGGATGGAGTCGTCTCCATAGCAACAGCAGCTGCGCGGCCTGTTGCTATGACGCAGCCGATCGGACAGAAAGCTCCAGACAACAACAGGCGTTCCCAAAGAAACGCAGGCGAAGTCGGGCCGAGGCGGAGTTGGTTCCGACGCCGCAGCGCTGGATGGAGTCGTCTCCATAGCAACAGCAGCTGCGCGGCCTGTTGCTATGACGCAGCCGATCGGACAGAAAGCTCCAGACAACAACAGGCGTTCCCAAAGAAACGCAGGCGAGTCGGGCCGGAGGCGGCGGCTCGCTGTGCGACAAAACGCTCGTCTCTCCCAACATCGCTGCGTTATTAAACGCAACGTTTAATAAAGTTTTCATTTGTTTCCACGTCCGATGAGAGACGCGTTTCACTTTCAGAGTAAAACGAAATAAACTGGAGACTCGAACTCACGTCGTCTCCGTCTCTTAACATCTTTATATTACAATACGTACTGATGATTGTTAGTTGCAGCGCGGCTGGAGATGTGACCGTCGATACGAGACAAAATACATTTGTATTTATAGAAATTCATACCAGCGAATCTGTTCCAACATTTAAGGCAAATCAATAATCAATCGAACTGATTTATGAAAATAATGTAGTTATATAGTTGTTTTTATCCATTTGATTAAATTCTCTGATTTGTTGAGATTTCCTAAAAACATTAACAATTACACAACTGATTTTCCAGCAAATTCAATACATCACAATATACATCGACCCCGGAAAGTGATTTACCCTAATCAATACTGCGATAACTCTTTCTCTGATAAAAAACATTCACATGTTATTTTACAGTTCATCACCCAGAATGCAACACAGTTACTAATCAATAGAAAAACATTCTTCGTGTTCTGCTGGTGAGAGAAACGTTAGCCCGACGGTAAAGACGTCAGACTCGAACCTTTTCGCTAGGAATGGCTTATTTGTCGTCATCGCGCTCTGGAGAACGCCGACGACGCCGCCTTTCTTCTTCTGCAGATCCCAACGCTTTAAGGCGCCGTCGCTCTTTAAACGTTAAACACGATAAAAACACGCCGTCTCTCCCAACATCGCTGCGTTATTAAACGCAACGTTTAATAAAGTTTTCGTTTGTTTCCACGTCCGATGAGAGACGCGTTTCACTTTCAGAGTAAAACGAAATAAACTGGAGACTCGAACTCACGCCGTCTCTCCCAACATCGCTGCGTTATTAAACGCAACGTTTAATAAAGTTTTCATTTGTTTCCACGTCCGATGAGAGACGCGTTTCACTTTCAGAGTAAAACGAAATAAACTGGAGACTCGAACTCACGTCGTCTCCGTCTCTTAACATCTTTATATTACAATACGTACTGATGATTGTTAGTTGCAGCGCCGCTGGAGATGTGACCGTCGATACGAGACAAAATACATTTGTATTTATAGAAATTCATACCAGCGAATCTGTTCCAACATTTAAGGCAAATCAATAATCAATCGAACTGATTTATGAAAATAATGTAGTTATATAGTTGTTTTTTTATCCATTTGATAAAGTTCTCTGATTTGTTGAGATTTCCTAAAAACATTAACAATTACACAACTGATTTTCCAGCAAATTCAATACATCACAATATACATCGACCCTGGAAAGTGATTTACCCTAATCAATACTGCGATAACTCTTTCTCTGATAAAAAACATTCACGTTATTTTACAGTTCATCACCCAGAATGCAACACAGTTACTAATCAATAGAAAAACATTCTTCGTGTTCTGCTGGTGAGAGAAACGTTAGCCCGACGGTAAAGACGTCAGACTCGAACCTTTTCGCTAGGAATGGCTTATTTGTCGTCATCGCGCTCTGGAGAACGCCGACGACGCGTCTTTCTTCTTCTGCAGATCCCAAACGCTTTAAGGCGCCGTCGCTCTTTAAACGTTAAACACGATAAAAACACGTCGTCTCTGATAGAAAAATAGAGTCATGCTGTAAAGGAGAGAACAGTCGAACACGATGGCTTGGCGCTGCGTTTACGTCACCGGCGAGGCTGGGAAATCACGGCGCCAGGAGCTGATCTGAGGCTGAACTCGCTCAACACGTCAGCAGACTTTTAGATTTTTATCTCTTTTGGACAAAAGGTTGCAGGTCGATTAAACACCCGGACACCGACTGGAGATAACTGACAGTAATACTGTAAGCCAGCGATCCACAGCCGGTGTTTTACCGCCGTTTCTCGCTGAACGCCGTTAATGCAGCGTCTGGCGTTTCATCAGCAAATGTTTCCTTCTTCTCTGAAGTCAGTCTCCACCGCTGCAGGTTCCTCGCGTGCAGCTAGTTCGGCCTTTTCTTGTTTCATTGATCGATTTTAAATTGTTTTTTGTTGTTTTCGTGTGGACGCCAGGAAGACTAGCGGCCACAGGTGTTTCTGCCACGTCTCTATCCGTGAGCGCGACTGAAACACCTGTCGGTATAAACTCCGACAGCCGAATCGGCACAAACTGAACATCAAACCTTCACGGAGGAGGATTTATCGCACGACTGCTGGATTCGTTTTGGCTCGGCGTTCCTAATAAACTGGACTCCGAGTGTCTCTAAATGCAATAAATACGACGCAAATGACTGAAGCCATCTGAACGTTGTGTCCGTGGGATCGCTCGCCGTGTGGTCAAACGTGTATTTTGAGTCACCAGCTCAACGCCTGAAACGCTGCGGGGCAATCAAAGAAAACACTGCAGTTATTATAAAGTGGCATAATGACTCAGGAACGCTGCACACGACGAGTGAAGAAGCACCAGCTGACGGCGTCCAGCGAGTTCAGGACAAAACACACAGGACGCGTCACTTCACGCGCCCAAGAAGCGTTCGGGACGTCCTGCGATCCGGACGCGGTGCAGATGTTGGGAAGTCCCTTAAAGGCTTAAAGTGTCGCTCTTCTGTTGGCACCAACAGCTTCAGGGTTTCAGCCCCGGAGCTGCAACGATCAGTCGAATCGACACTAAATTAATCAATCGGCCGTTTTTACAATCAATTCATTTTTTAAGCAAAAACTCTGATTCTTCCAGGAGCTCAAACGGGAGAATTCGCTATGCTATTATATTTTGGGGTTTTGCAGAGTTGGTCGGGGCGGCATTTTACTGACACCAACCGATTAACGGACTAATCGAGACAACTGATTGGCAGATTGATCGCTAATGAAAATGATCATTAGCTGAATCCCTACATTACATTTACATGTAATCAGATGTGACGCGTTCATCAAACACTAAATCCACGACGGACTCAGATTGGAGAAAAGATTTGCTGCACGTTGCTTAGCAACAGTATTAAGTGTCTTTACTCAGCTTCACTGAATTAAAAACATCAGCTGACGTGAAAACAGCGAATTTCAGCTTCACTCAGTTCCTGCTGTGTGTGTTAGTGTGTGTGTGTGTGTGAGCGCGTGCGTGTGTGAGCGTGTGTGTGTGTGTGTGTGTGTGTGTGTGAGCGTGTGTGTGAGCGTGCGTGTGTGTGTGTGTGTGTGTGTGTGTGCGTGTGTGTGTGTGCGTCAGCAGCCTCGTCGTCACACACAGAAGCATAGAAACACGTTAACAGCATCATCACGAGGAGCTTCGGCTCCGCAGCAACAGCGACAATAACAGCAACGTCAGCAACAACCTGCAGGTCAGCAACAGTCGGGTCAGGTTACCGTGGCAACCACGGCGCTCGGCTAGCATCAGAAACAACAACAACAACAACAACAGTCTTTTTTTTTTTTAGAAGAACCGTAACGTGTGTCAGAGTCCAGACGGTTCAGCCTCACTTTGGACTTTTTGTGGGAGAAACAGAAATTTAAAACTCGACGGTTCGTCTGTTTTGGCGTTTCTGCAGATTTCGACGTTGCCACAAGTTAACTGGACGGCGACACAGCCGACAAGCTACGACAGCTTCCTCCATTTTAGCCTCTCCGTCCGCTCAGAGCTCACCAACGTGGATTTACTTCACCGATTCCTGCGTCTCCATCGAAGCTTTCAGCCACATCGTGTGGATGGAGTCACCGGTGTGGCCGTCATGTGATAACCAGAGGCGGGCTGAGCTCGCAGCTCTTTCCCTAAAGGCGCCGTCGTGTCTGAACGACGCCGTGAGGAACATTAATGTCTGAAGACGGACAGGCAGACGAAGCTTCAGCTGAAATACAGAAGTATTTCTCAGAGAGTTAAAAACTGTTTGGAAATGGCGGCCGTCTCTCCGTCTGAGCTCGAGTCCCAGAATGACCGGAGGGAAAATGGAAACGACCCGTTTCACACGAAAACTTGTGGCAACGCCGCTGCAGATCTACAACATCACGAACCCGAGGCTTTCAGGAAAAACATTCATCGATCGAAGCTGCTCAACGACAACCTGCTGCACGTCTGGAATGAAAGCTGACAGTAAAACGATCAATAAAACAAACACCTCTATCGACCCTTTAGAGCCGAAGGAATGTGACGATGTCCTCGATAAAACCTCGAAATCCAAACAGATTTCACTCCCGTTTCACTTCGCTTCAGTTCGGACGTTAAACTTCTTCAAATTCGAAGACACTTTTTAGAAAATATACAATCTGTCACATAAAGAGACTTTTATAGAGAAATAACTTGGCTGTGTGAGCGCCTGCAGCTCAGGTCCGTCGTCATCATCATCGCTCCTCTGATTGGTCAGTTCAAAACGATGCGCAGGAGTTCAGTCCAATAACAGGCCATGCATAACTGGAGAAAGGCGCGGCCTTTAAAAGCGGCCAATAAGAGCAAAGCAAAAACCGTTAAATGGCCTTAAAAGCCGTTTCTGAAGGAATCCAACAGACGCAGTTTATAAAATGTTCATCTGAGTGAGAAAATCAAGCTCGCCCAGCGGTCAGGTAACGCTGAAGAGTCCGCAGCACGCTGAAAACAGGAAACAGAAATAAATAACCACTTTTTAAAAAACAGACGATAAAGAGCAAAAAGCCCCGAAAAAGATCCCGAAAGATTTGAGATAAATCTGTTTCCTCAGACGACCTCACGAATATTAATGAGCCTCTTCAGTTTATTTAAAAACGTCTTCACTCAGTCCGTCTGATACTTAAATCAATGTTTCTCATTTCGTCATTTCTCCAGTAAAAACTCAAAACTCGACCCGGTTCCAGTTTTATCTCATTGTGTTTTCAGACTGAGGCGACAGCAGATCTGCTGTTTTCCACAGCTACATCCGTTAAAAACCAGCGTGACCCCGAAGGTGCAGCCCTCGGTAGAAGAAGAAAAGAAAGCGCTCCACGTCGTCGCCGCCCGTCCGCTTCTGTTCTGCTGTCGGCTTCTCGAGGTGCGTTCGAGTGAAGAGAAGCGTCCCGTTTTCCCGCCACGGCCCCTCGTCAAAGTGTTCGGGCGCCGCTACAAAAACTGTGAAAGAAATGAGGGGAGGGTTTAAGGAGGCCGGCGCCCGGACACCCAGCTGCTCTCCGCACGGTTAAAGTATGCGGTCTCAGTGTCGGCAGAGGGGTTCGGAGGCGTTCGCAAACCGGACTTCTGTCCGGTCCGGACGATGATTCTCCAGCTGTAATAGTTCCACCGCAAACCATCAAATCCCAGTCTTACCAGCCCAAAAACTACGCGGTTCCCGGTTTGATTGGAAAGTTTCAGAATCCGTCCAGATCCAGTTCCCCTCCGACCCTCCGGGAGGGAGGCGAGTTCTGCGCCCAGCGAGGAGCTGCGTGAGGCGGGCAGGGAGCTCAGGGTTTCTGGGGGCCGGGGGAGAGGACCACGGGGGTGGAGAGACCGTCGACGCTCAGGGCCGGGATGTGGATCTGATTACTGCCGTTGGTGGGAAACTAAAGGGGGACAGAGAGAGAGGATTTCAACACTTTAATGTGGCTTCATTACAGAAACACGATCACAACTTACAGGACTAAACACTCTTCGTGCGCCTCATCCCTGCTGCTCAGTTTTCACATCACTCGTCACTTTTTAGACTGACTTCCTTCAGCTCGTTTCTATGAAAACGTGACGCTTTATTTTCCAGTCTGTCATTTCCGAACAACTTCATAATCATTTCCTCTGAAGTTTCCTTCACAGGACGAACTCCGACGCTGAGGTCGTGTCGCAGACAGTTTACACTCTGCGATTACACCAGTATCGGGGGTTTTTCAAGGCTGATTCATCATTAGTATTTTATTTATATTATATAAATAAAGGAAACACGACAGACCTGCAGCCAGAAAATAACACGGGCAGATAAAGCCCTTGATCCGGATGAATGTTCCGGAAAAACGTAGTAAGTGGACCTTGAGTTTAGATCTTTTCCCCAAACTAAAGAAAGGAGCAGAGCACCGGCTGAACGCCGTCTCCTCTTTCCCAGGATTAGTTCCAAATTACTGAACGGTAAAATAAATCCACTTCAAACATTTGATGTTTCTCTGGACGTTCAGAGACAGAACATCAACTATATAATGAATGAATGAGAGTAAGATATGAGTTTATTAATCAGTATAAGTTGCAGCCGTGAGTGTAACCGTCTGTCCTTCGCTGCTCCTGTTGAAACTATAAATCACCCGGTTTTTACGCATCTGAGTCTGAAATTCTCCGTTAAAGGAAAATATCTGAGAGACTTCCTATAAAGTCTGGAGATTTGAGAAACAGCAGATAAACATTAAAGCAGCACGTCTGTGTGACACGCACATCTCTGTAGTCCGAGTGTTTCGCGTGTCCGTAAAGCTGCCGCTGTTTGATCTGAAGTGAAGCTTCGGCACCATGGATTTTAAAAACTGGATCTGATACAACACGATGGACTGATGAATTCCTAACGACGCGATTCCCTTCACTTATCACGATAACACGGCTGCGGTTCATACATGCGTGAAAATTTCATCTTAAATGTATTATTCATCTGGGAAAAAGTGAAACTGAAGAAATATTGCAACGCCTCTTGTTTTTGGTGCAGAACTTGTTTTAGCATCTGAACTATATTCAGAATGAATGACATCTTTTCACTTTAGGCTCCGAAGCTCGTAAACTAAGTTACGGTTACAGAAATCGTGTCCATGTATCCACGACGGGTGGAGCAAACTACGTTTCATTATGAACAACAAACACGTGCTTTATTTGTTTTTATAAAAACAAGCAGACATCATTACATGACATCAGAAAATCTGTCAACTTATATATATATATATATATATATATATATAGAGATATATAGAGATATATAGAGATATATATATATATATATATATATATATATATATTCCTCAAGATGAATATATATTGGTGTGTTTGTGGTTTTCCTGGAACTATTTGCTCAAAGGTGTTAAGGCTCATAAAAACCTGAGCACATTCCCGTTAAAACGAGGCTCAGCTCCTAAAAGTCGACATGTTGGAGTTACAGGGTTTTCACTGGACAGGGATATACTGTAAATATCGAACAGATCAATATCTAAATCGACCTCATGCGCCCGGTTTTTCCCGTTGTTCTCTTAGCATCGGGCTGCCGTTGCAGCTACAGTAAATACAAGTCGCACGTCTCGTTCCTGATTGGTTCACGCAGCCGGCTGTAGGTTTCTCACGTTAACGAGGAGGTCATGTGACCTGACGTCGCCACATCCGCCGCAGATGTCAGATTGAAAAGGCGGTCTTCGGTGCAAAGTTACCTACAGCGTTAGCTAGCTGTAGGCTAGCTTACTGCAGCAGCACATTAGCTCGACGCTGCTGCTTATTAATCATTTAAGGTATAAACATGATTTGCAGTTGCCACAAACTAAACCTGCTGACTTTTACTTTGCTGGTCTGGAAGCTGATTTGTAAATATGAATTAAAATACGACTTTTCACTGAAACGTAGCATTTTATTGATGGCATCATTTGGAATAATCAGCCTGCCACACACTAAGTGTGTGTAACAGTGACGGGTGCAAATCTCTGTGGCCTGTATTTTCCAGCTGCACCAGAAGGAGGCGACAAAGCGTCACGACCACCGAACCAGAGGAAGCCTCCGTCTGTTTTCTCAGAGGAAGAAAAACCTTTCAGCCTGGAGGAAATGAAACGGACCGTCACAGAACCAGCTGCGATTATTATGACGTTTACAATAAACAGGGTTTCCATTCAGGAGCTGTAACGTCCCACACTGACACCGGCTCCTGAATGTCTCGTAATACCGCTCTAACACACAAAACTCTGTCTTTCTACATGAACTGCGTCGTGATTATCCAGGTTTTAAATTTTAAATTTGATTCACCTCAGAGAGGCATCTCCAGACCTGAACACATGAAACCACAAACTGCCGACGGCACGACGGAGAACATGCTGCCTGTGATTCGTGTGAACTGAACCTTTAATAACTAACAGAACAGATGGAATAAAACCTGAGCCAGAAACCTGCAGAGACACCAGCTCTGTGTGTGTGTGTGTGTGTGTGTGTGTGTGTGTGGTAGAGCAGATCTGAGGACTTTAATAAGAATAAAATGTTCTGGATTCAGAGTAAAACTGAAGACCAAAACGATCTGGGAGCTGGATCCCAAAATACGAGTAAAGTTTCAATATATTCTCTCTTTTTTTTTTTTATGTTTCTGAAGACGGTGTGAAATCTTGACCTGCTGGTGGCGCTAGAGGAAAAGAAAGAGGCGGATTGGATTCATCCTGTGATGCACAGCGGTGTGAAAAAGTGTCCAAACCTACATGGCCCTGTGTGAAACAGTGATTGCCCCCTAAACCTAATAACTGGTTGCTCCACCCTTAGCAGCAACAACTGCAACCAAGCGTTTGCGATAACTTGCAGTGAGTCTTTTACAGCGCTGTGGAG
>CM050849.1:32665963-32680963 GCA_027580175.1 Siniperca scherzeri | reverse complement strand
TGGACGGACAGACGGCCGTCTCTGGATCACTGCGAGACCGAAGGAAACTTAGAAACAGCAGGATTCTCAGGCAGCTTCTGCAGCCGCTTTCTTCTCTGGGGTCTAAGTGGATTCATGGAGGTTTATTCTGGACGGAACGATCTCCTGTGAGTTCAGACCTGACGGAGTTAAGAGGGAGGTTTCTGACCAATGGGGCGTTATTTACCTCCTCCACCTGTTTCTCCTCCAGAGACACCATCTCCAGCAGCTCCTCCTCCGACGGCAGGTTCTCCTCCTTGATGACGATGGGGGGAGGGGGAGGACGGACAGGGGAGGAACGGAGGGAGGAGGAGCGACAGCAGGAGGAGCGGCCACCATGGTCGCCTGCTGCTGCTGCTGCTGGGAGGGAGGGGGGTTGATGATGACGAAGACAGGCGGGGGTTGAGTCGGGTGAGGCGCAGAGTGGGGGTGAGGGGGGAAGCTGGCGGAGCTGGTGACTCCCCCGCAGTCATCCTGCTGCGGCCCCTGGGGGCCCATGGATACGTGGGGGGGGGGGACAGGACTCATGGAGCCCCCAACAGGACCCAGGGGGATGAGGGGGGTGAGGGAGGACGGATCCCCAACGCTGGTGAGATAAATCTGGGGAGGGTCGCTCAGAGGGGGAGCAGGAGGATTCTGGGAAAGAAAGGGAGAGACGGGGTCATTCGATACCCGGCGCTCGGCTCGCCGCAGTCCAACGCTCACTTCTAAGTGAGCGAGCAGGGGGCGGGGCCCGATACTGACCTGTGATTGGCTGGTGGCGTTGGCTGGTATCTGGGGGCTGAGAGTCGGAGTCGGACAGGGAGACACCTGAGTGACGATCACCTGGAGAGCAGAGTCAACAGCGCCACCTACTGACGGAGGGGACTTGGACTCTGATAATACACAGACCTGAGGAGGAGGACAGAGGGAAAAACCAGGACAGAGGAGCTGATCTCAGTATTCACCGTCATGCTCAGCAGGGAGGAACCCACCCGACCCAAATCTGATCCCTAATCTGAGCGGGCCTGCGGAGACCCGAGCCCTGACCTGCGTGGAACCGATTCAGATCTTTCTTCTACGTTTGAGCTAACACGAGACGTTCGCACACCAACATCCTGTTCACGTTCAACTGGTTTAATTTTCTGCTGTAGGGTTAGTGGTGTGTTCAGGGACAGACGTGACAAACAGTTACGCACTCTCGGTTGCAGAAAAGGCTTCGTTCGGCGTCGCTACGAGCTTCCACGTCTCTTCACCAAACTTCACCTCCGCAGAGCGTTTCTCTCCTGCGTAACAACACGGTTCTCCGCGGTCCTTTTAAAGCCAGCTGCTAAAAGTTGAGTCGTTAACAGCGGCTCTCGTTGAGCCCTTTTCATTTAACAAGCACGCAGTAAAATCTATTTCGTCCCTGAAGGTGTCAAAAGCTGCTGCAGAAAGTGCAGAAAATGTTTATTTATTAGAAACGTGTGTATTCAACGACACGGCAGCAATGCGTGTTACAGAAACACGCATCGAGCCGGTCTCCGGTGACGTCACACCGAAACAGCGACGGACGACGAGAGGATTTAGCATCAGCAGTAGCTTCACGCGTCAGAAGACGGCAGTCAGCCTGATGGATCGCTTCTGGCCGAACATCGATACGTTCAATAAGGTCGATTTCAGCCCCCGGTGCATCCTGACGCTGTGTATCGGAGTGACGACCGGCCCTGTTAGTTTCTCTCAGTTGCTAAAACACTAAACCCTACTGTCAGACCTAATCAGTCGCTCTTTTGGCAAAACCATCAGCGCTTCTCACCTGTTCAGACGCAACTTGCCAACACATCTTCACTGTGATGCACCCGCCCGTGCTGCATGACGGTGAGCACAGGTGACAAAAGTCAAACACAGTTAAAGCACAGACGTCACCACTTGAACACGACAACTCAAAACCGATCCCACCTGTGGCGAATGACGCGAGGGAACCTGTACAGTAAGCCAGCTCAGAGAGCGCCGGTCTGTGAGGCCCTGCGATGGACAGAAACCTGAGAGGAAGAGGAGGTCGAGGTGGTCGGCGAAGACCAGGATCAGTAACATCTGATGAACTCAGAGCGACTGGGACGGACCACGTTCCTGTCCGTGGTGTGAGCATGAGGGAGGCCGGACAACCAAACACCAGCAGATTCACTGTGTCCACCACGATCCCACGATTTAGAGAAGAGGACAGCTTTTTTTGACATTACAGTACAGAATGTAAATGCTGACAGACAGATGCATGACATGCTATATACTGTACCACAGTAAATATATGTTTCAGTACATCACTGTACCAATGTACTGCAGTATTTCTGTATATTTGTGTACTTTATTTTTACATGGGCTTCCTGTACACCAGCGGCAAACGCACAAGACTTCTGCTCTGTCTTTTTGTCCGAGTGCTAACTGCACAGGTTTTTGTTTTGCAACATGCATTTAGCCCACAGCGAACAATAAACATTTATTCCTCCGGCTTCGTGTCCCGAGCATTGTGTTTTCTTTTCTACGTAGTGTTTAGCGGCTGTTCAGTGGTGTTTTTAATTTTGATTGATCGACTCGGGGCACGATTTGACAACACGGTTCAGTTCTGAGCACAGATTGAACTGTTTTGAGGTGAGAGTTTGGTTTTTGCGAGAAGAGTCTGAGGTTTTGTGAATGTAGCTTGGAGAAAGGAGAGCAGCTTTCAAGAAGTGTGTCTTAGCAATCGAGGAAAACTGTAAGAGGGTGGCGCTAGAGGAAAGGTCAGTCTTCACACACACACACACACACACACACACACACACACACGCTCTCACCTCTCTGGGCGTGCGATCGACCTTGGGGGCGGGGTCTTGTTGTAGCAGCAGCTCTGTTTTGATTGGCCGTGGGTTGGGCGAGGCCTGCAGCGACTGGATGGTGAAGGTGGAGTAGAGGCCAGACTTCATGTAGTCGTTACGGGAGCTTTTCTGCGAGCTGCTGGGTGACGAGCGCTGGGGATCAATACACAGACCGATCGATCAAACAACCAGCCGGTATACTGATATCGTATTAATATCACTGTGCGTCCACATCCTGCAGAAACTACAAAGAAAAACAAGAATAAAGTCAAAGCGTACCTGGGGTAAGCCCTTTGACAGACAGGTTGAGGCCACGCCCCCGAGGCCTTTTGATTGGCTGTTTGGGTCGGCGCTGTCCCTCCTCTGGCCCTCCTCTCCGTTGCGTCCCCCCTCCGGCAGGGAGGGGTCGGGCTGACTGACGAACTTATAGACAAACTTCTGACCGCTCACCTTCTTGATGATGTTCTGAAAGAAGACGACTGAATAAGTACGGGAAGGACTGAACCGCGGCGCGTCCAGGTGTCCGCACCTGAGACCGGTCCAGATGACGGAGCAAACTTATTGGTCCACGGCAGTGATAATACGACTGATGGTGTTGTTAGTAGCGGTGGTGACAGTAGCACAAACTACAGTAGCTGTAGTGGCACTCACAGTATTCGCAGTAGGACCTTCTCATCGTATTATTAACATCGTGTCCCACAGCGGCGGTATAAACAGTTCCAGGTCAATACAACTTTATTTATATAGCCAATCGTAACAGAAGTTATCTCATATAGAGCAGGGCTAGACCGTACTCTTTATATTATATTTATATATAATAATAAACCAGTGCTGACTGCGCTCGCTCATGATGGGATCTGCTGGGTCTCTGTAATTAATATTATAAAGAGTTCGGCCTTGACCGGCTCTGTAACGTCTGTTGGACTGATAGCGCTGTACTGCGTGTTCCTGTGCAGTATCAGCAGTATCAGTAGTATTAGCAGCAGTAGTATTAGCAGCAGTAGTATCAGTAGTATTAGCAGTAGTATCAGTAGTATCAGCAGTAGTAGTATCAGTAGTATCAGCAGTATTAGCAGTAGTAGTATCAGTAGTATTAGCAGTAGTATCAGTAGTATCAGTAGTATTAGCAGTAGTATCAGTAGTATCAGTAGTAGTATCAGTAGTATCAGTAGTAGTATCAGTAGTAGTATCAGCAGTATTAGCAGTAGTAGTATCAGCAGTATCAGTAGTAATAGTATCAGTAGTAGTATCAGTAGTAGTATCAGTAGTAGCAGTGGTATCAGTAGTATCAGTAGTATCAGTAGTAATAGTATCAGCAGTATTAGCAGTAGTATCAGCAGCATTAGCAGCAGTAGTATCAGTGGTATCAGTGGTATTAGCAGCAGTAGTAGTATCAGCAGTATTAGCGGTATTAGTATCAGTAGTATCAGTAGTATCAGTGGTATTAGCAGTATCAGCAGTAGTATCAGCAGTAGTATCAGTGGTATCAGCGGTATCAGCAGTATCAGCAGTGGTATCAGTGGTATCAGCAGCATTAGCAGCAGTAGCAGTGGTATCAGCAGTATCAGTAGCATCAGCAGTAGTATCAGTGGTATCAGCAGTAGTATCGGTAGTAGTATCAGCGGTATCAGCGGTAGTATCAGCAGTAGTATCAGTAGTATCAGCAGTATCAGCAGTATTAGCAGCAGTATCAGCAGTATCAGTAGTATCAGCAGTAGTAGTATCAGTAGTAGTATCAGTAGTATCAGCAGTATTAGCAGTAGTAGTATCAGTAGTAGTATCAGTAGTATCAGCAGTATTAGCAGTAGTATCAGCAGTATCAGTAGTATTAGCAGTAGTAGTATCAGTAGTATCAGCAGTATCAGCAGTAGTATCAGTAGTATCAGTAGTATCAGTAGTATCAGCAGTATCAGCAGTATCAGCAGTAGTAGTATCAGTAGTAGTATCAGCAGTATCAGCAGTATTAGCAGTAGTATCAGCAGTATCAGCAGTATCAGCAGTATCAGCAGTACCTTGTCGTAGTAGTATCTCAGCGCTCGGCTCAGTTTGTCGTAGTTCATGTTGTGCTTGTTCTTGCGGAGCCCCCAGAGCCGAGCGACCTCCTCGGCGTCCAGCAGCTTGAACTCTCCGTCCTCACCCGTCCACGAGATCAGGTGACGCTGCCGCTGGTCCTCCAGCAGGTGGAGCAGGAACTGCCACAGCGTGATGGACGGGTCCATGGCTGAGGGGGGGGGACAGGCAGAGAGACAGACAGGCAGGCAGAGAGACGGGCAGAGAGAGACAGGCAGAGAGACAGACAGACAGGCAGACAGAGAGACAGACAGAGAGACAGAGAGAGAGACAGGCAGAGAGACAGACAGACAGGCAGAGAGACAGAGAGAGAGACAGACAGAGAGACAGAGAGAGAGACAGTTGAGGTTTGGCATCATTTGAAATTTCAGTCAGCACTAAAACACAACAGAGGCCCCGACAGTCTGCAGAATGACTGACGGACAGACAGCGAGACGGGTGGATTCAACTGAAGGACGACTCTCGATGAGAAGGTCGACTTCACACAATACAGCCGTGCACACGAGCCTCATTACCATCGGCTGACCTGTTACACAACTAACCTATCAAAACACCTTGGTTACCATCGCCATGGTGAGAGACCTTTCATCAACGGTAACCAAGGGAGAGGGACGGCGGGCGAGAGAGAGAGACAGAGACAGAGATGCGGAGAGGCTGGCGTTCAGCTCTGCTGCTGCCCTGCTCGAAGGCACGTCAGCACGGATCGGTGTCGACGGCTTCAACCTGGACGTGAGCTGACCTGCGCACAGCCACGCCCGCCGCCGCAGGGCCGCCCGAGCCACGCCCGCCGCCGCGTGCAGCCCAACACCCCAATCAATCGTTCTTTCAAAATAAAATGATATCCGGTCCGCCAGCGTTGATGTCGGCACCTGATGCAGTCCACGTCTCGGTCTTCTGATGAAAATGTAGATTAGTTTTAGTCGACAGCAAAACTAAAGACATTTTAGTCTCATTGTTGTTGTTTTTTTTATGTCATCTAAACATTTTGAGGCTACAGCGATCGCCATCTTTGTTGCGTACAGTTGCCATGGTTACAGCTGTCGCGGCCACGTGACTCTGCAGTGATACAACAGACTGAGTAGACTCTGAGCCACTCTCTCTCTCTCTCTGTCGCTCCCGCTCAGCTAGCATTAGCATTAGCATTAGCACAGCTAGCCGTCCCCTGCGCTGCAGAGCAGCTGATCATTCAGAAGCAGATTCGCTGAAAGCTTGACTTCTCCTCTCAAGCTCAACGTGGGATAACACGTTGATATTTCTTCAGTGGACATTAATCCCGAACGGACTACGTCAAAGATGGCCGACTGAAAGTAACGTTAGCGTAGCATCCACAGCACCTGATACGGTTACGTTAGCTCCCCTTTGTTATAAATGTCACTCAGAGTGACTCTTAAAGAGAAAACTCTCTCTCTCTCTCTAATTTACAGTTTTCCTCAATCGATTTGGTACGTTTCTCCAAACTCAGGCAGCAGCTCTCAAAACAGTCAACGCAGCAAACTGAACACACTCTTATGCTGGCGAAACCGTTAAGTATTCGCTGCACAATGAAACACGGCATTTTATTAAAACTCAATATTAACATCAAAACTAAAAGTGTGTGCTCTCTGGTGATTTTATAACAAATTCAGCTGAAGATACACAAAGAAATAAAATGATATCCGTCCGCCAGCGTTGATGTCGGCACCTGATGCAGTCCACGCCTCGGTCTTCTGATGAAAATGTAGATTAGTTTTAGTCGACAGCAAAACTAAAGACATTTTAGTCTCATTGTTGTTGTTTTTTTTATGTCATCTAAACATTTTGAGGCTACGGCGATCGCCATCTTTGTTGCGTACAGTTGCCATGGTTACAGCTGTCGCGGCCACGTGACTCTGCAGTGATACAACAGACTGAGTAGACTCTGAGCCACTCTCTCTCTCTCTCTCTCTGTCGCTCCCGCTCAGCTAGCATTAGCATTAGCATTAGCACAGCTAGCCGTCCCCTGCGCTGCAGAGCAGCTGATCATTCAGAAGCAGATTCCCTGAAAGCTTGGCTTCTCCTCTCAAGCTCAACGTGGGATAACACGTTGATATTTCTTCAGTGGACATTAATCCCGAACGGACTACGTCAAAGATGGCCGACTGAAAGTAACGTTAGCGTAGCATCCACAGCACCTGATACGGTTACGTTAGCTCCCCTTTGTTATAAATGTCACTCAGAGTGACTCTTAAAGAGAAAACTCTCTCTCTCTCTAATTTACAGTTTTCCTCAATCGACGGTACGCTTTCTCCAAACTCAGGCAGCAGCTCTCAAAACAGTCAACGCAGCAAACTGAACACACTCTTATGCTGGCGAAACCGTTAAGTATTCGCTGCACAATGAAACACGGCATTTTATTAAAACTAAAAGTGTGTGCTCTCTGGTGATTTTATAACAAATTCAGCTGAAGATACACAAAGAAATAAAAGGAAAATACATGTTTTTCATTAAGTTCTTTAATGAGGAGTTAAGGTGTATAACAATAAGTTTTCACCCCACACACACAAATATATATATATATATATATATATTATGCAAATAAGTACATAGGTAAATAAAAATAAAGTGATAAATGTACTGCATTCACTGAATCAATTATTTTATTGATCATGCCTCTCGATTACATCTGGCCAGAGAATTTCATTACGTAGTTGAAGACACAAGGTGTGCAACTGACTATTTTACAATTCACAGACTTTTGTTGTGTTTTGAAAATGGTACAAAAATGCTTGTGATCTTTGTGAAGAACAACGAAAAAGTTACAAATGTTTTTGTACCTGATATATTAAAGGTTTGGTTGGCTGTGTGAACTGCGGTGATAAAATCTGGGATTTTTGTGCGCAGTGTTATGAGGAAATTACGCTTTTGAAATGCGATTTGTGTGAAATGAAGGAGAATTTACTGTTTAGGACAATTACAAAGTGTGCTGATCACTGCGTTAACTGTTTTGAGAGCTGTTGCCTGAGTTTGGAGAAATGTACCAAATCCATTGAGAAAAACCGTAACATTATCATCCAAAAGAGGAAATTGGTTTGGTCGGAGCTGCATTCACAGGCACTCGTTAATTACTATTTCTCCCCGTGTCTCGCACGCATGATGTCACTGCTCCCGAACACAGCCGTAAAAATCACAGCGGTCTGAAAATCATCTTAACGAGAACGACGGACGTGCGATTTCCTCTCCGACAGCACCGACTGACCCGCGCACAGTTCCTGTCTGCTCAGTGGTGACCTCAGAGCGTCCTTTACTTCCTGTCTGAACCCGGTCTCTGCAGGTTCACCTCGGGAAGACTCACGCAGGAACACAGGACGACAGACAGCTTCAGGTGTCACACGTTTTCTTTACACCATTTCACAACAGCCTGTCTGAAGATCGAGACTTGGATCGAAGGGTCGGGCATTTTAGTTGCGAGGGGCTCGGGATGCTTTAGGTCAACGACGGTCCTCACAAGGACAGAAGTACAGGGATGCGTGTGTGTGTGTGTGTGTGTGTGCGCTGACGCGGCAGCTTCTCTCGGTCCTCGCTACAACAAAACAAAAGGTGAAGTGTGTTTCTGGTTTATTATTTCCACAGAGACGCCAGCTGAGCGCCACGCTGCTTTTCATCCCGGTCTGACTCACGCCGCGCTGGGAGCCGACCACAACGGCCACAGACTCAGACTCGCGGCAGAAACAACACGGGCTCTCTCCGACGGACCTTCGCACCTTACCGTTCGGCAGCTACCTGATCCGAACGCCGGAGCTCCTGGTTCGCAGCGAGGACGCCGATCGGAAAGGTCGGGCGGGCGGATTCAGAGCCGCCGCTCTGCCGAGCCTACAGCGATGGCTGCAGATGAATTAATAATGAGGATCGTTAGGCGCAGCCTTCGATCCCACGCGTTGCTCCTCAGAGGAGAACCACAGATGCATGTAAAGGAGAAATAACGTTCTTGTGGTTGTGCAACGATCAGTTAGGAGCTGAAACGATTAGTTGATTAATCGTTTAAGTCTTAAGTTTTAAGCAAAAGTTCATTCTTTTCTCTGGTCCCCCTTTAAATGTGAATATCCGTTGGGTTTCTTCGTCGTCTGAACTGAACCTCTTTGGGATTTGGACAAAACACGACATTTGAAGACGTCACATTGGACATTTTGTTTTACTGTTGAATCCCTAATAAGGGAAACGATCTGAAATAATCTTTAGCTGCAGCGTTAGATCAGTACATGCTGCCTTGAGAAGAACAGAAGGTCTTAAAAACACCTCAGTGACCTCTGACCTCTCAGGGAGCTCTGAGCCGCCCGTCTGAGATCCGCAGATGTTCGGGTGAAAGTGGAGACGGCTGCGGCACATAAACCTAAAACAATCGACGCGCTGGATGATCGCTGTGAGGCGATACCGTTCGTCCACCGAGCCGATTAAACTCTGTTCTTCTCAACTCTCGTTAATATTTTAAGCAAAAGTGAAGAATTTACACGAGCAATACACCGACTTGCTCCCAGCGACATGTGTGATGTGTTACATACACTGACAATATATATATTGTCCACGTCTGTACAGTAATTATGAAGCTACAGCCGGTTAGCCTAGCTTAGCACAAAGACTGGCGACAGGGGGAAACAGCTAGCCTGGCTCTGTCCAAAGGTAACAAACTGCAGCCTGAAGCGCCCTGATCGACACCTGACATCTCTCTGTGTTTGATCCTGGAAATCACGAGGGGGGGGGGAACTCTCAGGAAGTTTTATTTCCCATAAAACGGAAAAGATCAGATGCTCTTTCACCGGCAATTACAAGCCAAGAAAAAAAAATGTTTAAAAGTGGAAATCCACGACTTGTTTGCTTTGCCTCGAGACGAAGGAGGGATCGCCTTCTAGCCCAGGCGGTGATCAGATTACAGATCCTGTGCCAATATGATGAAATTAAAGGGCATGCCCAGACAATATGAGCACTGCAGAAACACTGGATTATGTTGGTGTTAGCTCAGCCGAGGACCTGCAGTTGGGAGTTTCAGTCTGATTCACCAACATATAATAAAGTATTAAGTATAAAGTAAAATAAAGTATTTCTGATATGATTCCAGTCTTCAGCAGAGATCTCTGGGCCCGATTCTCTCCGCCATTTGCATTTATTATATAAATCGTGGCTTAAATGTTTGTTGTCTCTTATCTTGAAAGCATCTATGAAGATGTTTTAGTTCATTAGGTTCCCCGTCCCCCGATCTCTGGATCAAAGTGGTCTGTGAGCGGGAGACATCCGAAGCGCACGACTAAAAGCCGTATACACTGAAGATGTTAGCGCAGCCGGAGCAGAGGGGGAGCAAACCACTTTCTCCACCAGCGAAGAAGAGTGTCCTGACCACGTCCTGTTCCTCTGCGGTTCCTCTGCTTCCTGTCAGCAGGCTGTCAGTCAGCGAGACCCTCGACAACAGCCGAGGACCTCGGCACGTCCTGACAGACACACTGTACTACAGGATTCTGCCGCTACTGCAATGCTCCTGCCGCTGCTGACCGTCCCGACGCCAGCGGGACCAAGCAGCCTTCGTCCTGTCGGTGCTTTCCTGACTCAGACGGTCGACACATGTCACATCTCACAAACGCTATCTAACACTCACATCACAGTGCGTCAGCGTTGCCACGACAACGTGTGAACGTGACGTCACCGACTTCAGCCCGTCGCCGTGATAACGGTCGACATCCTGTCTGCAACGGGTGCTGACATTTTACAATCCTGGTTTGGTGCCCGAGGTTCAAACCCCAAAGCAGAGCGATGGCTTCCTTTACTCTGTCGACACACACACACACTAACACACACACACACACACACACACTGACACACACACACACACACACACACCCCCAGCACAAACAGAGATACACAAACACGGCACACATGCTTAAAGAATATCAATCATTACATCTAAATTAGCGTGTGTGTGCAGGTTTTTGAAGCGCAGAAAGCGGCACGGAGGCCAGAGCCACCGTGCCCCCGGACTGAATCAAGGTAAGGTGCAGCCGCGGCGTGCTGGGCAGGTGACAGGTGCGTTCACGGTGTTTGCGTTTGTCTGAAAGACGTCACGGCGCGGATTTAAACTCACAGCCGACGGACAAAACACATGGATGAGTCGCGCCGGAAAAGGGGCGTAACTCGGCGTGTCCGCCCGGGTGTCGTGTCGCCATCCCTGCCGATCGCAGCCGATAAACACCCGCAGAGCCGGAGTGATGCTGACTGCACGCCTTCACGCTGAGGACAAAAGCCAGACGTTAGCAGGTGTTAGCGGGTGTCAGCTGGTTTTCTGTGCAGTGTAAAAGGGGGCGTGATAAAAAAAGTCTAAAAACGTACATAAAACAAATACTAATACTGTGTCGGACAGACAGGCGGCCTACGCTCAAAGCTGTACCTGAACGCATCCTGAGTGGCGCTGATGGGGGTCCGCAGGGGGCCCCCACCTGGCCGAGCCTCCCAGACACTCTGACATCACGCCCAGCTCACGCTGTCATTGGTCAGCTGCGTGGAGGTGAGAAAGTAGGAAGTAGGCGGGCTTTAAAATGCTTCCCTGAACTCTGCTGGTGTTGCAGCGCTGCTCTGCGGAGTGACAGCGGGATTTAAATTAGAGTGAAGGCGGAGAGCTATCTGGCCGCTGGCGAGCGACTGTTCTGACAAAATACACAATCTGTTCTCTCTCTCCTGTTATCAGGAGCTGATCTCAGGTCAGTTTCTGGAGTCACATTTAAGCCGATCCGCTTCATAGTTTAGAATCGGGGCCTTCAGTATTCGGATCGACGGCTCGCGAAGAACGAGGTGTCAGGTTTAGTGTCTGCAGCTGTCATTTTGACGTGTCGGACGTCTTTAATCAGCATGAAGGTAAATATCAGACGGGACTCAGAATCAGCAGGTGATCAATATTACAGGACTCTGATCGGGGAGGGAAAGCTGGACGGGGTCGACTCTTCGGGACAAACTGCAGCTTCGTGTTTCAGAGCTTCTGGGAAGCGATGGTGGAAGTCTGCTCGCGTCCGTGTGTCAGCCAAGTTAAAGAGACAACTTCCTGTCTCCGCCTCCTCTGTGAGGCTGTCGAACAGACGTCCGATCTGATCAGTGATCGATCGACCGCCCTGAAGCGTGGGGGAAGCTTCTAAAAGCATCTGTAGCTTCATTTTGGGATCGATTAGTCGATCGGCAGGAAACTAACCAGCAACTATTTTGATAATCAGTTCATCATTTTTGGTCGCCGCTCACGTGAAACTGAACATGTTTTTAGACTTTAGACCTGGATGGAAGTTTTTCACTGATTTATTACACGATTTAATTAACTTCAGGTGATTAATCGGCAGATTAGTCAATAATGAAAATGATCGGTAGCTGCAGCCGGAACAGTTACTTAACACAAGACGGAAAGAAAGCTTTTAAAATCCTACGTTTTGGGGAATTTACTGTTGGTGTGTGGTCACAATGTTGCTGAGGGGAGGACTCATGACCCCCCCCCCCCCCTCCAGGTGTAGGCTACAGTCTGGTTCAGGGGGGGGGGTGTCAGTGAGGAGGAGACACACCTGCGTCTCAGATGACCTGGTTCAGTGTAGACCTGCTCTCAGGCTGCAAGTCCCTACATGCTGCTAACAAAATCAGGTCCAGCCGAGCCTTCAACGCGACTGATGTCTGCTTTAGCATCGCGCACGCGCACTGAGCCGCAGGCCTCAGCAGCTTCCACACACACACACACACACACACACCTGTTGCAACGCTGCTGCAAACTGCACGGAAACACGCGCGCACACACACACACACACCTGAATCCTCCATCAGCTGCAGCAGCATCTCTTACCGTTTATCAGCGGGTTTGAATCCATCTTCAGCCAAATGTTTCTGGTGTCTGTGTGTCCCAGCAGGCTCAGACCTCCTCCATGCTGCCGTGGTGGTGTTGTTGTTGTTGTTGTCTGTCTCTCGGTGTGTCCCTCCCTCCCTCCGTCCGTCCGTGTGTCTGTCTGTCTGTCGGTTGTGTGTCGGAGCAGCTTACAGCTGTCAGAGCCGGGCTGAGGAGGCTGAGGAGGAGGCGACGTTCAGCGGCTTCTCCCGCGACCTGCTGGCGTTATGTAACCGCTCCGAGCTGCCGCTGCTGCCGCCGCCGCCGGGCTCCCGTGCCGCCATGCTAACGACACACTCACCGACAGCTCGGAAATTAAAAGTTGGCTCAGCACAAGAAACACCGTCCAAAAATAAATAAAAAAAAAAACACGCCGACAAAAACAGAAGAAGTCCGTGAATGTCTCAGAAAGCAGCCCCGTGTACAGCCGTTAGCCGCACATAACTTGGTGCTAATTAAAGAGCTAATATCCGTGTCTGACAGCTCTGTGTTGGCGTTAAAATGCGAGTTTATTCCTGCGGACGTCGATACGTCGAGGTGTTTTCTTTCCGCTATATCCTGTCAGAGGCGATGCTAACTAGCGATGCTAACGCTGCCAGGTAGCGCGTTTTCTGGCGGTAAAATTGTTTGTTTGTTTTTGTTTTTATCTCCTCAGAAGAGTCCGGAGCAGCCGCTTCAACGCCAGGCCGCTGCTCACTTCTTAAGACTTCACAAAGTTCCTCCGAGTTCAGGGTTTTCTGGGGGCTGAAGCTGCTAGCCTAGCGTGCTAAGCAGCTAGCCTAGCCTAGCCTAGCCTGCTGTGACAGTCCCCCGCCCCCGCCTTCCGCCCCCGCCCCTGCTGGTGCGTCAGCCCCAAACAGCGCTGCCGACCGCGGACTGGATCCACAGAGTTCGCCAGGACCCGTCCGCAGGCCTCCGACGCGCAGGAAAAGTAGTCTGCGGAGTCCGCCTGGTTGTTTATTCGCAGCGTGAGGCCCGCAGAGCCCGCCTGCTCATCACAGGTGTGTTTTCAGCGTCTTCCTGTGCGGACGCCTCCTCGCACCTTCCAGTCAGCGCGGCCGCATTCAAACAGGGCACACTTCCGGACGGATTTCAACATAAAACGTCTCTGTTGCGCTTGAAGGCTCATCATTGACCCCGTCCGCCCGATGAAGCCCACCGGATGCGAGTGAAAGCTCCAGGAAGCTTCCTGTAGCTGTAACTGAGACGGAGGTCGTGTGATATCTCTGGTAGTTTATTATGACACTGCACGCTGTGTGTGTTTCTAAAAGTCAAATCAAGTAAATTTTTATCTAAAATAATCACAAATCAAGAATTTGCCTTAAAATCCGCATAGAGTAAAACACAAGCGGCTCCGTGCAGCTGAGGAACTACACAAACACAACCTTTCATGGGGGAAGAAGAAGGTTTTATTTGCACAAATTGAACAGTTTTTAGGCAGAAAAATATTAAGATAAAATCAAACCTCTGGTGGAGTATCTCACACTTAAAACGATAACTTAAACGTGAAATTGTGTGGAGTTTTTTTTTTTTTAAATACTGAGAAAATTGTACATAGTTTGGTTGGTGGGAAGATTTGGCTTGGTGACTCTGCTCTGGTGTTAATATCAAAATAAATCTATATTCTTTCCTCGGTGGTTCAATGTTTTTGTTGCTTTGTCAACTTTTTAAACAAACTGTGCAAACGCCATCTGCTGATGAAGACCATGAGATGTGGTTGAAAGCTTCAGAAAAAAAGAAAGTGACCTTAAGTTATTTTGTCAGAATTCTTATTTAAAATGACCAACTATACATGTGTTAAACTTACTGAGGAGAGTATTTAATAAAATAATTAAATGTATTAATGATTAGTAATGCATTATACCTGTCCATCATTGTAGTATTTTATGTTAATACTGTTTATGTTAATTGTACATTTGTGTCGATGAGCATGAAAGTAAAACTAAAACTTTAATTTGACTCTTTGTTCTGCGAGTGTTTCGTGATCCCCCAGCCCAGAGACCGCATCCCGGAGGGAAGTCCACCTCCAGATGTGCTACAGGCTGCTGACTCTGCGCTCACCTGAACAGGTGAAAAACTTCAGTGCTCCAGAGTTTCGGAGAAGAATCTGCAGATAAAAATGCTCCTATAGATATTGTTGTTCTTTGTAAAACGTGAATAAAATCAAATATCTGGGCAAAATGACAGTTGACAGTGCTTTTATTTTGAAGGAAAATCGTCGCGCTTTGCCTGAGTTCCGGTATTTTTTCATAATGGTAT
>CM050849.1:32658463-32660963 GCA_027580175.1 Siniperca scherzeri | reverse complement strand
TGCTGTGAGACTCAACGCGGCGCGAACAGCGTGCGTCAGCGTGCGTCTCTTACTGTAAATCTCTCTTCAGAACTTCGTTGATGAAGTTTTCATACTGCAGAACCTTCTGGTCCACGTTAGCATTAGCATTAGCATTAACAGGCGGAGACATCTTCGCTGTTTTCTCTTTTAAATCCAAACTTCCGCCTGTGAGGAAGGCAAACTGCTCCGGTAACGTGCTGGATGTCTGACTGACGTTAACGTTAACGTTCCGGACTCCTTATCGACCCGCAGTCTGTCCGGTTAGCATGCTGCAGCCTCACGTACCCGCCGCTCTGCGCCGGATGTGGATTAACCGTAAACGGGTACTTCCGGTTTTCAAAATAAAAGCAGCAAGCGCCACAGAATTGGAGTAAACAGAAAAGCTACTCTAAAGAAACATTGGGAGAAGCACTCATATCTTTTATTTGAGTAAAAGTAGCAATAGCACAGTCTGAAATACATTCAACGTTTCACTTCAGTAAAAATACAGAAGTGTTAATCAGAATCAGCTTCATCGGCCGAATATGTGAACACGTACTCAGTGTTACACACAGAACAGTGTTACAGGAAGATAGAAACACACAAGCAGCTAAAAACAAGGATTAAACATTAAACATTACATACATACAAGTAGGCGGGAAACAGGTGTTTAGATAAATACACCTGGTCAGAAATGAAACACGTGGCTGTAAAACAGAGCTGCTTTCAAACGATGCGACTTCTAATTTAAAATGCGAGAGTAACAGTAAAGGTTTTGTGGCTGCGCTGATGTCAGTTAGTGTTTGTTACTTTATTATTATTATCTGTTCATTTTTATTCTCTAGTTGTATTTTAAATTCCTCTATAAGGCGCTCTGGTCAACACTTGCTTTTAAAGGTGCTCTATAAATAAAACGACTTGATTTGACTCAAACCTTTTGTCCGAACTGTTGAAGGGCACGAGAAATATCCCTTTGGTAACGATAATTCATTATTAATAATAGTTGTATTATTAAATTCTAATGGTTAGTAATGTGCTCTCTGAACGGAAGGTGACTGTGACACCTGGTGGGCCAACAGGTGAGTTCTACCTGCTCTGCTCCTATAGGTGGACCGGTCCCGTGACGTCACCGTAAACAAACATGGCGGGCCGCTGGCGGCTCCGTAGCTAGCTCGTTTAACATAAAACGATTATTTAAAACCGTCCTGCACGTGAACAAGTGCGCATTTTATAAAAGACGTAACTCTGCGTCTCTCTAGTGTCTGTCGGACTGACGTGACGCGTCACCAGCGGCTGTTTGGAATGCGTGCTGACGTTTCAGCCGGGCTAGTTTAGCTAGGAGGTTACCAAGGCAACGTTAGCCAGCGGTTAGCTAGCTGTTAGCTAGCTGTTAGCTCAGGGCTGTCGTTGTTTTCTTTTCTGAAAGTCGGTGTTTCTTTACAACGTGTTGCGTCTTTGCGGTTGTCTTACACTCCGAATCAAAGTACACTGTTCTCGTGTTTAAACGGTTTGAAGTATTGTTAAATAACTTTATACATTATTGAGCTGACAAACGCAACATCGGTGAACTGCTAGATTTGTTAACGGAGTTCGGTTTTGTTTTTTTTGCTTCAGTATCTGCTTTTCGGCTTCTGCTGGTCAGGTGGACGCTACAGCAGAGACCCAGACCGGGTCTTCTGACTCCGGCGAATCACATGAAGCTACAGTAAACTAACTACTCATTTTGCATTAAATACAGTTTAAATGAAGAAATCTCTGTGAAAGTGTCAGTCCCGGGCCTGGTTCGGCTCCCGGACCCGTAAGCCGGCTGATAGTGACCCAGGACATGGAGCAGTACAGTATTCTGGGCCGGGTGGGAGAAGGAGCCCACGGCATCGTCTTCAAGGCCAAACACATCGAGGTAACTGCAGCTGAAAGCACCGGTCAGTTCATTTGATACGTGACATGAAAAATGCTTTGATAATCGATTAATCGTTTCGAACATTTTTCAATTAATTAAAAAAAAACCAAACACGATCTGCTTCTGCTCCTGTTTTGTTTCGTCATCTGTGATCAAACTGAACGCTATTGGACAACACGAGACTTCTGAATACGTTTTCTGATTGGAAGCTACACGGAGCCTTTTTCACTACTTTATAGAAATAAATAACCGAGCAGATCAATCGATCGTGAAAATAGTCGCTAGGCCTGAGGTCCAGATCCTCTTCGTCTTACAGTTAACACATCAGTGCACATGTTGAGTAGATCGTTCATCAGTAGTGAAGGTTTTGATTGTGATGCACTCAGACGGGAGAGACGGTGGCTCTGAAGAAGGTGGCTCTGAGGAGGCTGGAGGACGGCATCCCCAACCAGGCTCTGAGGGAGATCAAGGCCCTGCAGGAGATCGAGGACAACCAACACGTGAGTGTCGCAGGACGCCGTGTTAGGGTCGGAGGTCAGAGGTCAGAGGTCAGACTCACACTCCTCCTCCTCCTCCTCAGGTAGTGAAGCTGAAGGACGT
>CM050849.1:32625963-32653463 GCA_027580175.1 Siniperca scherzeri | reverse complement strand
TCGTGTCTTGGTTTTGATCAGATTTCTAACGTAACGTTTACCTGACCTGACCTCGACAGGTGAGCGGGACCCGGGTCGGCTTCTGGCTGTCCGTTCAGATCAGGTGTTTGCGTGCCACGGGTCCTCCGGCCTGCAGATCCAGGTCTCTGAAACCAGGATATGATGTTTACAGGGATTCAGATCTCTTGCTTAGTACTAACGCCACGCTGTTACAAGTAAAAGTCCTGCATTCAAAATTGTACCTGCGTAAAAGCACAAAGGTATCAGCAACAAAATGTTAAAGTATACCTGTCAGTGTTTTATTACTGGCTCATTGTTAAAGATGTGTTAAGATGTAAGCAGTACTTTGAATTAAAGTATCAGAGTCTTTGCTGCTGTAGTCGGCTGAGGCGGATCTACTTTTCTCTACTTCGTTACTGCTGCGTAGTTTTATAGTAATTCAGCATATTTAGTCAAATGTTCCCCTGAAAAGTAACTATAACTGTTAAACGACTGCAGCGCAGCAAAAGAACAACATGACTGAGAGACGTAGCGGAGCAGGAGTATAAAGAGAAGAGGCGAAGTACCTCCAACAGTACTCGAGTAAATGTGCTTGGTTACTTTCCCCCAAACCCAGATGATAACTGGGACACTGCTTCTTTTTTATCAAATAATTAGTAAATCAATTCAGTGAATATAGTTTAGAGAATAAAGGAACCTGCGTCTCCTCCCACACTTCCTGTTTCTCCTCCTCCGCCGGCTCGCAGCAGCAGCAGCAGCAGAGAGAAGTAAAGTCGCAGCGACCGAGCAGCTCGTCCGCTCTGTGAGTATCACCATCACTTTAATGTCAAACTGTCTGTTTCTTTACTGTCACCTGACTTCCTCCCACAGCTCTGAACAGCTGCTGGGCTTTTAAAACCTCTTTCTAAACTGACTTCACGTTGTCGGACTGATTAGACAGGCAGCGGCGGCGAGCTCCGAGGAGAAGAGACGTTTGTTTTGTCTTTCATCTCTTTTCTTTAATTGTTTGATTTGTGTGTTTTTCTGGTGACGGAGTCGAGATCCTGTGCGATGAGACGGAGCTCTCACTCTGTCTCGCATTTCTGTGCCCCGTCCTCGCGACGCCACGGGAACAGTTTAAGCGAGGCGTGCGCCCAAACCGATTGGTCTGCCTCGCTGTCAGTCAGCGCATCAGCAGCCCTGATCCCGGTGTCCCACCCGCCACGAGCTGCGTGTCAGCAGCACTTTGAGTCCCGCTGGCTGTACGGAGGTCACTGAATGGCGGCATGTTATTTGTTGGCTGTGATGCTTTAGTGACCTTTGACCCCATGAAGTCAGTGAGACGTTTGATTTGAGTGAAAGTTCCTTTGACTGAGTTATGATGATGTGAGCGCAGTTTCACTAAAAGCCTCCCAGATGCCATTGATCGTTGTGATGTTGCTGATCCGTGATCAGATCTCATATGTGACGCCGTCACATTTCTAATGAAACGCGCTCTTTGTAGGCGAACCTAAACTGGTTTCACGGGGGAGCAAAATAAATCTAGGTTATCATGCGTTCCATAATAATGTTAGTAATCCAAAGAAAGCCACGTTATGACTCACTAACCCAAGAATCACCTGCAATCTCCTTGATAGAGACCTGATACTTTTTGATAAATATTGTTATGTTATTTAAAAAACTTCCTTTTTCAATGTCAACAATGAGACTCAGTAAATAAAGTTTTATTTCAAAGAGCTGTCTGTTACTGCTTTGTCTTTGACTGATGATCACTTCGAACGGCTTTTCAGGAGAATTATCTATAAATCAAAACAACTGATTATTTATTTTTATTTATTTTTTTAACCGGAGAAAGCGGAGGAGTTGAGGGGATTTTTTGAGCCCTGAGTAATGTCTGCAGGAAGTAGGGCAGCTTGTAGAGAGACCTTGAGAGGCGCATGAAGGGAAGAATGGCCCTGGTCCTTCCTGTGTCAGACCTGTTATTAACACTTTCCTCCTCTTCTGACATTTATTTTATTGTATAACTTTCAGTTTACAATAAGCCGAGTTTTGTAAAGTATTTATATATTTTTGATTCCAATGAAATTAATAGAGTTTCGCGTGAAATTTGGCTTTCCTAAATGCTGCTCTGGCTGGACCCTTCAGGGCTGCCGTAGTTCTTGTTTCCACACCTGCCACAGGTGAGGTCCGATACAAGATGGCGACACAGAAAGAATAAACTGTAACGCACCTCAGAATGGATCCTTCTGCTGCTGCTTCTCTTCTTAATAAATACAAATATAAATCCAAATTGTTTCTCGCAGGTTAGCCCCGCCCCTTCACACACCTTCCTCCAATCACCAAACATGTCCCATGAGGCCGAGTGGCTGACTGCTGCCAGTCACCAGTTCATCAGTTCCTCCCACTGGTTGGACGACTCCAGCTGTCAATCACTGAGCTCTGCTTATATCCCGCCTTCTCCTTCCTCATCCTTATATGGTAATCCTGCTCTGACTCCGCCCTCCACCTGCCTCCTCTCCTCAACACCTGGATGGACCAGTTACTATGGCAACCTTCACCCCGCCCCCTCTAGTGACTGGGCGGCACCTGGCAGTCTGTCATGGAGGCGGGGCAGTGTACCAGGTGAGCTATCCACCTGTCGGCCTGAGCTGCACCTGTCTGCTGTGTGTCAGAGGATGTTTCATGTTGTTGTTGGTGTGTGTGTGTTCAGAGCAGCGTGAGTGTGTGAGCTGTGGGACGAGCAGCGCCCCCCTGTGGAGGAGAGACGCTGCAGGTGCTCACCTGTGCAACAGCTGCAGCCTCCAACAGAAAACCAACAACAGACCACTGCTGAGACCAAAGAGGAGAGCGGTGAGACGCACACACACACACACACACACACACACACACACACCTGTATCTTTATTAAACAGGTGTAGAAATAAAGGTGTGGAAGGAGACCTTGTGGGTTTAGCAGCAGTTAGCATTCAAGCTATTTGTTGACCAACAACCGCTGGGAGCTGAGCGTCTCTAAAGTCCTGGAATACCTTTAATTTACCCAAACCCCCAACGTGCTGTGCTCACTGCTTCCTGTCTTTGTGCTAAGCTAGGCTAAACACATCCTGGAGCAGCTCTGGACTGCACACAGAGATGAAACTGATGTGAAACATGTGACTCTGGAGAACACAGAAACAGTTTTCCCTATAATGTTTGTTTAAACTGTTTCTATGTTTTCAGACTGTGACTCAGAGAAAAGGAACTCAGTGTGTGAACTGCTTAACTGTGACGACGACGCTGTGGAGGAGAAACTCTGCAGGGGAACCAGTCTGCAACGCCTGTGGGCTCTACTACAAACTACACCAGGTACTACGACTCTACTGCAAACTACACCAGGTACTACGACTCTACTGCAAACTACACCAGGTACTACGACTCTACTATAAACTACACCAGGTACTACGACTCTACCGCAAACTACACCGGGTACTACGACTCTACTGCAAACTACACCGGGTACTACGACTCTACTGCAAACTACACCAGGTACTACGACTCTACTATAAACTACACCAGGTACAAACTACACCAGGTACTACGACTCTACCGCAAACTACACCGGGTACTACGACTCTACTGCAAACTACACCGGGTACTACGACTCTACTGCAAACTACACCAGGTACTACGACTCTACCGCAAACTACACCGGGTACTACGACTCTACTGCAAACTACACCAGGTACTACAACTCTAC
This sequence comes from Siniperca scherzeri, assembly GCA_027580175.1. Lineage (NCBI taxonomy): Eukaryota > Metazoa > Chordata > Actinopteri > Centrarchiformes > Sinipercidae > Siniperca > Siniperca scherzeri. Next base: position 32,649,751 of record CM050849.1, on the reverse strand, counting down.
TGCAAACTACAGCGGGTACTACGACTCTACTGCAAACTACAGCGGGTACTACGACTCTACTACAAACTACACCGGGTACTACGACTCTACTGCAAACTACACCGGGTACTACGACTCTACTACAAACTACACCGGGTACAAACTACACCAGGTACTACGACTCTACTACAAACTACACCAGGTACTACGACTCTACTGCAAACTACACCGGGTACTACGACTCTACTACAAACTACACCAGGTACAAACTACACCAGGTACTACGACTCTACTACAAACTACACCAGGTACTACGACTCTACTGCAAACTACAGCGGGTACTACGACTCTACTGCAAACTACACCAGGTACTACGACTCTACCGCAAACTACACCAGGTACTACGACTCTACTGCAAACTACACCGGGTACTACGACTCTACTGCAAACTACACCAGGTACTACGACTCTACCGCAAACTACACCAGGTACTACGACTCTACTGCAAACTACAGCGGGTACTACGACTCTACCGCAAACTACAGCGGGTACTACGACTCTACCGCAAACTACAGCGGGTACTACGACTCTACCGCAAACTACACCGGGTACTACGACTCTACCGCAAACTACACCGGGTACAATGACTCTACTGCAAACTACACCAGGTACAAACTACACCAGGTACTACGACTCTACTGCAAACTACACGGTACAAACTACAGCGGTACTACGACTCTACCGCAAACTACACCGGTACAATGACTCTACTGCAAACTACACCGGGTACTACGACTCTACAAACTACAGCGGGTACTACGACTCTACTGCAAACTACACCGGGTACAATGACTCTACTGCAAACTACACCAGGTACAAACTACACCAGGTACTACGACTCTACTGCAAACTACACCGGGTACAATGACTCTACTGCAAACTACACCAGGTACAAACTACACCAGGTACTACGACTCTACTGCAAACTACACCAGGTACAATGACTCTACTACAAACTACAGCGGGTACTACGACTCTACCGCAAACTACACCAGGTACAAACTACACCAGGTACAAACTACACCAGGTACTATGACTCTACTGCAAACTACACCAGGTACAATGACTCTACTGCAAACTACAGCGGGTACTTGTAGATGTAAACTTCTGTGTTTCAGGTCAACAGGCCGCTGGCGATGAAGAAAGACGGAATCCAAACCAGAAACCGCAAAGTGACCAATAAGAGCAAGAGGAGCAGGAAATCTGACCAGTCAGAGACTAAACTGTCCATGCTGGTCCCGCCCACGGAGGAGGCCATGTTTCACTCCTTCTCTCAGCTGCCCTGCCACCTCCACACCTCCTCCTCCTCCTCTCTGCTGACCGTTTAAAACTTGTTTGTTTCACTTCTTTAATAAACGTGTTGAATCTTCCAGCCTGTGAATCGATTCTTTAGTCAAACTACATGTTTATCCGTTAACATTCGCCAGCAGCTGCTGTCAGTTTGCTCTTTAATGAACTTCTTCTGTGTTGAAAAGGATTTCAGGTATTTTCAAATAGACAATGTGTGTGTGTTGATCAGGTATATGCACACACTGAGCTCCACCTCCTCCGTCAGTGAGGCTTTCCTGGTTAAATAAAGGTTAAATAAAAAAACATCATTAGAAAAACGACTAACCAATAAGCAGTTTGACTTAAAAAGTGCTGGAGGGATTTTTTTATGAGAAGAAATGTGGTGACGGAGCAAAGAACGGCGCATTAAAGCAAAGGTGGTGGTGAAGAATGGAAGTAATTATCCCGGCAGACAGGGTTCACCCGAACATCTCCCAACATGCAGCCCCGCTGTGAGGGGGCAGGACGTGTGAGGGGGGGCAGCTGCAGTCACAGTTACGAACACAACGCTTGGGGAAAGTGTTTGCACTCATGATTATTAAAGAGACGCAGCGTTAGGAGTGACGTTTCGTCCGAATGAGCTCAAATTTGAACAGAATTCCCAGAAACTCACAAAGTTAAAACCCGACCCGCTGCTGCTGCTGCGAGAACGCGAGCTCATTGGCTGATGGAGGCGAACAGCTGGCGGAGCTGATCCTCCAGCCGCTGCCGTTAAAAGCGCCGCAGAAGAAGAAGAAGGAGAGGACGCAGCGAGACGACGCCATTCAAAGCTCAGACGACGGAAACATGCCGTTTCTGTCAGTTTCATGTGTCCATGTGAGGAAGGCTCCAGCCTCCTCGCCCCCTCTGAGGGCCCCGGGCACAGACATGGTAAAGCCCCCATTGATAGAGCAGCTTAAACAGAGGCCTCAGCCTGTAAGAAGGCATCATGTGTTGATGTAGAAGCAGACAGTGAAAGCAGCCTGCTAGGATCCCCCCCCCACCACCACCACCACCACCACCACCACCCGCCACCTGCCTGCTGGAGGCCGTTGTTGTGCAACGCAGGAGGCTTTTGGTTTTCCGGACCCAGAAAAAAAGGCCAAGAGAGGAAAAGGGAGATGAACAGAGGGCGGTTGGTGGTCTGAGGCCGGCCAGAGGCTCGCTACCTCTCTCCACCGCGCTCTCTCTCTGTGAGGCATCCGGCCAGTGATGTCACCGGGCTGCTGACGAAAGACACCAGGAGATTAGCAACCACAACACACACACACACACACACACACATAAATATATAACCGTTTGTTGTTAGGGCTGCCACCGCACACACACACACACACACACACACACACACACACACACACAGTAAACGGTTGGTGAGCGTACAGTCACTTCTCTCCTCTGAAGGCCGAGAGGCGTTAAACACACCACAACACACTCTGTGTGTGTGTGTGTGTTTTCCTTCAGCAGGTGGTTTCCAGTCCAAACAGAACCCTGGACAGATAATGAAGTAACGGGTCCTGGTCCTGGTCCTGGTCCCGGTCCCAGAAGGCCCGTTCAGTGATCCGTCCATGGACAGAACATGGATGATTCTCTCCAGCAGTGGAACCAAACGGGAAGAGTTTGTCTTGAGGAAACGCCCCCGTCACTGGGAGAGCGTCCTCGCCTTCAGATGGTGCAGAAAGTTCCCGGACAGACTGTTCTAATCCCAGGCCAGGAGCCGAACTCTCACCCTGCTAACCATCTGCTTACCTGCCTCCCTTCTCTTAAAAGACTGAAAAGCATCAGAACCAGGACAGCCGGGTTCTGCAGCAGCACTGACTCTTCACCATTAAAGTGCTGTAAGACTGTGAGGCCACCTGTACGACGGCAGAATGCCTGTTTTAATTGCCCTGCATGTGAGTGGGGTTGTAGTTGTTTCTGTTCTGTTGAAATGGTAATAAAGTATTGAATCTTGAATCTTTATTTGGATCCTCTTCAGCTTCCGCAGAGCGCTCTCGAGTCTTCCTGTTCTCCTCACAAAATCAATAAAACAAGAAAATGCAACGCAAAAATAAAGATCAGAAAATAAGTGAAATAACTCGACATGTGAAAGATGGAAAATCAAAAAGGTTCCAAAACAGCAAAAACTAAAGGAACATCTGAGTGAGATTCATCCTTTTTGTTTTAGTGACTTTTGGAAAGAAAATCTACTTTTTTTTTGACAATTACGTTAATTGTATTTTGCGCACAACATACAAAAACACACTTCACACTGAACATAAAACGCACAAGTGTATATACACACACAGTGGTGTGAAAAAGTGTTTACCTTCCTGATTTCTTATTTTTTTGCATGTTTGTCACTTAAATGTTTCAGATCATCAAACAAATTTAAATATTAGTCAAAGATAACACAAGTAAACACAAAATGCAGTTTTTAAATGAAGGTTGTTATTATTAAGGGAAACAGAATCCAAACCTACATGGCCCTGTGTGAAAAAGTGATTGCCCCCTAAACCTAATAACTGGTTGCTCCACCCTTAGCAGCAACAACTGCAACCAAGCGTTTGCGATAACTTGCAGTGAGTCTTTCACAGCGCTGTGGAGGAGTTTTGGCCCACTCATCTTTGCAGAATTGTTGTAATTCAGCCACATTGGAGGGTTTTCGAGCATGAACTGCCTTTTTAAGGTCACGCCACAGCATCTCAATAGGATTCAGGTCAGGACTTTGACTAGGCCGCTCCAAAGTCTGTCGGCCTCACTAGAATGCTGTATCAAAACACTTTTTCACACCACTGTATATATATGTATATATCTATATATACCCAATGCTTCACTCCGTCTGTTAACAGATTTCTTGAGCTTAACAAAATAGAAGCATCTTCTTATTTGTGTTGTTAAGTTCACAGTTTACTGGGAAGCTTTTAGGGTCGATGAGTAATGTTTAGTCTCATTATCCATTTGTTTCGACGCGATCTGAACCGAGTTTGTAGTTTGGACTTGAGATTGTAAACACATTTCTTCATCGAGATCCGAACACCAAGCGAGTCTTTTACGTCCTGAAGATTCCTTCGTTTTGTTGCAGCTAGAAAATCGACTTTTGATGCGTCTGAAGTTCCAGACAGAAGAAGATCTATGACGAAAAGTTCTCATCATATAATTAGTTCTTGGACATGATGTGTCTTACACCTCTGACAAAAGCCGGTTTGTAGTTGAACACAAAACAAGTTTGGTGTGTTTTTCCAAATGATGTTGTTCATAAATCCACAGTCAGACATCGTTTCTGCTCTGTTCTCTGCAGTCTGAAGTTTGTTCGATGTTCCTCAGCAGCATTGGACCAAATGACTGAGCCACAGGTGTGACAGAACAGGTGTGACAGAACAGGTGTGACAGAACAGGTGTGACAGAACAGGTGTGACAGATCAGGTGTGACAGAACAGGTGTGACAGAACAGGTGTGAGAGAACAGGTGACAGAACAGGTGTGACAGATCAGGTGACAGATCAGGTGTGACAGAACAGGTGACAGATCAGGTGTGAAAGAACAGGTGTGACAGAACAGGTGTGAGAGAACAGGTGACAGAACAGGTGTGACAGATCAGGTGACAGATCAGGTGTGACAGAACAGGGTGACAGAACAGGTGACAGAACAGGTGTGACAGATCAGGTGTGACAGAACAGGTGACAGAACAGGTGTGACAGATCAGGTGTGACAGAACAGGTGACAGAACAGGTGTGACAGATCAGGTGTGACAGAACAGGTGTGACAGATCAGGTGTGACAGAACAGGTATGACAGAACAGGTGTGACAGAACAGGTGACAGATTAGGTGTGACAGATTAGGTGTGAGAGAACAGGTGTGACAGAACAGGTGACAGATCAGGTGTGACAGAACAGGTGTGAGAGAACAGGTGACAGATCAGGTGACAGATCAGGTGACAGAACAGGTGTGACAGAACAGGTGACAGATTAGGTGTGACAGATTAGGTGTGAGAGAACAGGTGACAGATCAGGTGTGACAGAACAGGTGTGAGAGAAATGGTGACAGAACAGGTGACAGATCAGGTGTGACAAAACAGGTGACAGATCAGGTGTGACAAAACAGGTGACAGATCAGGTGACAGAACAGGTGACAGATCAGGTGTGACAGATCAGGTGACAGATCAGGTGACAGATCGGGTGTGACAGAACAGGTGTGACAGATCAGGTGACAGATCAGGTGACAGAACAGGTGTGACAGATCAGGTGACAGATCAGGTGACAGATCGGGTGTGACAGATCAGGTGTGACAGATCAGGTGACAGATCAGGTGACAGAACAGGTGTGACAGAACAGGTGACAGATCAGGTGACAGAACAGGTGTGACAGAACAGGTGACAGAACAGGTGACAGAACAGGTGACAGATCAGGTGACAGATCAGGTGTGACAGAACAGGTGACAGAACAGGTGACAGAACAGGTGTGACAGAACAGGTGTGACAGATCAGGTGACAGATCAGGTGTGACAGAACAGGTGTGACAGAACAGGTGTGACAGATCAGGTGACAGATCAGGTGTGACAGAACAGGTGACAGATCAGGTGTGACAGATCAGGTGACAGATCAGGTGTGACAGAACAGGTGACAGATCAGGTGACAGAACAGGTGACAGAACAGGTGACAGATCAGGTGTGAGAGATCAGGTGACAGATCAGGTGTGACAGAACAGGTGACAGATCAGATGTGACAGAACAGGTGACAGATCAGGTGACAGAACAGGTGACAGAACAGGTGACAGATCAGGTGTGACAGATCAGGTGTGACAGATCAGGTGACAGAACAGGTGGGAGAGATTGTTCTTTGTTGCGTATGTGTTCAGGTCTTTAGATGGAGGGGGTCCACATCAGGACACCTGTCTGCCAGACCAGTTGAACAGTCTGAAGCAGCACCAGCTGCTGCTAACGCATGCAGAGTCAGTCATTACTCATTGATTTATTTACTTGGATGTTTTTCCTTCTCCGTCTTCCGCTCTGAACACGTTCGGCTTCTGACATTTCGGTTTGATTTAACAAAGAAAAGAAAGACTGAAGGTATCAGCTGCAGTGACAGTGTGAGCAGAGAGCGCCCTCTGCTGAGCCACCACTGTAATTACACTTCGTCAGTCCACGAACTCACGGATCAGGCCCCTTGCAAAGGCCTGACCCACCGGGGCGACGGCCGGCTGCCGGCCAACGTCGGGCCGCCGCCGAGCGTCTGTAGCACAGACTGTGTATAAAGATGGACGACGCGTCTCCACGTCCTCCCCATGGACTCTAATGAAGCTTAAATATGGAGTAGGGTGTCTCTGCAGACCGGAGACTTTGAATGGGCGGGGTAACTGTCAATCATTTTTTTTTATTTGGCCAATCAGAGGCTTACAATCCTCTGTCAATCAAAACTCATTTCACCGATACGCAGCCAGAACCAGCTGTCAATCGTATTGTTTGACAGACGAGATCGGACATTTCAGGTCTGACAGGAAGTCAGACATTTTCTCGATCAGAACCGTCTGAAGTTACACACTGGACCTTTAAGTAAAGGATCTGAATACTTCTTCCACCACTTTTTTATTTGTTTATATTCCTTAATTGAATTTACTCAGTGTGTCAGTATTGTAGACCTACTGTGTAGAACATTCGAGTAATATATATATATAGTATTATTATAGAAGTATTAAAGGGGGTTTTCAGTTTTTAAGGCCAGAGAACATTTAGTTTTGGGCTCCAACACCTCTGACCCTCAACACAGGAGCCCGAGCCCCCTCCTCCATCTGCGCCCTGCACGCCCAGCTCCAACGCGATGACACGTCGACATGACCGTGATGAGCCTGGTTACTGACGCCGCCGAGACGACCTGCAGGAGAGACGTCAGCGACCTGACTCTCAGCATCGATAAGACCGAGGAGCTGATCGTGGACTACAGGACTTTGCGTCCCCGTAAGGACGGCGAGTCCCCACAATGTGACCGTGTGAACAGATTTACGTCCCCACAACATTAGTAATCCCCGCCCACACACACACACACACACACACATAGAAGGAAGCCTAGCTGTGCATACATACATCATTATTGTACTGTGTATAATATTTGTATTGAAAAATATTCTGTATAGTATTTTGTATAATATTTGTATAATATTTGTATAATATTTGTATTGTATAATATTTGTATAATATTTATATAATATTTTGTATAATATTTTGTATAATATTTGTATGTATAATATTTTGTATAATATTTGTAATGTATAATATTTTGTATAATATTTGTATAATATTTGTATAATATTTATTATAATATTTATATAATATTGTATAATATTTGTATAATATTTTGTATAATATTTTGTATAATATTTGTATAATATTTGTATAATATTTTATATATAATATTTTATAATATTTTATAATATTTGTATAATATCTGTATAATATTTTGTATAATATTTGTATATAATATTTGTATAATATTTGTATAATATTTTATAATATTTGTATAATATTTGTATAATATTTGTATGTATAATATTATAATATTTGTATAATATTTATATAATATTTTGTATAATATTTGTATATAATATTGTATAATATTTTGTATAATATTTGTATAACATTTGTATAATATTGTATAATATTTGTATATAATATTTGTATATAATATTTTGTATAATATTTTGTATAATATTTGTATAATATTGTATAATATTTGTATAATATTTTGTATAATATTTTATATATAATATTTATATAATATTTGTATAATATTTTGTATAATATTTGTATAATATTTGTATAATATTTGTATAATATTTTGTATAATATTTGTATAATATTTGTATAATATTGTATAATATTTTGTATAATATTGTATAATATTTTATAATATTTGTATTATATAATATTGTATAATATTTGTATAATATTTGTATAATATTTGTAATATAATATTTGTATAATATTTTGTATAATATTTTATAATATTTTATAATATTTTATAATATTTTATAATATTTTATATAATATTGTATAATATTTTGTATAATATTTTATAATATTTGTATAATATTTTGTATAATATTTTATAATATTTTGTATAATATTGTATATAATATTTGTATAATATTATAATATTTGTATAATATTTTGTATAATATTTTATAATATTTTATATAATATTGTATAATATTTGTATAATATTTTATAATATTTATATAATATTTGTATAATATTTGTATAATATTTTATAATATTTTGTATAATATTTGTATAATATTTGTATAATATTTGTATAATATTTGTATAATATTTGTATAATATTTTATAATGTATAATATTTTGTATAATATTTGTATTGTAGAACCATTTCGCAGCTTTGTCCTCTTGTTAGTGTCGAGGAGAACCAACTTGCACAGAGAGATGTGACAGTAAGGGACTCTTGAGTCTTGATTGAGGAACTCGAGCTCCATTCAGCGCCACAGCGGGTCACTGCGCATGCTCAGTGGATGTGACGAGCCCGTGACGACGCTGCCTTCAGGCACCTCGGAAAAGTCCAACATGAAAGACTGCAGGTCTCACGCGGACGGTTTGACTCAACGTTTCCCGTTAAAACACACCGAGAAGAAGTCCACACGTGCCTTTGCATGAACTCTGAACTTGTGGAATGATGTTCCACATGTGCTAAAAATATGAAATTCAGCACGAAAGTTCAGTTCTACTGAAAAACTCCATCTGTTGAGGAAGACCGTGAGACGTGGCAGAAAGCTCCGGAAGAGGTTGGTAAGTGGACCTTGAGTTAGGAAAAGTTTCACGTGTTTCATATTAGATTTTTTTCGGTATGGGCTGTGGGTTTTTCTTCAAACTCCATCATTTTAAACGCACGCTTAATGTTTATTATCATGTTTCACTTTCATAACGTCCTTATATTGAAATGTTTTAAGGACTGAAATATATTTATTTATTTTTCTCTTTGATCCTTCGCTCTGCAGTAGAATGGCTTACTATCTCTCATTGTGATTTACCGTATTTTCATTTTTATCACGCATGACTTTTTATCTTCCTGGCAGAAACCGGAATTACGCCATTCACTGGCTCTACACGGTTGTCTCGAGCTGTATCTTTTGTATTCTGCAGTTCAGTCAGCAGAAATAAAATAATAAAATAAATAGAACAAACTGAGTGTAGTTCCCATTTCTCTGTCCTGCTTCTGTGGATTCCGACGCTCGGTGCGGGCCGTGAAGGCAGCAGCGGCGGAGGAGCTCGCGGAGCGGTGAGACCGAAAAAACTCCACTTTAGTTGAAACTTTAAATGAAGGGAGAGCAGACTGGCGGTGAGACAGCACAGAGACAGACAGGTGAGGACAGAGACACCCGGACAGCAGCACCGGAGCACGGAGGAAGACTCAGTTTGCCGCTGAGAGCTCCGGAGCGGAGGAAAACATGTCCTCTGCTGCGGGGAACTAACACGTGGCTCAAAGGTCTCTAATGTTGCTTAAAGGTACATTTAGTGTTTTAACGAAGTCCTGTCCAGTCTGTCCTGCTGGTCTCTGTAGTCCATTAAACCGTGGACTCGCCGCTCTGACAGACGCCCAGATCCTGCAGCCGCAGTCTGACTACACATCCCAGCATGCTTTGCACTGTCTCTCAGGGACAAACTTAGTCACAGTTTGCGCTTCTCGAACGCTCAAAATGTACGGTGGCCCACAAGGGCAAACGCACTGCAGCTCGAGACCGAACAGAGACCGAACAGCTTCATGAAACACAGCGGCGCGCTGCAGACGCCGAAACGACGTGTTTCCGGAGGACGGAGGTTGGCGGCTCATGGAGTCGGCCCGTATCTTTCTGTTATTTTGTTTCCTGTCTCCTCCTTGCGCAGTCTGATCTGCAGATTCAAAGAAGAAAGTTTTGAAAGTGAAAGTGACGGTAAAGTTGAAGTTGGGAAACTGCTGTCGGAGATGATGAGCAGCTTCATCAGCGGTGGCGGGCGGAGCGCAGCCTGCCACGAGTGTTGCAGCGAGCCAGCGCACGAAAACAGCGTTTCCCGGGTTAATATCTGTCAGAAACACGAGATCTCCTCACTAATCATTGAATTACTGACAGAATTCCTCGCGAGCTGCATAAACAACATCAGCTGTGATGCGCAGACCCGACCTCAGCAGCTTCATGAGTCCCACACAGGGACCGTATAAAACAAACCCCTGGAAACGCTCTCGTTGTCGTTTAGTACTTGCAGCACGTTTGTGTATTTGGTCGTGTTTTCCGAAGCCGCGGTGCGTTTGTCCGTGTCGGACACCGTACGAACGTCCGCTGTGACGCAGTGAATTTGCAGTGTGAGCTGCTTCGCACAGTGCGTTGCAGAACGAAGATGGCAGCTGAAAGCGATGACGGTTTACTCCTCTGGCAAACGGTTTAGTTTGGGTTAGCGACAGAAGACGCGCCTGAGAAACGGGGAAACTCGTATTTCTGCGGCGGACGTAATAATTAAGGCTACATGACGTCAGAGTTAGCGCCCAGACAGACCAGAAACTGACACAATGAGATGAATTCTCACGTCTTGAAAAACGGGTGATTTGATTTTCTGTTCACTCACCTCAAGGGGCACAATAAAGCTTTTATCATATTCTCATCTACGTAGAAGCAACACGTGATGATCAAGATGGCTCTCACGCTCAGTTTAATCATTCTGCCAGAAAAGCTTTAAATATGCATCAGAAAAAGCTTCTTACTCTCTGCATGTTTGACCTGCTGAGCATCATGCAATCAGGGAGATTAGCTATACTCTGAAGAGCAGGACTGGTAGATCTGTGGCACGTTATTTATGGCTCTATCGACAGATAACGTTACATTTGCAACTTCAGTCACAACATATCAGAAATGTACCAAAACATGAAGAAAAATAAATATATATATATATTTTAAGAAGTCACACTGTCAATAGTTTTATCACAAGATCGCTGTAAATGAATGTTAGTCCAGTGTCTAGTACTCTTTATTATGAGGAACATTAGGACGATGCCTTCTCACTGTAACTGTAATAAATGTCTGTTTACTCCCTTTTAAAATCACATTAAAATAATAAAACCTCGTATAGCCACCATCACATTGTCTTAAATGTAATGGCTTATATAGGAACAAAACCCTTCTTACCTTCATGTATGCATACTTAACTTTTACATGTTAAGATGGTAAAAGACATCAATTATATTATAATTTTTAAAAAAATTCTATCGCAAAACTCTACCAGTGACGTTACCACGCTGTCACAAACTGTCTGCGACTCGCAGCGCGAGAGCAGGTCCGCTTGATTACCATCCCAGTGTACGCTGGTGTCCCGTCAGCCGGGCGGAGTTGATTTGCGTTATCCGTTATAAATTAGTTTTTCACTGCGTGAGAAAATGGACGTGTGGCGTGAGAGCTTGTCAATACCTTGAGTCTCGGGGTCGATGCGTGAGAGTTGGCAGCAAGAAAGTGTGACTTCTTCTCTTCTCGCTGCACCTTGTCGTGATGGGCTCTTTGCTGCCCCCTGTGGCCGGAGAGCAGAAAACACCCACTTTAACCAGAGACGGTGAGAACTGCAGTCACAGTGGGTGTTTTCCCCCCTTCGGCCACAAGGGGTAGCAACGAGCCCATTCCACATTCGAAAACTTAGTTGGACAAACTACACAAAGAGGAGATTTGTGCTTTATTCGAAGTATTTTCAAACAGTATGGTTTGTCAAGCTAAGCTACAACAGCATTTACTATTAGAAGTTGAAAACAAATTGATCAAAGTTAAACAACATTTAAGTTTTTAACATTCAACAAACTACAGCTCCCATTAAAATGTACTAGTGCGGCAGCGTGTGTTGTTACATCATTGCACATATCTTTAAGTAAGGAGGACTTGGAGTCGGAATGATCATTTTTGCATCCCAATTTTCATTTCCAATGAAAAAACTATTAAAATCATGATGATGTGACATTTGTTGCGGTCTGTTCCAAACAAACATGTTTTCTTCCATCTGGAGAACCAGATGTGTAGGCCGGGACATCTCTGCAGCACCACAGTACTTCATTATAAAGCTGTTTTGTTATACATTTTACCTTCATCAAAAAATTACAGCTTCAGTGATTTAGATATTGCACATGGCCATATTGCGATTTCAATAATATTTCGATTAATTGTGCAGCCCTAGTTGGGAAGGTCACGTCTTGCAGTGCTATAATTACCTGCGGGGTTCCTCAGGGGTCTATTCATGGCCCTTTACTGTTCTCAATCTCGAAGTTACCATTTAGCTCAAGTATAAAAATAATTACAATATTTAAATAAAAATAATTTGTGTTATGCTGACGATGCACTATGTATGTGTCCATAAGCCTCTTTTACCTCACTTACCTGTGTTTATATTTGTTCCATCATGATCATAAAATAATGACTTGATCAAAAAGTTATGACGTGATAAGCACTGTAGCACAGCAAATAGGGAATGTCTGTATTTATTCATGATCAAATTACTATTTTATACTAAATACTTCTCAAACTGTCCCACTGCTCAACACACGTTGGCTGTGATTAATAGTTTTGTTGTTTGCTGACTGAAAAACAACGTACTTACGTCAGGTGTTCAGGCTGTTTACTCAGTTGGAGAAACAATCAACCAATCAGGGCTTTGGTTTTAGATCGTTATAAGATGGCAGTCGAGCTGCAGTCCTTCTCTAATCTTCTCTGGCATGAAACAGTTTCTTTTTTCATTACAGGTTGCTGGAAACGTTCTGTCTGATTGATGACAGCTGATGACTCATTAACAAAACAGCAGCTTCATTGACCTCAGATGAGTTAATGAGCTGCAGTCAGCAGTCTGATTGGAGCCGATTAGTCACTGAACAACATGAACCCATAGGCCACGCCCACAGACTACAGGACTCATTGTCATTGGTCGCGGTAGCCAAGGGGGCAGTCCTAAATCTGAATCAGAGATGGACGAGATGCGATTGGACGAGCTGTGTCTAGGGGCGGGGCTTGAGGTGGAAGGTAAGATGACTGGATGAAGAAGAAGAGGAGGATGAATTTTAACTAAAAATGCAAAGTAGTTCAATATGTAGTGAAATCCTCTTCTTCTCTTTCTTTCTAAAAGTCAGATGTTCATGTCTGTACGCTAAATATGAAGCTATAGCCGGCAGCTGGTTAGCTTAGCTTAGCTTAGCATAAAGACTGGAAACAGGGGGAAACAGTTAGCCTGGCTCTGTTCGAAGGAAACAGAATCCGCCTGCCAGCAGCTCTAAAGCTCACTGATTAACACGTTTGTTTCATCTGTACCAAATCTGAAGTGTAAAAATGACAAGAAGTGGTTTTATGGGGGGTTATGTGTTGGACTATAGCTTGGCTGGGACCAGTAACTTCCTGGGACCAGTAACTTCCTGGAGTCTCCACTGGTTGTCTGGCAACTGGTCTGGCCAAGAAATAGTCCAGCACATAACTCCACAGAACTGTAACGCCAGAAAGCCAATAAGCGTATTTCTCAAATTGTTGAACTTTTGTTTTAATTAACAAGAGAGGACAGTTAATCATTTTAAGTAGTTATGGAGAGTTATTTAAACAACATGGAGTCACAAAATGTGAAGATACACTGTGGAGTTTTTGACCAATAGTAGTCTTATGGAGGAATGTTTATACAAGTGTGTCCCCATTTTGTTTGTACCAAGCGGATGACACGATCAATATTCCTGTCGTCAGCGTCACACTATTACACTTTAACCTGTGGGGTTCATTAGAGGTATATTGTTGGTCCTTTACTGTTCTCGGTCTGTATGCTACCTCTAGATGATGAAGTGATTATCATTATTATATTATTGTAATAATCTGTCAAACAGCCACATACGCTGTTCGAGAAAATCATTCTGACTGTTTCCCAAAGCCTGACAGGAGAGTGTGAGAGTCTGTGACTGATAGTCAAACTACACAAATGTGGGATTTACATTCAGCTTTAATTAATTCATATTTAATGGAAATATTTAATGTTTTCAGTTCTATTCAATTTTATTTATATAGCACCAATTCAAAACAGAAGAGCATACAGTAGCACAATGCAAATTCCACATTGAGATTAAAATAATGGTAATAATATTAATAAAATAATAATAGTAATAAGACTAATAACAACAACTGTAGCAGCAGTTGTCGAGCAGGAACACGGGGGCAGCAGGTGGCCCACAACCACAGATCCAGACTCTGCAGGAACACGGGGGCAGCAGGTGGCCCACAACCACAGATCCAGACTCTGCAGGAACACGGGGGCAGCAGGTGGCCCACAACCACAGATCCAGACTCTGCAGGAACACGGGGCAGCAGGCCCACAACCACAGATCCAGACTCTGCAGGAACACGGGGCAGCAGGTGGCCCACAACCACAGATCCAGACTCTGCAGGAACACGGGGGCAGCAGGCGGCCCACAACCACAGATCCAGACTCTGCTGCTCCGGAGGCAGAAATACCTGCTGAAAGCGACAGGAGGAGAGAGGAGAGAAACGAGAAAGCACAGAACTACGGGAAAGAGAAGATGTCGAGTTAGTAACATGCAGTAATGGGATAAAAATGCATACAGACGGAGAGAGGACAGAGGTGCATCATGGGAAGTCTCCCGGCAGGCTAGGCCTATAGCAGCATAACTAAGGGATGGTTCAGGACTCACCTGAGCCAGCCCTAACTATAAGCTTTATCAAAGAGGAAAGTCTTAAGCCTGCTCTTAAATGTGGAGACGGTGTCTGCCTCCTGAACCCAAACTAGGACCTGGTTCCACAGGAGAGGAGCTTGATAACTGAAGGCTCTGGCTCCCGGTCTACTTTTGGAGACTCTAGGAACCACAAGTAACCCTGCATCCTGGGAGCGCAGCGTTCTAGTCGGGTAATAAGGTATTATGAGCTCTTTAAGATACGATGGTGCCTGACCATTAAGAGCTTTGTAGGTGAGGAGAAGGATTTTAAATTGTATTCTGGATTTTACAGGGAGCCAGTGCAGAGAAGCTAATATTGGAGAGATATGATCTCTTTTCCTGGTTCTTGTCAGTACACGTGCCACAGCGATCTGGATCAACTGGAGACTTAAGGGACTTATTCAGGCAGCCGGATAATAAGGAACTGCAGTAGTCCAGCCTAGAAGTAACAAATGCATGCACTAGTTTTTCTGCATCATTTTGAGACAGGATGTGCCTGATTTTTGCAAAGTTGCGTAGGTGAAAGAAGGCAGTCCTTGAAGTTTGTTTCATGTGGGAGTTAAAGGATAAATCCTGATCAAAGATAACTCTGAGGTTCCTTACGGTGCTGCTGGAGGCCAGGGCAATGCCATCTAGAGCAACTGTATCTTTAGATAATGTGTCTCGGAGGTGTTTGGGACCAAGTACAATAACTTCAGTTTTGTCAGAGTTTAACATCAGAAAGTTGCGGGTCATCCAGGTCTTTATGTCCTTAAGGCATGCCTGAAGTTTAGTTAACTGGTTAGTTTCATCTGGCTTGATCGATAGATATAATTGGATGTCATCTGCTTAACAATGAAAGTTTATGGAGTGTTTCCTAATAATACTGCCTAGAGGAAGCATATATAAGGTGAATAGAATCGGTCCAAGCACAGAACCTTGTGGAACTCCGTGACTAACTTTGGCGTGCACGGAGGACTCACCGTTAACATGTACAAACTGAGATCGATCTGATAGATAGGATTTAAACCAGTTTAGTGCGGCTCCTTTAATGCCAATCACATGTTCCAGTCTCTGTAATAGGATGTGATGGTCAATGGTGTCGAACGCAGCACTAAGATCTAACAAGACAAGTGCAGAGACAAGTCCATTGTCTGATGCAATTATAAGGTCATTTGTAATTTTCACCAGTGCTGTCTTTGTGCTGCGATGCACTCTAAACCCTGACTGAAAATAAACTATTGTTATTTAGAAACTCACACAACTGATTGGCGACTGCTTTCTCAAGGATCTTAGAGAGAAAGGGAAAGTTAGATATAGGTCTATAGTTGGCTAAAACCCCTGGATCAAGAGTGGTTTAATTACATTCGATAGTATCTCAGGGAAATTCACGAACAGAACGAGTGTCAAAGTGTGTAGTATCTATAAAAAGTCTTTTTCCAGCATTGGAAAGGATTTACCAGCCTCTCAAGGGTCTGACAAGGACAAAGACACGAGGTCTGATGAAACTGAAGTGATGGCGTCCTCAGAACAAGGCCACAGAGCCTTCAACGCTGTGAAACAGCCTTTTATTGAAAATCAGGCGAGCAACACCAGAGTCCTATTTTAAACTCTATTAAACTATTAACGTCAGTCCCTCGTGTGAAGGCAATCTGAATCCAGCGGGGGAATGGCGGACCCTGCCACTAACAATGCAAATGACTATATAGAGAGAAAATTACTGGATGTAAATTCATTTAATGGCTATTGCTGAAAAAAATGCAGACCATAAATAAAATCAAAACGGGGGTGCATTTATGTCTGTAAAGCACTGCTTTCGAAGGTTATTAGAATTTAATTCTAATAATAATAATTATTATTGTTGTTAAAGGAGATCTGACCCAGGATCTGTTTGTCCAGCAGATGTAAGAGGACGTCCTGAGGTGGAAGATAAGGACCTCCATCCACCCTGTGAACCTCAAGAAACTCCAAACAAGAGGGATGTTAGCAACAGTAAAGCGGTTACCATGGATACCAGGATGGCGGCGGCGGAGGAACCAACGAAGAAGAAGGAGGAGGAGAGATGGAGGGAGCTGTACCCTGAAATAAAGAAGTGTGTGATCGTGATCACTCGTCAGAGACTTGACAGACTGGACGTGTTGAAGCTGAAACAAGAAAAAGATGGAGAGAGAAGAGGAGGGGGGAGGTCAGGTGACCCAGACCCAAGCTCTGATTGGATGGAGCCGTTGGAGCTGGATGACAGCGGTCGTGGCAGGAGATTCAGGAGAGTTGTGAAAAAGGTGGAGGTCAAAGTTCAGGCGAACCACGCCCCTGCCAACAGCACCAGGAGGACCCGCGGCAGGCCCAGGAGGTCCGGTCTGCTGAGGCTGAGACAGAGTCAGAGTCCTGAGGTCAGCGCTGACCCCGCCCACCACTGCTGCAGCCTCCAGTCCACGGGTCTGATGGAGCGCTGGAGACGAATCAGACGCAACGACAAAGAAATCAACAACAACATCAGCCAGTCAGAGGCGGATCACAACTACAGTCTCACCTCCAAAGGGCCTGACACACCTGACGCTGCGGGAGATACACCCAACAGCCAATCACAAGATGTCAGGTAAGAGGGGGAGGAGCCAAGTCAGAGGGCTGGGAAGAATTAATCAAATCAGTTATATTTATTAATTTATTCATTAAACATTTAATAATGTCTTAATAACTGTCTTTTATGGAGGACCAATCCTGACGTTTAAGGAAATAATTAAATAAAGTAAATACATGGTACATGTATGTACATGTGGTTAAAGAGACAGAAATTAATGGTTTCTAAAGGAAATAAATGTATAATTTTACAAGAAAAAGTAAACATGTTGAGAAAAACTCACAATTTTGAGGATGAAGCTGTAAATTTATGGGAAAGGTCATATAAAAAGCAAAATATAAAATAAAGGATTTTACGTAGATACAGTTGCAATATTTCAAGAGAAGTCATGATATTATGAAAATACAGCAGTCGTACTTTTATATGAAAAAGTTTTGAAATTTTTGAAGAATAAAGTTGAAGTTTTACAAAAACAAGATGCCACGAGAGCATCCGTGTGTCAAAATGACACATAAAATTATGACTTCATTCTCACATCACCATTTTCTTTCACTGAATATTACAACTTTGTTGTTGAAACGTCAGGTTTCTGTTTCCCAACAGCGACCTCGACACACTGCTCGGTGTGCGATTGGACAGTTTATTTCACACGTGACCGTAAAACGCCTTCTGTATCTGCCCGGCTGTAAATCTGTCCGACTCTTCTTCTCTGGTCCTCCTGCAGGCTGTCGTCCTGCTGCGGACACAAAAACGGAGACTCCTGCAGCAGCTCGACAGGTAACACTCCACCTGTCTGTCTTATGGTTTCTCTGAATGTTTCGTATTCAGAGCTACATGTTTCTTCTTCACCCAGCAGCTGTTTTTGCTCACAGTACTGTTTGTTTTTTTTCCAGAGAAGAAGAATCGACACACTATAGTTTTCAGAAAGGTAAGACATCACCTGTCTGCGTGTTGATGCAGTCGGAGTCTATTCACTACATGTTTACTGTCTTTGACCACCTGCTGAACTCAGCTCTGTGCAGCTGTTGCATGCTGGTCGTTGTAGTGTTTTCTTCTGGTTGTGTTCAGGTCGGGGGGGACCAGTGGGTTCTGAGGAGGTCGGCAGACAAAGAAGAAGAAGAAGAAGAAGAAGAAGAAGAAGAAGAAGGGAAAGAGGAGGAGCAGGAGGACGGAGACAACAGCATCAACACTGAACCGGTGAGAACAAAACGGTCTTACAGAGAGAGAGGGGGCCGGCCAGCGTACAGTGATGAGCATTGAACCTGTGACACTTTAAACACAATGAAACAGTAACGGACCTTGTGCTCTGCTCCACCATGTGACCTGCTGCTGGCTTGTGATTGGTCCTCCAGATGAAGATGAAGACGAAGAGGAAGGAAAACCCACCAACGTACACACCGACACCGAGTCCAGTGAGTGTGAAATACACACACACACACGTGACCCCTGACCCCTGACATCTGCGGACGCCAGGCTGTGAGCCAATGGGAAGAGGCTGATGTTAGCCTGTTGGAGAAGCTAACGTTGATGTTAGCCTGTTGGAGAAACTAACGCTGATGTTAGCCTGTTGGAGAAGCTAACGCTGATGTTAGCCTGTTGGAGATGATGTTAGCCTGTTGGAGAAGCTAACGCTGATGTTAGCCTGTTGGAGATGATGTTAGCCTGTTGGAGAAGCTAACGCTGATGTTAGCCTGTTGGAGATGATGTTAGCCTGTTGGAGAAGCTAACGCTGATGTTAGCCTGTTGGAGATGATGTTAGCCTGTTGGAGAAGCTAACGCTGATGTTAGCCTGTTGGAGATGATGTTAGCCTGTTGGAGAAGCTAACGCTGATGTTAGCCTGTTGGAGAAGCTGACGCTGATGTTAGCCTGTTGGAGATGATGTTAGCCTGTTGGAGAAGCTAACGCTGATGTTAGCCTGTTGGAGATGATGTTAGCCTGTTGGAGATGATGTTAGCCTGTTGGAGAAGCTAACGCTGATGTTAGCCTGTTGGAGAAGCTGACGCTGATGTTAGCAAGTTGGAGAAGCTGACGCTGATGTTAGCCTGTTGGAGAAGCTGACGCTGATGTTAGCCTGTTGGAGATGATGTTAGCCTGTTGGAGAAGCTAACGCTGATGTTAGCCTGTTGGAGAAGCTGACGCTGATGTTAGCCCTATAGAACCATGTGAAACAGATTGTAATATAATATTTTCTCTGGAATCAAACTGAAAACATAAACCTCTCTTGTGTCTAAACCGAAACTGACTTCTAAATGTTCACAAAATGTAGAAATTAGAAAACATATGTTCCAGTTATTTTTAACTCCCTCCTGCTCGGGATAAAAAGGTAAACGGTACGGTTACTTTATTAACAAACAAGACTGACTAACGTTTAATGTTAGCATTGAGTTGGATCACACCATGCTAATGTTAAAATGCTAATGCTGTCTGCTCAGTAACACCTGAACATTTCACTCTTTGTGTGTCTTTATTTGACTGACAGCAGATTTCTTCCTGTTAGCGTCTCATTCTGAGACTAAAGGAGTTAAATTAAGTAGCAGCATGTTTTTAGACTTCAGTGGAAGAAAAGGAAGCGACGCACGTCTGGGGTCTCTCCTCTGTTCCCATTGGCTCTCACACCTCCCTCTGACCTTTAACCCCCGTGTGTTCCTGCAGCGGCTGAAGCGTCGGACGGCCTGTAAGCAGTGTGCGGCCTGTCTCAGAGAGGATTGTGGGAAGTGCATTCACTGCCGGGATATGAGGAAGTTTGGAGGTCCGGGGACGAAGAGGCAGAAGTGTCGGTTCAGAGTTTGTCTGGTGGTGGTGAGTCTCTGCGTTCGTCAGTACTGACGCCGCCTGCTGGTCAGGAGAGCGACTGCAGCTCTGCTTCTTTCTGTTTCCTCCTCAGATGACCAGGAAAACCTTCAGACCCCAACCGCCGGAGGCCGAGGAGGAGACGGTTACCACGGAAACCACGAGAACCGCGAGAATCATGGCAACTCAACCGCGACAACATCAGCGGAGGAGACGGACGGGTGAGAAGAAGGAGGTGGGTTTTGTTTTATTCAGTTCTGTTACGTCTTTTTCTGTTACTATCGTAGAAAAGGTTTCAGTCGTGGTCGTCTGGACGCTGTTTTCAAATCGAGACGTTTCGGCTCCCATCCGGAAGTCATTCTCAATTGTGAAAATGGGACAGGAACTCAGAAATTTAAGCTACTCTGTGTTACATAAGCCCCGCCCTCAGGGAGGAGTCTACCTGAGTATCTGTTGATTAGCTAGTTTCACCTGAAACTGAGCTAATAGTTTCCATGATGGCCCAGTAATCAGTAATCAGGCCTGTTGTTTTCTGGCTGCACCTCCCTCATCACTGTTAAGTACCTGATTAGCATGTGATCGGCTTGACCACGGTGTTAATACGCTGTGGTAAACTTTGGACAGGTTGAATCTCAGACCACCATTTCTGTTCAAAGAGGGGTTTTCTTTTTTCACAAAATGGCTTCTTTGACTCCTCTTTCAAACCAGCTCTTCTCTCTACTCAGACTCTTCACCTCGCCGTCTTCAAACGTGCGGTTTGTAGCTTTTAGATGCAAACGCACGGCGCTCTGCGATCCCGAGTTAGCGTGTCGTCTGTGCTGATAAAGTCTTTTGTGAAGCGGCTGTTTGGTCTCGCCTGTGTACCGCTTCTTTGCAGTTTTCCTCACTGCACTGAATGGAGTAAACTACATCGCTCTGTTTCTGTGTGGGCATCTTGTCCTCAGGGTGAACGAGTTTCTGTCTTAAAGTGTTGCCTGGTTTAAAGAAGACAGGAACATCGTGCTGTCTAAAGATGCTTTGTAGTTTTTCAGACAGTCCAGATACATAAGGGATGGAGACGCCGTTCCTTCTTGGTTCAGTTACACTTAATTGACTTCCAGAGCCAAAACGTCTTGATTCTGAAAACAGCGTCCAGACGACTACGACTGAAACCTTTTCTACGATGGGACACTCCTGGACGAATGAGGGACGACACCGTCTTTTTTCTGTTACTCTAATATATTCTACTCGCTTCGGTTCTGTTCTATTATACACCGCTTTAATGGTTTCCTCTCAACGCCACGCTGCGTATCCCTGCTCTATTGAGTTCTGTTTTTCTCCATCTATTCTGTTACTCTACTTTTCTCTACAGTCTGTTCAGTTTTATATCCTGTTGTTTTATACTGTTCTCTAGCCCTCTTGTCTGCTCTGAGAATCTACTGAAAGCAGCTGTTTGCAGTTTCTGTGACAGAACGTTTCTTACATGATGGCGTTAAAGAAGTTCAGGATGTTGGAGACACACAAACCACAACAAGGTGGCAGCACAGAAACATGCAGGTCGTGTTATTTCAGTAGAAATACTCACAACGAAAGGAGCCAAGCTGAATTAATGTACGTTTCTCACGTTGTTGCGTTGTTTCCAGTTGATGTTTTCTGCAGTCCTCTGTGTTCAGAGCATCGTTTCCTCCTCGTGCGACGCGTCGTGAGTCCTTCAGCCGACGGGTTCACGCTGCAGAGATACTCAGTTCACTGAAATATGTGGACTGACCCGCTGCGAGGTTTAAGGTCGGAGGCGTGACCCTGACTCTGCTCCTCTGCTTCCCACCAGGAGGCGAAGAAGAGGAGGAGGAGGAGGTGGGGACGAAGGACAGCGAAGCGAGAGTCCGAGGATCAGAGCTGGACCCAACAACTGACGGAGGAGGAGGAGGAGGAGGAGGAGGAGGAGCCAAAGAAGGAGACACACCCACCTCAGGTAGGCCCCGCACACAGGTGACTTTACCCTGCACAGGTGAGGAAGCTGCAGCAGGTAACTTTCTTCAGATACACAGAAGCTCTCAGTCCAGTCAGAGTGATGATCTCTGACCTCCAGGGCAGCAGCTGCGCCTCCGTCACCAGGTGCAAAACCGTAATGATGTTTGGCCACATGAGGGCGCTGCTGCGGGGCCGGGACCCTGTTGTGTTTGTGCTGTCTTATTATTATTATCTTTTGTTGTCTGCCACTTCGGCTCAAATTGCCGTGAGCTGGAATGAGCTGAAACGTTAAAGTCGGCCACATGGGGGCGCTGTAATTAAGGCCCAAAAATGCTATTTTGAACGGGCCACGCCCCTCTCGGCGTGAGTCCGAATGACTTGAAATGTCTCTCACACGTCCAGCCCTTTGGACCACTAAAGAACTAGATTTTCCGCCATTTTGAATGTTTTGAAAAACCCGTTTGTGACCTCTCCTCCCGAACCGCCGGTCCGAAGTGTTCGCTGCGTCGTCACTGGACGAAGCTTATCAGAAGCTGTATAAAGCCTGTTGTTGATGTCTTATTTAGTTCTTTCAAGATACTGACCAATGAGCTTCAAAAAGGGGCGTGGCTCAGCACGTAAATGGAGCACAGTCAACAAACCTGAAAGCTGCCCTGAAAGTTTCCTTCACATCCACCGCTACAAGGGCAAAAACTGGGCGTGGCACAACCCGAACCAGACTGCGAGTCAGAAACAGTTTGTTTTCTTTCTGTTTGTGAAAAAAACCCGGGACATTTCACTGCTTTTGTCCCGTCTGGGCCACATGGGACCAGGTCCAGATCAAAAGCTCTACGCTCCTGTCGGCTCGAACCCTGCAGACGCATCTTTCACGTTATCTCCTGACTTCGCGTGTGCGGACGCGTCGCTGCCGCTGGTTTCTGATGTGTCTGAGTTAGAAACGTGATAGAAAACACAGCGACGGAAGTTTTATATCAAACGTCTGATTTGTATTCAGCTGAACTTTCAATTGATTACAGCAGTTTTTGTCTTCTGTGTAGCTTCCTCTGTTTGCACTGGTCAGCGGAGCCGGGACACACATACAGGTAACACACACACACACGTTATATATATATATATATATATACTATACTATACTTGAGAGGACCCTCGTTGATTTATTATACTCACAATAATTGGTCATTTTCTGTGTTCGTCTTTCTGTCAACACGTTCAGACTCAAACCAGCATGAACGTCTCTGCTAACAGCTGTTGTGACACCATGAACACACACACTGTAGTTTATTCTGACTCACACACACACACCGTCCTGCTGCCCCAAACACACTACAGCACCACATGTGGATTCATCCGCCGCTGGAAGTAGTCCCCGACAGATGCTCTGTTTCCTCCTGTTGGTCTGATAGAAACTACAGCGAGCAGCTGTTTGAGGAAACTACTGAGCCTTTTCAAACAGGAAACTGTAT
>CM050849.1:32600963-32623463 GCA_027580175.1 Siniperca scherzeri | reverse complement strand
GACTGACGTAGTCACCTGACAGGAAGTCACCTGACAGGAAGTCACCTGAGCAGGTAAAGACAAACAAAAAAAAAAACCCAAACCCACAGCCATTTAAGCCGCTCTACTTCAGACTTTAATGTAGAAAAGTTAAAGGTGCTTCACCTGTGAATCTGCAGTGTAAACAGGAAGTGATGTCACAGAAACATTAACCTCACGCACACACACACACACACACACTCTCAGCATGGTCTGACTTCAGTAACGGTGGGCGTTCCCCTGCTGTTCTTAACCAATCAGCAAACAGATTGTTCCTGTCACGTCTAATGTTGTTTTTTTCGTTCCAACTTTATTTCTGTTGACATGCTAACAAACATTAGCGCGCTAATGGTCATATTAACATACAGCATTTAACCCCAGAATATAAATACACGACTTGTGTAAGCTCAGTAACCAAACATTATATTGTAACGCTTTAGCGGAGGAACGTGTGGAACGTTACCCGACGCTATAAAATAACGACTCGGCGGTCGGATGTGGAACCAGCTGCGTCTGTTTAGCGTCGCTGTAATAATAAACATTTCACCCGATAAAGTATGCAGACGCCCTAACAAACATTAACGTTGCTATGAAATTAGGTATTAACGTATTTCACGTCAGTAGTTTTTCAATACGCTAACAAACATTTCAGCAGACTGCAGCTTCAGGGTCTGCAGGAGGATGTACAGATCATGTCCGTACTTGTTTTAAACTCAATTAAAGCCGTATTGGATATTTTTGAAAGTTATTTGTGAACGATGTGTGCAGACGCTGCAGACAGTGAACTGCTGCACAGCTGTCTGCCTCCAGACGCTGCAGACCCCCTTCGTTCGGGTGGAAATGAGCCAGTCTGATCGTGTTTGCTCTGTACGGTACGGCTGACGGGCCAGTGGAACGGAGGCTACACAGGAAGTGATGTCATGACCTCGGCTCTCGTGAATTAAGCTCTCATTTCAAGTGAACGCTGCGGTGGTCGTGTGTCAGCCCGTCGGAGATATTTAAAGAGACGGTGCGTTGAACTTCAGCTGGAGAACGCGTTAGCACGCTAACAGCTATTAGCACGCTAACAGCTATTAGCACCCCAGGCTAACTGTATTATACTAGTAGAATTTCTACGAATGGACGGGAACGCCACATTAACACGGGAAATGATCAGTCAGACACACACACACACACACACACACACACACACACACACATCCTTGTACTTCTGTCTTTGCGAGGACCGACATAATGCATTCCCTCACCTTCAAACCAAGTCTGGACCTTCAAACAGGAAGTTGTGAGGACCGGACTGAATGTCCCCACTCTGTAGCAAGTACAACTACACACACACACACAACAAAATGAGGATTTCTGGGTAACGAAGTCCTCAGCTCTCTGAGTGTTCAGTC
Organism: Siniperca scherzeri; assembly: GCA_027580175.1. Classification (NCBI taxonomy): domain Eukaryota; kingdom Metazoa; phylum Chordata; class Actinopteri; order Centrarchiformes; family Sinipercidae; genus Siniperca; species Siniperca scherzeri. The sequence continues at coordinate 32,622,051 of CM050849.1, read as the reverse complement.
AGTTTCCTCGGCAGCTTTAATGTCTGTAAGTTTGCAGCTGAAGAAGTTCCAACATGGCCGACCTGAAGTTTTAAACTCTGCTGAACGTGTTTACATCTTTTCGGTTTTATTCTAATGTCGTAGTGTTCAGAGCGTCACGTGCTCCTGGGACTGTGCGCCTGAAACAATCTAACGCTGCACGAAGAGCTGAGTTACTAAATGCGAAGCAGCGGTTTGGGGAAAAGGATCCATTCAGGTGTTTTCTCATGTTTTTTATTAGTATTTTATCTACAGATGCTGTTTGTTGTACTGCTGCTTCAGGTCATGTGTTCAGTTTAAACAGCTGTAGGTCCATTCAAAGCAGGAAGGAAGCAAATCGATGTGGAACGGGATGACAGGCGTGGCCAAAAGTATGTGGACATTGACTGTTTCTCTTCCTGAGGCATTTTACAAACACGTCAGCCTCTTTATTTTGCACAGCGTGGATGAAGCTCCGCGAGGAAGACTTCTGCTTCATGTTTTCCTTTTTAGACATTTTCCTGAGAATGTTTTAGTTTATATATATAAAGAGTTTCTGTGCAGAGCCTTTGAGTCTAAAGAGTTTTCCTTCAGTGTGCTGTGTGACGCTCTGTGGACGTTCCTGTAATTTACCTGAAACGCTGCTGCTTGGTCTTCCTGTCGAAGTGACGGCTTCACATGAATGTTCCTCACAGCTTCACAGGGCTCCGGCGGTGAACCGGTTTCGCAGCGTGCCGCGGCGGTTATCATACCGTGCACACTTGCTTATCTGCGGTGTTGAATTCCACCGTATTAATAAAATCTGTATGTCAAGTTTCACGTCTGTCAGGACACGATATTTAGTGAAATTCTAATAAAGCGTTTGTTCAGTCATTTGCTCATCGTGACTGATAATAATAGTCGATATCATCCTTTAGTGCGCCCGCATGCTGCCTGTTGCCGTAGCTCCGACTTTTTCCAACTTTTAGCTTTCCCTTTTCTTCTTGGTGCTTCATTTACTTTCTGACCTGTTTTATAGTTTTATAGTGCATCATATTGTTTGCTAGCACTTCCTCCTGTGTGCGCTTGACGTAAAGGCGAGCTGCTGGAACAAAGAGTTTCCCTTCAGGATCAATAAAGGGTTTCTGATTCTGATATTTCCCGGGACGGGATCGTACTGCGTGTGTTGCCCAAAAACACTCGGACGGGAGGAGGAGATCGAACCGCCGGCCCTGCGATCGCCGGGCGACCCGCTGAGCGAACTTCATACATCCGGTTGAGCTGAGCCTGTTCTCGTTTCGACCACGCAGCTCCTGCTCTGAAGCGCTAAGCTAAGCTAAGCTAAGCTAGTCAGCAACAGGTCCAGTAGCATGCATAAAATAAAAACACAGAACACCGAGTTCAATAAAAGCATTTTATTTATATCTGATAACTTTAATTCACGGATCATCTCGGTGGAACGGCAAGTCATTTCTTTAGTTTCAAAATTCCCGTGAGCTGCATCCACAGAGCAAACGTCAGAAACAGTTTACAGAGCTGTACGGGCGTCGCATCGTCAGCTTTACTGTAGGTAGAAATCAGCTGATCCGTGAGGTCACTGACAGACAACAGGAGCAAATCAGGAACTCAGTTCTTCGTATCGAACTCACATAAAAACACACGATTTCATGAGTTAAATGTAAAGTGGAGGCTGAAGAGCGACCTGAAAAAGGATTCAAATCTAAACCGGCTTCAGTCTGGACAGGAAATGACTGTTTTCCTGCTTTTATTTTGAAATCTAAACCGGCTTCAGTCTGGACAGGAAATGACACGCTCCTGCTTTTATTTTGACATCTGCAGCAGAGAAGAGCTGCTGCTCTGTGGCTCTGTTTACATTGCTGAACCAGAACCTGAACCAGAACCTGAACTGGACCTGAACTGGACCTGAACCAGGATCTGAACTGGACCTGAACTAGAACCTGAACTGGACCTGAACCAGAATCTGAACTGGACCTGAACTATAACCTAAACTGGACCTGAACCTGGACCTGAACCAGAATCTGAACCCGACGTCAATCAGACCTGAACCAGGACCTGAACCCGACGTCGACCAGACCTGAACCGGACCTGAACCAGACCTGAACTGGACCTGAACCAGGACCTGAACCGACCTGAACCGACCTGAACCAGAATCTGAACCCGACGTCAATCAGACCTGAACCAGGACCTGAACCCGACGTCGACCAGACCTGAACCGGACCTGAACCAGACCTGAACTGGACCTGAACCAGGACCTGAACCGGACCTGAACCGGACCTGAACCAGAATCTGAACCCGACGTCAATCAGACCTGAACCAGGACCTGAACCCGACGTCGACCAGACCTGAACCGGACCTGAACCGGACCTGAACTGGACCTGAACTGACCTGAACCTGGACCTGAACCCGATGTCGACTAGACCTGACCCGGACCTGAACCAGGACCTGAACCAGACCTGAACCGGACCTGAACCGGACCTGAACTGGACCTGAACCGGACCTGAACCGGACCTGAAGCAGGACCTGAACTGACCTGAACCAGACCTGAACCGGACCTGAAGCAGGCTGAGAATCAGACAGAAACATTAGACTGAGCAGCTGATGAAGAGCCGCAGACTTCGATCCAAACCGGTTTTGATAAAACTTTAAAAGCCAAATCGAAAGTGTTGAGTTCTTAATGCAAAAGGCAGAAACGTTTAAAAGCTGAAAGAGAATTCATTTACTCTTTCAAAGGTTCTTAAATATGTTTTTATTTCCTTTTTCAATTAAAGTTTTCACATTTAAGCTTTCCTGTTTTCCACTTCAGGATTTAAAACTTCCCAATGTCCAGTTCGTTATTTCAGTTTCTTCCAAACGCTTAATTATGATTATCCTGATCATCCGCGGGACTAAAACGTTAAAAATGTATTTTTCGTTTCCCTTTTCATGTTAATTGAGGGTGAAACGACACAGGAGCGTCTGATTGGTAGAGAAGGCGAGGGGGGGCGGGACACAGCCTGGCAGACTCAGTTCAGGGCAAAATATTCCCTCGGTGTGATAAAGCATGGCGCTGTAGGCACTGACCACCACCTGATTGGCTGACAGGTTGATTGACTGGCTGCTCCCTGATTGGCTGAAACTGACATCTTCCCTCCTTTTCTGGGCTTTTCTTTTTCTTTTCTTTTTTTTGCAAAAACTGTGAAAAGGAAACTTCAGAAACGTATAAAACTGTCCCGATCGGAGAGAACGATCTCCTCCGGACGCGTCAGCCTCCTCAGGGGGGGGGGCGCCGGAGAGAGCTGAAGGGGAGGCCAAGATACTGCAGGAGGCGGATCCGAGTCAGAAACCCTCCTCCTCAGAGTCCTAACTCCGTCAGACCTGGACTCGCACTGAATCCCTCTGAGTGACTTAGTCTCTGTCCTGCTGGCCGTCTGTCAGGACCAGGTCCCGTCAGCAGGGTTTACATTGGATCACTGAGGAGCTCGGGGACGTTTCCTCGCCCTCCTCCTCCTGAGCTTTAGTCTCAACGTTTAGATTCATTGTCTCATAAATAGAAATTATAGTCAAACCTTTTATATCGTTATTCTGGATTCAGACTCTACAAAGTCAGGATTTTTACAGACTCCCACGTTCTGACCTTTAAATGGTAACATTTTTGACTTCCTGCCTCGTAGTTTTTGTTCTTTTGACTTAATAAAAAGTAAAACATTGGACTACACACTCGATCATTTTGTCTGAGATCGTTCAATCACTTTAACTCCATTTTTAACTTTTGTTCTTTTTCTGACATTTCATCTATTTTGATCTTTTTCTCATTCTCTTCAATACAGCCAGAGTTTTCTTTGAGCAGCACCTAGTGGCCATTAGAGGAACTGGGAGCAACGGGGGGGCTGATGGGAAATGTAGTCCTAATGTGGAAAAACAGAAGCACGAGAGCTTAACAGTCGCAGTCTGTCTCTGAGAGCCGACCGAGGGCTTTGAACAGTCCAACAACAAGTGACATCAATAAAGTTTCAAACAGGAAGGAGGAGGAGAAAGGAAACAAATCTGTCCTCTTTTCAAAATAAAAGACCTCCACCTTCTGAGGCAGCAGAGGCTCGGGATTCAAACCAGCGACTGATTCTGACTGACGCTCTGACATCAGCGTCAAGCAGATTTTCATTCAACAAAATAATGAATTCATCACTTAAAACTAAAATGGCTGTTTCCACCATGACGTCCGTGTGAAATGGATCTATAATCCTGTCCGTCCCCGCGGGGCGGAGCTGCGACGTGGCCTTTTACTGCCGAAGCCTCGAGGTGTAAACCGGAGGCCGAAGCAGCGCCGGCTCACCTGTGGAAGGAGGTTGGACAGACGCTGTAACAGGACTGCTGCTCAGCGGGTGTTTACCTGACGGTCCGTCACAGTTAGACGCCTCACTGAACTCCACCTGAGCATCATGCAGTAACGCACGTATCAGCAGCCAAATTTAAATCTCAAAAGCAAAAGTACTCATTATTCAGAGGGAGCCCTTTCAGAGTTATATGTATATGTATCATTATTATGCAGTGAAACGTACAGTATCTCCGTCACTTTCCACCACTGCAGACCGTAATGAATGCACCGCCCGGCGGGTCCGCTCAGTGGCCAGAATCAAACACACCCACAGTGTATTTGCGCGGGTCACAGGTGCATTCTGGGCCTGGATTAAACGCCTCTACCTGTAGACAGGTGAAGTATTGTAGGCTACTTTTTATTCCACTACTTTTATTTGATAACTTTAGTTACTTTGCAGATTCAGATTATTAATCCAAAATATATAAATGATATAATATTAAATATTAAGATAAGATGGGGGGGGGGGGGGTCACAAGCTACCCAGCAGGATACAAAGCACACTAATTAAAACGAGCTGCAGCATTAAAGTGATGAACACATGAATGCATCAATCATTATAATCCAGTAATATAATATATATTATTCTGCACGATGAGCACTTTAACTTTTGGTACTTTGAGTTTATTTTGACGCTGAGACTTCTGTACTTTTACTCGTCACAGAGTATTTCTACTCTGCACGTCGGTACTGTTACTGCAGCAGAAGGGTCCCGGGAGAAGTGGGATTTTTCGTCCTCGGCTGTGTTTAAGTGCTGTGAGGCTCTGCTGAAGTCGGGTGTATATTTAATCTGCAGTCTGTTGGGTGAGTAGGATGAAACGCTGTGGCTGTTTGTAGGACACGTACGCTCAGTGTCCAGTTTATTAGGAACACCTAGATAAAACTCAGGCTAATACAGCAGTGATACGTCCTCCTCCATCGAGGTCTGTTATTTTGTCTACCCTCACTGATGCAAAGGGGGTGGACAAAATAAAAGGTCCTCTCACAGCTCTCACAGGTCTTCAACACAAACTGAACATAATATATAACCTATATAATAGGACGGTGTCGTCCCTCATTCGTCCGGGAGCGGTCCATCGTAGAAAAGGTTTCAGTCGTAGTCGTCTGGACGCTGTTTTCAGAATCAACAAAGCGTGACCAAGGTGCTAATAGACCTTGGAAGCCGTTTTTGTGAAAAAAGAAAACCCCTCTTTGAACAGAAATGGTGGTCTGAGATTAAATCTGCCCAAAGTTTACCACAGTGTGTTAACACCGTGGTCAAGCCAATCACATGCTAATCAGGTACTGAACAGTGATGAGGGAGGTGCAGCCAGAAAACAACAGGCCTGATTACTGATTACTGGGCCATCATGGAACTATTAGGTCAGTTTCAGGTGAAACTAGCTAATCAACAGATACTCAGGTAGACTCCTCCCTGAGGGTGGGGCTTAAGCAACACAGAGTAGCTTAAATTTCTGAGTTCTCAGACCATTTTCACAACTGAGAATGGCTTCCGGATGGGAGCCGAAACGTCTTGATTGAAACCTATATAATAATATCACCTTCATGACGGAGGACTGTTGTATTAGACTGCATCAGTTTTATCTTGGTGTTCTTAATAAACATAAAAGAAAAATACATATATAATTTAATTTAATCTGCTATATGCACTTTATTTGAAAGCACTCAGTTTGCTGCACCCAAACGCTTTAAATGTCTGTGTCTTATGTGGTGTTCTGGCAGATTTCTACTCTGGTCCTGAACAATCATTTCAACAGTATTTTTTTTTTTTTTACAGTTTAATAATAATAAACCTGAAGATTTCTAATCGTCTACTGATAACTGGTTTGGACAAAGATGAAGAAGTTACAGATGGACTCAAACTGTAAAAACACAGTTGTTAAAGTCAAACGCTGCATCGTTGGTCAAGAGTCCAACAATCAGAAATGCAGTAATTCTACACACTCGGTGTAATTATACTTTTGTATGGATTTGGGTCCGTACGAATCAGCTTGCTAGCTGAAAGTCTGAGGAATGAAAATCCTGTAAGTTTGAACCATCAGAAAAATATTTTCCACATGATGAGCTAAAATTATGTAGCTTGCTAGCTTATGTTAGCATAACCTTCTGTTGTTGAGAATGAACCTGCTCTCATAATTAGCTATGTTTTTATAATCTGCTCCATTTAAAATTTTGTAATTTGGCTTCAGTTTAATCAGTGAGTGTTTTTAATTGTAAATGTGAGTTGGAGGTGGAGGTCTCTAACTGTGACAGAAAGTCTCGATTTGGTCAAGAAGAACAAAATCACAGCTAACACAGCTAGTAGAAGCTAACGTTAGCATATTAAAGAAATAGTTCAACACTTTGGGAAATTGTTTTATCCTCTTTCTTTCAGAGAGTGAGATGTTCAGATGGATATCAGTCTCATGTCCATGTGTTAGAGTTGGAGTCAGGATGTGGTTAGCCTAGCTTAGCATAAAGACTGGAAGCAGAGGGAAACAGCTAGCCCAAGAAATAGTTCCAGCATATAACTCTCCCTAAAACCACAAACTGTAGTTTTTGCATTTCTGTTTGTGTTCATGTTACTCAGTGAGCTTTAGATGTGTTGGTAGGTGTATATTTGAACTTTGGACAAAGCCAGGCTAGCTTTTTCTCCCTGTTTTCAGTTTATATGCTAAGCTAGGCTAACCATGTTCTGACTCCAGCTCTGTACTTTAACACACAGACATGAAAACAATATCAATCTTCTCACTTGACTCTTAAAAGTGAATAAATGTATCTTCCCAAACTAACTATTCTAACGTTAGCTTGTTTGTTAAATGAGGCTGCCGGCTAGTTAGCGAGCTAACAGTTAGCTCAGGGTGACTCAGCTGACTCGTGTCCAGCTAAAGAGACAGACACAGTATGCATATATATATATATAAGTGTGTATATATATATATATATATATATATATATACTGACAGACCACATCAAGCTGCTTCAGTCAGCTGTGTGTTTACAGTCGACTGCTGTAACTTTATTAAAGCAACAGACAGTTCAGTCAAGATGTTCCTCCATGATGTTCTGATGATGAAACTGTTGAATCCTGTTCAGACCTCGGTGCTTCCTGGTCGTCTTTGGACCAGAACCTGAATATTCAGACCCATGATTAGAAGCAGAGTCCAGGCTCTGATGATCCTCCGATCAGCTGCTGATCTGAACTGATCAGAGAATCGATCACCAGCGGACAGTCTTAGAAAATGCATAGAAGACAAAGATCCAAATGCCCTTAGAGAGAGCCAGCTGAGGGGCGGGGCTAAAGGGCAGCGCAAGGGTGTGTGGGAGTTGTAGTGTAACTGCAGAGGGTGTGAATGCAGACAGACGCGTTAGAAAACATCGCAACATGATGTGATGGATGGATGAGGGGGTTCGGACTGTGTGTGTGTGTGTTCATCATCGTCAGGATTTTAACGGCTTTACACAAATTTGAGTGTATTAACGGGAACCAATCCGGTGTCTTACGATATTAAAACTACAGTAATGCATAGGGACGTCCCCGTCAAGCTTTCCCGCCCCGATCAGAGTCCTGTAATATTGATCATCTGCTGATTCTGAGTCCCGTCTGATATTTACCTTCATGCTGATTAAAGATGTCCGACACGTCAAAATGACAGCTGCAGACTCTAAACCTGACACCTCGTTCTTCGCGAGCCGTCGATCCGAATACTGAAGGTCCCGATTCTAAACTATGAAGCGGATCGGCTTAAATGATTGATCTGATACGACTGAAGGTTTAAGCGGAGAACGTGCCTCCTGAAACTGATGCGAGATCAGCTTGGAGAGAAGACAGAAACGCTCAGCGTGTTGCAGAGTGACGCTTCTTTGACCTCATAAACAATCAGACGCACAAACCGACAGCAACGCGTGTGACTTTGCTCTGTGATCGAGTTTCTGACCGAACGAACGCGAGTGAGTGACAGCTGATCTGAGCTGCAGCCGGAGACGAGCGGCTGCTTCCTGAAGGTTTCCTGCTCTGACGCCCGATGGTGATAATTAGCTTTGTATCTAACGTCGGTGTCGGAGCATGTGCGGTGAAATGCCGCAGGGTAGGACGGCAGCGCTGCGACACCTGCAGGCTGCGGCGGACAGACGCAGCAGAGTTCAGGAAAGACAGGATCGGATTTTGATCAGTGTTATTTTAGCCGATACCGGTCCATTCAGATATGCTCACGTCTGTATCGGGACGTCTGCTGAAACCTAAAACATTTCCTGGAGCCGCAGCGATTAATCTGTCGACAGGAAATGAATCGGCAGCTACTTTGAAAACCGAATAATCGTTTTAGTCCCTGTTCTGGTTCCAGCTTCTCCCGTGTGACGATGTGACGATACGACCGAGAACTGATTTTGGAAACAAGCTGTCAGAACAGATCAGGCGGGGGGGACGCGGGGGGACGCGGTGCTGTATGAAAGGTCTTGGCGTTTGACGCGACGTGACAGGACGTAGTGGGGTTGAACAGGAAGTGGGGGGGGGCGTCGTGGCGGTGTCTCTGCCCGCAGCCTCGGCGTCAGTCTGCAGGACGAAGGCTGAAAGAAAATGAGGCACTTATGATCCAGAGCTGCAGGTCGTCGGCCATGTTGGCCGCAGAGTCCTGCTCCACCATGGCCGTTGCTATAGAAACAGGTCATCCTGTCGGCCGAGTTGCCGTGGCGATGTTATGGTTATTGACAGCCAACAGGACTGTGTGTGTGTGTGTGTGTGTGTGTGTATGGCTCTGTTACATCATCAGGGCGAAGTCTTTTTTTTTTCCTTTTTTACAAGCAAGCAGGCAAATCAGATCATCTCTGGTCTATTTAATCTCTAACAATAATAATAATAAGTCATCGAGCCTTTACATGTTCAGCTTATAAAAATAAAAAATCATTCCAGTGATATTCACATGCTCAGATTACACAGCATCACAAAACGGCGCCTTCAGTGAGGTGAGCGCTTCAGTCTCCCGGCGACGGGGCCGAAAGGTTCTCGTGTTGTTTGCATACGACTTTAAAGTTGGAAAGATGAAGATGGTTTCTCAAACGGAGAGGACCGGGACCCGCATCCGTGATCCCGATTACCGGTATCGTGAAGCTGGTCACCAGCTGGCTCGGTTCACTTCCTGTGTCGGTGCGAGTGATGCGGCCGGGAGCCCGGCGCAGGACGCCGCAGTCGAGCTACCGAAGAGGGAAATCAAGCTGTCCTTCATCGATATTCAGCTTTAATCACCGAGTAGTAATAATATCCAGAAACTGTTAGTGAGGCTGTAAATATGTTTGTTTTAATCATGGACAATACATGGATGATCCATTAATAATCCGTGATCCATTATTTGTTCTAATAACAGGTGAGATTTCCACTCGTTGTCTTCTCTGGGCTGCAGATCATGCCTGTCAAAATATCTGTTGCTCGTTATTATTTTGATCCCCGTCAGGATCCTGTCCAGCGACCTGATTGGTCAGTAGTCGGGCTGTCTGAAGTTAACCTGCTCCGCAGAAGGTTGGCATCTGTTGCCATGGTGATCTGCCCCGGTTACCATGGTGATCTGCCCCGGTTAAAGCGCACCGGCGTCGTGATACCAAAAAAGTCTGAGTTGAGCCCAAAGACAGCTGGGTAACGCAGTAATCGTGATACCGGTCTCAGGATGCACTGAGGGATGATGGGTAAAATAAAAGTAAAATCGTTGGTTAATTAGGCGGCTCTGTGTGCAGCTGTTATATCATTGACCAATCAGAGGCCTCAAAACCCACCCACCAGCCAATCAAAAGCAAGCCCTTGTCTGCTTGCTTCTCATCCTCCAATCAGAAACCGAATTGTCTGCTGTCATCCAATAAGACGCAGGCAGAGGCGGGTCTTCTCTCAGCAGGCCAATTAAAAAAGCCCTTATGAGTAGCCAATAAAAAAAAAAGAGAACGTCTCGCTGTGAGCCAATCAGAGAGAGAGCCCGCCCACTAATCCCCGCCCTCTGAGCCGGCTGCCAGTCAGAACCTGCGTCAGTTTCTGCGGGCTCGGCTTCAGCCAGGGGCCCGGGGCGTTCCCCAGGTGCCACGGCGACTCGGCTCTCCAATCAGAATCCTCCCTCCACCCGGCGGTGGCGATGCTGGCTGCTGATAGGCTGACCTCTGAGAAGCTGGTTGCCGATTCGCTGTCAGACAGACGCTGGTGCTCGTCGTCTTCGTCCATCGGCATGAGGAAGGAGAACGCCGCCCCCTGAGGTACAGCTGAGCTCCCAGAATGCTTTGCGTGGCGGGTGGTGCTGTTGTCTCTCCCCCCCCTCCCCTCTCCCCTCTCATTCTGCTCTCTGCCGGCCTCTGTCGCCCTCCTCCTGCTCTTTGTCTCGCTCCTCCTCCTCTCCTTCACTCCACCTCCAGGCTCCTCCACCTCCACCCTCTCCTCCAGCAGCAACGTGTCCCAGAATCGAGCACTTGTCCTGGGTAAGCTCCTACTCCTCCTCCCCTGCTCCCTCTGGTCGTCCCGTTTCTCCTTCTGCCTGACAGTCTGACTTCTTCTCCTCCTCTCCTCCTCCGCCCTCCTCCTCTCCTCCTCCTCCTCCTCCCGTGCCTCCTCCTCCACCAGGTCCAGGTCCAGATCAGGAGGCCCTAACCTCCTCCTCCTCCTCCTCCTCCTCCTCCTCCCGGTCTTCGTTTGGTTTCTCCCTCTCTCCTCGTCCTCCTCTTCTCTCCTCCTCCTTCTCCTCCTCCTGTACCACCACCTCCTCCCCTCTGCTGGCTGAGGGAGGCGGTTGTCATGGTTACTGTGTCCACATCTCGCTCCTCTGTGTGTGAAGAGGAGGAGGGGGAGAGGGCTCCTTCCTCAGGGCCTGACAGACAAACAGAGAGAAATAAACAGACGGTTGAGCTGCAGTTCCTCCAGCGTCCACCAGAGGCCGCTGTGGTCACTGACCACAGACCCGTCTCTACAAATACAAAGATCAGCTCTCAGCACATTCACTGAGCTTCTTCATCATATTAAGGCTTAAAGTGACCGAGGGACAACAGTTTGAACCCGGGTCCCTCTGACGCTGGACGTGAACCTTTGTGTCTCTCGCCGCCTCGCGTCACTTCTCTGCTGTCGGCTAATAAATAACATGTTGCCGACACATTAACCAGCCATATGTGTACACGCAGTAAACGGCTAACACAGGGAACATGGTGCAGTAGTTTGCTAATACACAAAGCTATATTATTAACATTTGACTTAATTTATTAACGTGTGTTAACACCTACTAACATATTAACAACATGTTGATATTGTGTTAATAACATCAGTTTAATGATAACATGTTGTAACACAAAACTGTTACTGGGATGTAAATACTGTAATAATGAGACATACCTGCCATATTATCAACATTTTGATTTTAAAACGTTATCGTGTGACTCTGACACGTAATATTTTATGTATCTGAGAAACTTTAATCTTTACGTTCACGTGAATGATGACGGCAGCTGAAGGCTGTTGATAAAAACTTAAAGATGGAGGGACGAGAGAGTGCAAAGTGAAAGGAAATGAAGTGAAAGGAAAGGAGATGAGAGGAAACGTGTCAGAGTTACAAACCGCGAATTTTCCGTGCGTCCAATCACGTAGAAGCAGGGTTCCCCCTGTTTGGAGTTGGTCATACAGAGAGACAGGCTGGACAACTCCACTGAGGAAGAGGAGGAGGGCGAAGGCCAGAACAGGAAGTACAGGAGGAAGAAGAGAGAGGAAGAGAAAATACAAAGTCAATCAGTCAGGGAGAATCGCAGCGCTGTGATTGGATGATTTGAGGTTCAGAGAGTTGAGCAGTGAGAAGAGTCGGTGAAGTATTTTAAACGTTTTAATCCTCACGTGAGTTCGTTAGTCGCCACAGGAAGTGATTTATTCCTCAATTAGTTAAATATTGCACTGTTTACTTCACGACATTTGTCTGATAACTTTAGTTTCTTTGCAGATTCAGATGAAAAATAAAAAATATAATCAACAAATAAGTTATGATGTAATATGATATCAATATGGTTCATTGACAGCCGACCCAGCAGTTAAAGTCACTGAGCTCGTCTTCCTGCCACAGCTGCCGCTCACCTTGTCGTCAGGTGTTCAGTGCTGTAACTGTTTGTGTTTGAGTCTCACCGTAGTCGGGCACGTATCCGTTTCCTTTCTTGAGGACGAGGTGGATTCGATGTCCTCCTCTCCTGATCTGCTCCACAGCCTGACTGTGAGTCATCCCCGACGTGCTGTCTCCGTTTATCTCCACCAGCTGGTCCGACACCTGAGGGACCAGGTACAACTGCATGTTACGCCACAAGCAGAGCGCACCAGGTGTCCATGTCCGTCTCACTGCGGAGGTGACATGAACACGCAGCTTTATAAATCTGATGAAGAGAATACGTCTGTATATCTTTGGGCCAACACACCCGGTGTTTCCTGTTTTATACACCAGGTGTTTCCTGTTTTATACACCAGGTGTTTCCTGTTTTATACACCAGGTGTTTCCTGTTTTATACACCAGGTGTTTCCTGTTTTATACACCTGGTGTTTCCTGTTTTATACACCTGGTGTTTCCTGTTTTATACACCAGGTGTTTCCTGTTTTACCTGTTTTATACACCAGGTGTTTCCTGTTTTTTACACCTGGTGTTTCCTGTTTTATACACCAGGTGTTTCCTGTTTTATACACCCGGTGTTTCCTGTTTTATACACCAGGTGTTTCCTGTTTTATACACCCGGTGTTTCCTGTTTTATACACCCGGTGTTTCCTGTTTTATACACCAGGTGTTTCCTGTTTTATACACCAGGTGTTTCCTGTTTTATACACCAGGTGTTTCCTGTTTTACCTGTTTTATACACCTGGTGTTTCCTGTTTTATACACCTGGTGTTTCCTGTTTTACACACCAGGTGTTTCCTGTTTTACACACCAGGTGTTTCCTGTTTTACACACCAGGTGTTTCCTGTTTTATACGTATATTAAATCATATTTCAGTAAGTCCTTTGTTTTCTGATGGGCTCCTGTTTTAATTTGCTGTTGGACTCAACACTCCCTCCATGTTTACCTGTTGTTATACTGATATTTCACATTAAAAGCCTCCCGACAGCTCAAAGAGCATGGCGTGGTAGGCAGACAGCAGCTTAACGGTGATCGGAAAATTTGGATTTAATTATTGAAGGAAAAGAGTATTTGTGTTTAAAAGGAGGACTGCGACTTACGATTATTTAAAGCGACAGTTCACTCCAAAATCAAAAGTACATATTTTTCCTCTTACCAAAAGAATACATTTGAAAAACTCAACAGCAAAGTCTCGAGTTACTCAAGAGAATCCACAGGTTTGTTGTTTCAGTTTCATGTAGGAACTATTTTCTTTCCTCCACGAACCTGAAACAACAAAGCTGTGGACTGTGTTGAGTAACCGGCTCAGGGACTTCCTGCCGCTCCTTCACAGTAAAAACCTTCCAGTGAAGAGAACTGATTCTGGCTTTTACTGTGAAACAGCTGCAGGAAGTGAAGGGTTGCGGCTGCTCGTGTGTCCTGTCCTGTCCTGTGTGTACCTGTATCTTGTTGCTGCGTTGGGCCGGCCCCCCCTCCATCAGTCCCAGTACGTACAGTCCCATGTTGTACTCGCTGCCCCCCCTCAGAGAGAAACCAAAACCTGTAGGCCCCCGTTCCAGATCCACGCTGTAGAACCTCGACTCGTCCTGACAGACAGACAGATGATACAAGTACTGCTGATACTCGAGTTGCTGCAGTACTGCTTCATTACTGCTCCTCACAGTGTCAGATCTCTCTTTTTTACCACTAAAAGCACAAAATGTGAAGTTCTTTCCCATTTCCTGTCTGCGTCTCCCTGCGCCGACGCCAGATCAGCTGCTGAGCGTGTACTGTGAGGAGTCAGACTGACCTTTGACCTCCGTCTGGATCCTTTCATCAACCGGCCGTCAATATCCAGGTCTGCTCCTTCTGACAGAGAGGACGAGTCTGAGGAGAGGAGACGAGGAGACGAGACGAGGAGAGGAGGACAGGAGAGGAGACAAGGAGACAAGAGGAGGAGGAGAGGAGACAAGGAGAGGAGGAGAGGAAACAAGGAGAGGAGGAGAGGAGAGGAGACAAGGAGACAAGAGGAGGAGGAGAGGAGACAAGGAGAGGAGAAGAGGAGAGGAGGAGAGGAGAGGAGACAAGGAGACAAGAGGAGGAGGAGAGGAGACAAGGAGAGGAGGAGAGGAAACAAGGAGAGGAGGAGAGGAAACAAGGAGAGGAGGAGAGGAAACAAGGAGAGGAGAGGAGGAGGAGAGGAGACAAGGAGAGGAGACGAGGAGAGGAGGAGAGGAGAGGAGACGAGGAGAGGAGACGAGACGAGGAAACAAGGAGAGGAGGAGAGGAGACAAGGAGACAAGGAGAGGAGACGAGGTGAGGAGAGGAGGAGAGGAGACGAGACGAGGAAACAAGGAGAGGAGACAAGGAGAGGAGACAAGGAGAGGAGGAGAGGAGAGGAGACAAGGAGACAAGAGGAGGAGGAGAGGAAACGAGGAGAGGAGGAGAGGAGACGAGACGAGGAAACAAGGAGAGGAGACAAGGAGAGGAGACGAGGAGAGGAGGAGGAGAGGAGACAAGGAGAGGAGACAAGGAGAGGAGACAAGGAGGAGGAGACGAGGAGAGGAGGAGAGGAGAGGAGGCAGTAGAGGAGGAGGAGAGGAGACGAGGAGAGGAGACGAGACGAGGAAACAAGGAGAGGAGGAGAGGAGACAAGGAGACAAGGAGAGGAGACGAGGTGAGGAGAGGAGGAGAGGAGGCGAGACGAGGAAACAAGGAGAGGAGACAAGGAGAGGAGACAAGGAGAGGAGAGAGGAGAGGAGACAAGGAGACAAGAGGAGGAGGAGAGGAAACGAGGAGAGGAGGAGAGGAGGCGAGACGAGGAAACAAGGAGAGGAGACAAGGAGAGGAGAGGAGACGAGGAGAGGAGACGAGGAGAGGAGACAAGGAGAGGAGGAGAGGAGAGGAGACAAGGAGACAAGAGGAGGAGGAGAGGAAACAAGGAGAGGAGGAGAGGAGAGGAGACGAGGAGAGGAGGAGAGGAGAGGAGACGAGGAGAGGAGACGAGACGAGGAAACAAGGAGAGGAGACAAGGAGAGGAGAGGAGACGAGGAGAGGAGACAAGGAGAGGAGACAAGGAGAGGAGGAGAGGAGAGGAGACAAGGAGACAAGAGGAGGAGGAGAGGAAACAAGGAGAGGAGGAGAGGAAACAAGGAGAGGAGAGGAGGAGGAGAGGAGACAAGGAGAGGAGACAAGGAGAGGAGACGAGGAGAGGAGGAGAGGAGAGGAGACGAGGAGAGGAGACGAGACGAGGAAACAAGGAGAGGAGGAGAGGAGACAAGGAGACAAGAGGAGGAGGAGAGGAGACAAGGAGAGGAGGAGAGGAGACAAGGAGAGGAGGAGAGGAAACAAGGAGAGGAGGAGAGGAGACAAGGAGAGGAGGAGAGGAAACAAGGAGAGGAGAGGAGGAGGAGAGGAGACAAGGAGAGGAGACGAGGAGAGGAGGAGAGGAGAGGAGAGAGGAGAGGAGACGAGAGAGGAGACAAGGAGAGGAGGAGAGGAGACAAGGAGACAAGGAGGAGACGAGGAGAGAGGAGAGGAGACAGACGAGGAAACAAGGAGAGGAGACAAGGAGAGGAGACAAGGAGAGGAGGAGAGGAGAGGAGACAAGGAGACAAGAGGAGGAGGAGAGGAAACGAGGAGAGGAGGAGAGGAGACGAGACGAGGAAACAAGGAGAGGAGACAAGGAGAGGAGACGAGGAGAGGAGACAAGGAGAGGAGACAAGGAGAGGAGACAAGGAGAGGAGACGAGGAGAGGAGGAGAGGAGAGGAGACGAGGAGAGGAGACGAGACGAGGAAACAAGGAGAGGAGACAAGGAGAGGAGAGGAGACGAGGAGAGGAGACGAGGAGAGGAGACGAGTAGAGGAGGAGAGGAGACGAGGAAACAAGGAGAGGAGACAAGAGGAGGAGGAGAGGAGACAAGGAGAGGAGACGAGGAGAGGAGGAGAGGAGAGGAGACGAGGAGAGGAGACGAGACGAGGAAACAAGGAGAGGAGACAAGGAGAGGAGAGGAGACGAGGAGAGGAGACGAGGAGAGGAGACGAGACGAGGAAACAAGGAGAGGAGACAAGGAGAGGAGACGAGGAGACGAGGAGAGGAGACAAGAGGAGGAGGAGACTCATGTTACAGATTCACAGGTTACATTTATATTTTGGTTAAAAAGTCGAGTCGGCCTGTTTGGATCAGAGATCCTGAGATTCTGTGTGAATCAGTGTGTGTGTGTGTGTATTAGTGTGTGTGTGTGTGTGTGTGCATGTATAAGTGTGTGTGTGTGTATTAGTGTGTGTGTGCGTGCATTAGTGTGTGTGTGTGCGTACGGTGTCTGGGTGTGATGCTCAGCCTCAGAGTGTTCCCGGCCCTCCTCAGGATCTGGGCGAGGTCTCGGTGCTGCAGACCTCCGACCCCTCGGCCCTCCACCGCCTCCAGCTGGTCTCCGGGCTGAATCTGCCCGCTGCGAGCCGCCGGGCTGCCGCGCCGCACCGTCACGAACCGGTGAGACATCAGGGAGGGGGCTGCGGGGGGGTCACATGGTCAGACATCAGCCAATCAAAGTAAAGCACACCGGTAACCATGACAACATTTGGCACAAGATGCTCGCGACTTCTTTTGAGTGATGTCACGAAGTTATTATTATTAATACTGACAGAAATGATGATTGTGATGGAGACTTTATCCCAGACTCTGCACCTCCCCTCTCTTCCTCCGCCCCCTCCTCCATCACTCCCCCTCCCCTCCTCCATCACTCCCCCTCCCCTCCCCTCCTCCATCACTCCCCCAACAGCTGTGTAATAATAAATGTGTTGAAGTTTAATAATTGAGGTCTGTTCGGTCTGCATGGCTGAACTAACAGCTGCGGCAGCAGGAGGCAGAAAGAAGAGAGGAGCAGTTATCACTTCCTGCCAACAGCATCAGCACAAGCGTGTCGGCCTGACACTGACCTCTAGTGCTCGTTTGACCTGAAGCAAAGCAGGAAGTAGCGTGACGTTAGCGAGCGGCAACCTCCGGGGCTGAAAAATGAAGCCAACAGGAAGTGCCAAAACTGCAGTTCCTCGAACGGCCACTCGAGGCTCCAACAGGAAGTCGGTCCCCACGGAGCCCCGAGTTAAAACGCCCGACTTCACAGCAGAAATAAACGTTTACAGCCTGGAACAAAAAAGCGGTCTTGGTCTCTAAAGCTAATTTCCCCGTCCGTGCCAGCTGTGAGGGGGGTGAATTTTATATAACTCACCAGTTTAAATTATATTAAGGCTAAAAGTTCTGCATAATTAAGGACGTGGCTGCTTTGAGTGACAGGTGGCCGCCCTCCCCGGTGGCCAGCCGCCAGGTGGTTTCTTCAACCAGGCTTCATTCGGCCGCCTCAGCTCTTTGCCCAGTTTTGGATTTGCCGGAGTCGGCCGCTGCCAAGATGGCGACGGCCGGAGTGGAGTGGAGGTCGAACTGAGGACAAATGTACTGATTGTGCAGCATTTTGGACCTCCGTTGGATAATTATGTCCTTCCATGTCGACAGGCTGCTGCTGCAGAGTGGCTTCATCTGTGTTAATGATCATAAACTACAGCATGTTAACAAGGCACTGAGTGAGAGCGCTGAACAAACATCACGGCATCTCAAGGGGCCGAGGTTAGATTGATTTTGTATTTGTTTTACAGTCAGCTGCAGTACTTTGCGGGTGTGAGTGGGTTGGAGGGGGGGTATTTATGTTGATGGGGGTAGTTAGGGATAAGTTAGCGGCTGAGGAAGGAGAATATACAGGACGCAGCACCCTTCGTCTCTGTCGTGGTACTTTGTGTACTTCTGTACTGGTTCTGTGTACTTTCTTGCGTCTCTGACTTAATGAGTTTCCATCACTGGATGATAAAGTTGTTTTTGTCCACAGATGCAGTTTGGGAAGCCACAGAGGAATGATGTCATCCTGCTGATCAGAAAACACGTCTACGAGTTGTTTTTAAAAGGTACGTGTGGTTTCGTTTGGAAAACTTGTGCTACAAACACGTTAGACCTTTAAATCTCGCCGCTGAACACGGAGAAAAACAACATTGAGTTGGTTCTTACAAGACAGACTGCCAAGTTCATCGCACACACACCTGATCCTGAATCAGTCCAAACCAGTGTGGACGCTTCAGAGAGGGAGGAGGGAGAGAAATTCTCAGAAAGATTTTCTGGCTCAGAGACAAAGTGTTTCTGCTCCTGCTGAGGACGGATCACATGACCAGCAGACCGACAGCATTAAACCGACGCCGCACCGTGAACCAGCCCCAGCCTGTGGCCCGCTGTTTGCACAGTTTCACGTTGTGAAGTCAAACAGCAGCAGAGATAAGACATGAAGTGACTGAAGGACAGGCAGCAGACGCAGAGGTGAAGTGTCGACAGCACTTCAGAGACTACACAGTGCCAACAGGTGCAGGTGGATGTAACATGCAGGTAACGTTAGCTAGACGCCGACTGTGACAGATGATCTCATGAACTCAAACCCAAGAAGTGAAACATGAAAGATTCAGCGATGTGAAATGTAGCTACAGGAGTTAAAGGACGAACACATGAAAAACAAACTTTAGAACAACACGAGTCAGACCTTCTGTGTCAGAGGCTTTAACGTTACATCACCGATCAGCAGACAGCCGCTTCATGGACAAACAGGACAATCAGCTGTTAGTTTAACTCAGTAGACTCAGGACGACCCCGAAGAGACTCAGAACGACCCGAAGAGACTCAGAACACCTGAAGAGACTCAGAACGACCACGAAGAGACTCAGAACGACCACGAAGAGACTCAGAACGACCCAAGAGACTCAGAACACCCAAAGAGACTCAGAACGACCACGAAGAGACTCAGAACACCCAAAGAGACTCAGGACGACCACGAAGAGACTCAGAACGACCCCGAAGAGACTCAGAAGCGACCCCGAAGAGACTCAGGACGACCCCGAAGAGACTCAGAACACCTGAAGAGACTCAGAACACCCAAAGAGACTCAGGACGACCCCGAAGAGACTCAGAACGACCACGAAGAGACTCAGGACGACCCCGAAGAGACTCAGGACGACCCCGAAGAGACTCAGAACGACCACAGAGAGACTCAGAACACCCCGAAGAGACTCAGGACGACCTCAAGAGACTCAGAACACCCAAAGAGACTCAGAACGACCCGAAGAGACTCGAAGAGACTCAGAACGACCACGAAGAGACGCAGAACGACCCCGAAGAGACTCAGAACACCCAAAGAGACTCAGAAAGACCATAGAGAGACTCAGAACACCCCGAAGAGACTCAGAACGACCCCGAAGAGACTCAGAACACCCAAAGAGACTCAGAACACCCAAAGAGACTCAGAACGACCACGAAGAGACGCAGAACGACCCCGAAGAGACTCAGAACGACCACGAAGAGACGCAGAACGACCACGAAGAGACTCAGGACGACCCCGAAGAGACTCAGAACAACCACGAAGAGACTCAGAACGACCCCGAAGAGACTCAGAACGACCACGAAGAGACTCAGGACGACCCCGAAGAGACTCAGAACAACCACGAAGAGACTCAGGACGACCACGAAGAGAGTCAGGACGACCCCGAAGAGACTCAGGACGACCACGAAGAGACTCAGGACGACCCCGAAGAGACTCAGAACACCCAAAGAGACTCAGGACGACCCCGAAGAGACTCAGAACACCCAAAGAGACTCAGAACGACCACGAAGAGACGCAGAACGACCCCGAAGAGACTCAGAACGACCACGAAGAGACTCAGAACACCCAAAGAGACTCAGAACGACCACGAAGAGACTCAGAACGACCCCGAAGAGACTCAGAACACCCAAAGAGACTCAGAATGACCTCGAAGAGACTCAGAATGACCCCGAAGAGACACAGAACGACCCCGAAGAGACTCAGGACGACCCCGAAGAGACTCAGGACGACCCCGAAGAGACTCAGAACGACCACGAAGAGACTCAGAACAACCACGAAGAGACTCAGAACAGGAAGGAAATAAATCTAAACATCAGGAATGAAGAGAGATAAACTTCAGTAAACTAAATTTTTTACATCATAAAATAAACATCAACAGAAGTGTCTTAAAGTAAACTGTCACCACCTCAAAACTGCAACACAAGGCTCAGTGCTGGGTCCTCTGCTGTTCTTTATAGATTTAATGAAGTTGAGTTACAACTCAGGACGCCTGGGTGGATGCAGGTTGATCATCTAAGAGACTTTGTTCTTGCGGGGAACTGCTGTTATGTGACTGAGCTGAACAAATAAACCTGACTGGACTGTAAAGTCAACAGGATTCATAGACAATGGACTGAAACAGGAAAAAACACCAGCACGGACCTTTAAAGTCACTTTAAAAGACCTTTAAAATATCAGAGAGTCCGAAGTCTGTGTGTTTAAAGTGAACACACACACACAGAGTTGGGAGGATGAATGTTAGCGTGTGAGCTGATAAGCAAAGTGCTGAGTTCAACATGTTCAGTCGGTGGAGGAGGAAACAGAGAGAGAAATAACAGAGACGCTGAACTCGGACTGAGGCTCTACAAAGAGCCAAACGTTAAAACAGCAAATCACACAGTTTGACTGCTCGAGGACATTTTATAACCGGGATGTATAAAAGCTTCTGATTCTGCTGAGAAATCAACACAAACAGTGTAAAGTGTTCATCGTCTGGGGAGCAGGAATACAAACTCATCTGT
>CM050849.1:32555963-32593463 GCA_027580175.1 Siniperca scherzeri | reverse complement strand
GCTAACTGTGTTTGTCGCTGCAGACTGTTGTTGCTGCTGCTGCCAAATGCTAATGTTGCTGCTGTTATTGCTGCTGCTAACTACTACTGGTTCTGATAACTGCTACTGCTTATTGTTAATAATAATACTAATAACATCTATTGTCGCTACTGACTGTTCTCAAATGTGTCGCTGCAGCTAAGTTGTTCTTGCTAGCTGTTATTTCTGTTGCGAAGAGTTTCTGTTGCTAACTGCTAATAACTTCTGTTGCTACCACTAACTGATACTGTCGCTACAAACGGGCATTTGTTTGGATATATATATATATATATATATAGGATATGTTTGGTATTTGAGATCTGTCACCAAATAAACATAAAACAGGAGTCAGAAGGATTACTGAACCAAACCAATCACCCAGGACTTCCATAACTTTGACCCAGAATGGTCTCACTAAAGTTCCCACTTCCATTCGGCACTTCCAACACAATTATCCTTCATAAGTTTCATTCTGTGGCGTCTGATAATATCTATGTTATTTCTTATGTTACGTAAACTTCCTTTTTGCTTCCTGTAGATATTTTCCACATTCTGCCTAGATATTCAACCATTTGCCTTGTTCAACTTCACCAGTTGCCTAAGTCAGCTTCATAAGCAAGGCTGTTCACAGACACCTATGCGATCGTCTCCACCTGTCCGGGTTTGTGCAGGACGAGTTTAAGGCAGAGCTGCAGTCACCATCATGCTGAGAACTCTATGAAAGTCCATAAATCTTTTGAACTTACTGTAATGGAAGCATTTTGGAAGCACCCTCTCTTTTCAGAGTCATAACTCAGTCAAACCAAAACACACAGAGGTTTTATGAATACTGCTGGAATCAGTGGAACTTTTGGTGTTTCTGATATCCGTCACGGATAAATGTTCATTAATTCTCTCTGGAATCATACAAATTAGACAGATGTTGCCTCACAGTCACACATTTTCTTCAGTATTATAGAAACTGTCCTAGAACATATATAGTACCATTCACATGCAAAATGACATGTTTTTGAATGGTCGAACTTATTATGAAAATAACAACATATGACATGTAGCGACTGTGCCATCGGCCTGTAAATAAAGCGAGTAAAACAGCCGAGGGTTCAAAGGGATTCAATGGGACTCACCCCCACTGGTCACTTCCTGAGAGGCGATGACAAATCCAAAGCCTTCTCCCGGCCGCCTCCTCAGCTCCACCTCCACTGTCTTTCCTCCTCCTCTTCCTTCCTTGGCCACTGCTCCCAGTTCTCCTCCCCCACCTCCCCCTCTGATGGGAGGAGGCCCACCGGCGCTCTCCTCGACTCCCAGCAAATCACGTGGCTCTAAGGTCAGTGTCACAGGAACTGAGTCCAGGAAGCTGGTGCTCTGGATGAGGGCTGAGGCTGGGGGCCCGTTAGGCGTCTGGGCAGGAGGGGCCCCTGGAAAACAAGGAGGAGTCAGACAGATAAAGGCAGGATGACAAGGAGGATACAGACTGATGGGAGCAGACGATCGATCGGTGTAAAAATTACAACGTAAAGTGGGAAGTCGCCTCCCTTGCTCAAGGTAGGAGTGCATTTACCTTGGTGGGTCCCCGGGGCTGGTAGGTGTCCCTCCTGGGGACTCTCCAGAGCCAAGCCGGCCTGGTTGAGTGGGGGGACATCCCCCACCAAGGCACCCGTGGACGGGGAAGGCAAGTTGGCTAAAGTCAGGGGTTGGGAGGAAGAGGAGGTGGCCAGGCTGTGTGGGGAGGGGAGGGGCTTGTAGAGGTTGGGGGTGACAACTGGGGAAGAGATGGGACCTGGGGAAGGAGAAAGTTATTAATTGTTTTTATTGGTTCACAGAAACAGTTCCAAACCTACAGGCAGGACAAGTGTCGCCTGTAACACTACACGTGTTTTTATTGGTGCCCTATAATTGTTGCTAAAAATGATAATCATCAATGAATGGATTAGAGTTAGGGGGTTCAGTTTTAATGTAGTAGTACCTCCTCTGTAGACCAGTAGCACCACCTCTCCCTGTTTGGTGTGTTCTTGCAGGACTCTCTGGACCTGAGGAAAGAATTATTTTTAATGGGTTTAAATGGAAACTTAAATAGTGCCCCGTATCCTAAATCCTGTTTCAGAAGATTCTCCATCCTAGTGGAGTGAAGAGCTCTGTAATCTGGGAGTCGTGAGCAGTGCTCCTCCAGGAACCAGCTGAGCTCAGGCTCAGGAACCAGTTCAGGAAAAGATGCCTCAAACCCTCAAAACATCCAAAATGGCTATTCCTTTGGGGTCAACTGTAAGATTGAGCTTCCAGAAAAGCTTCGTTCCTCAACACACAACGACGTATCAAGGCCTCAGTGTGCTTCAGACAAAGTGCTTGCTGGATCGCCCAACAGGGTCTTAAACCACCTTTCTGATGGTGGAATCAGGGGCAACTGTGTCCGTCAATTTTTAACTTTCTGAAACAGACAGTCAAGTGTGACAATCAACAACTACTTCATCTAATCACTTTTAAACTTGTAAACAACTGACGTGAATACCTTTGAGGAGAGAGTCTCTGAAAATGTTCTCAGTTATCCACAATTGTACGATTAGTGGCGTCAAGACTACAAAAACGCAGCGTTGTCACAGAGATCAGGGAGGCAGTGGGATGCAGCCAGGAGGAGGCTACGACAGTAGGCTTTTCACCCTGCCTTCCAGTGTGGACATTCACATCAGATAAAAAGAGACTGCAGATGTGGTCGGACCACACTTTGTATACACACTGAGGCCTTCAGAGTGATATAATGCCGACTGCCCCACAAGTCTTCAAAACTCTCTGTGAGTCTGTTCAGAAACAATAAGCACCTCTTTGAAGTGGTCGCTGTTGAAACCCGGTCGTTAAGAACAGCATGGACACTCTTGTGATTGAAATTCTGGATGGCCAATGAGAGTGGAGCACTCTGATTTTGGTGCATTATTAGACTTCCTTGACCCTGACTGATTGGATGTTGGATAAGTATTAATCTTTTACCTGGGAGAAGCTGAGGCTCTGTACGTCTGCTCCATTGATCTTTACTATAGCGTCCCCCGGCTGCAGCGAGGGGCAGTGCCTTCGATCCCAGACCCGCCTCACCACTGCCAGCTGACCTCCTTGCCCACCTGCCGTTACGCTGAATCCCAACCCCCCACTCTCACTGCGCCCGAGGGCCACTGGCACAAGCTCCCCACTGGGAGCTGACCCAGGCGACCCTGCCCCGAGGGGGAGAACCAGCCCTGGGTTTCCTCGAGAGGCTGGGGAGGGCGCTTGGTGATTGGCTGGACAGCCGTTAAAGCCGCAGGGTGGGACGTCTCTGGGTGGGGTCAGGGCGAGGGAAGTCTGGGGCATCAGCGGGCGCTGCAAAGGAGCGCCAGGAGGTGTGGAGGAGGAGGTGGGGTTGTTAGCCGTGGTGGGGCTGGTGGAGTTTTGGAGGAGGCCCGTCTCTGGCTGAGAGAGGGGCAGTTTGGACAGAGTGTGGGAGGACGAGGAGGTGATGGGTAACGTTGAAGAGGAGATGGGGAGTGTCGACGTAGACAGGTCGCTCTCTGAAGACTTGGAGCTCTGCTGGTGGAGGAGGGTGGAGGAGGAGAGGGCAGGGAGAGTGCTGCTGTTGTAGCGAATGAGAGAAGACCTGCGAGGAGGAGGATCAGAGGGGAGATACAGAAAACAGATACTCTAAACAAACTTCAGAAATGTTATGATTTTCTATTTCAAGAGGATCACCAATAGTACTTCTGTAAATCACTACTGATACTACTACTACTATTACTACCCTGGTGCCAGACCTCGAATAACCGCCCACATCTCAGATTTTGTCAGTGATTTTTTCAGGGCTTGTGTTGTGCTGTTTCCTTCAACGTCAAAAATTAAGTTAACTGCTCCTAATAACCTCTAGCACGGCTTCTGTGTCCACTGAAAAGGACGTTGATGGGATGGATACATCTGTCACTGCTGACTGGTTTGAGAAAAACAAAAAAAAACACCCCTCCCAATAAGAAATCGGCAAACATAAACACAGTGTCAGACTGACTGAATCAAGTAAAACAAAAAGGTGATTCAGTCTGACTATCAGGTTATACTATTAGTACGACTTCTGTGTAAAGTAAATATAATTAACAAATGTTTACACTTATGCAAGCAATATTGAATTGACTTTGTTTCTAACAAGTGTCAAGTCAGTTTTTTTATTTATATATCACAAATCACAAACTTGCTCAAGGGGTTTTACAATCTGGACAGCGTGCGACGCCCTCTGTCCTTAGACCGTCGGCATATCATCAGTAAAAACAGAGAAAAGCAGCGGTCCCAAGCGACTTCCCTGGGGGACACCATAATATACCACCCTTGATTCAGAAAAACTACTACTGTCAGCCACTGATCAGTCATCTGCATAAAAGCAGTGGTGGTAGAACGACTCTCTTGCTAACACTGCTAATGCTAACACTGACGCTCCTCTCACCTTCGTGTTCCAGCGTTGGACAGGCCGCCATCAGAGTCACTGTGATTGGCTGCTGTCCTCTCTGGAGGGGGTGGTGGTCCCAGTGGGGGGTCAGAGGAAGTGGGCGTCGGCGGGCCTGTCAGCCCATTCATCATTGGCAGAGCAGCGTAGGAGGGCGGGGTTTGGCCTAGTCCTGGATTTCAGAGTTTAATGATTACCAGAGTGAAATTAAAAATAGATAGAAAGATGAAAGGTGGATGGATAGATGGATCAATAAATTTATAGATTATAGCAGATTATAAAATGTGTGCATTTAATTCTCTGTAGACATTTAGCAAAGCAGATGTCCATCTTGTTAAACACATGAAAGAACGTTTCATGGATAAAACCAGAGTAATGAGATCTTGGATAACTGATTGGTTGGATATTAATTTTATAAACAAACAAAAAACAGCCTCTCTGGCGGGATTTGGTTCAGCTGCTCTGTAACTTGATTTTGAACTTGAAGTGTGACGAGAGCTCACTGTGTCTTCAGCTTTTCTAACTTTAGTGCATGACTGTGAGTTTGTGGCTAAAATCTTCCTGACCTGGTGTGCTGCCGTTGGCGTCCAGCGTTCGGCTGTAGGTGAGGTGTGTCAGGCCACGGTTCACATTGGGGGAGTTGGAGGGCTCGCTGGGAGTCTGTGGCTGTTAAGGGATTAAAAGTCAGATACAAGCTTAGTGATTTATACAGGGTCAGTTGTAATAATACTAAAAATACTGAAACAGTAAATACAATATATACCGCACCGTCTCCAGACTCTGTTTGGGACATCCATCAGGGTTATAAAGCATCGGGTATCCTCTCCTCAGCACCACGTCCACACTCTGACCCATCGGCACTGACTTCAGCATCTCCACCACCTCTTTATGAGAGCGGCCCAACACACAGCTGTCGTTGATGTAGACCAGGATGTCCGCTGGAGGACCACAGGCCAGGAGACACAGTCAGTCCAAAGGTTATTACATCATAATCGGTTGTCGGGGTTCACCATTGCGGATAAGGTGGAACTGGAGGTCGACAGTCAGACTGCAGTCGTGTCAGCAGTAATGCGGTGTTGTAGCGGACTACCGTGGTGTTAAAGGACTCAACTTACAAATGTTCTGCGCTCCAACCCTCAGATACGGTCGCGCGTAGACCAAAGAACGAGATCGCAGATAGAAGCGACTGAAATTAGTTTACTGTGTCTGCGTTCACCCTCAAAGCTCTCGTATACTTCAGAAATGTCTTTACTACATCAGGTGACAGTGCGCCTGTAGGTTTGGGTTTGTGAGTTTCTGGGGATTTTACTTAACAACAAGTTTCTTCTGGTTCTGTTTTTCCTCAGATTGGTTTATGTTTTCGGTCTTTTCTCTGCTGCAGTGTTCAGGAGTTTTCTGCTGCCTGTTGAAACTCTCCGCTCTCTTTCCCAGGAGATTTCACGAACTCTGTGTGTGTGTGTGTGTGTGTGTGTGTAACTGTGTGTGTGTGTGTGTGTGTGTAACTCTGTGTGTGTGTGTGTGTGTGTGTGTGTTACATTCCTGACTATTTATCCTCGGTGCACGTGAGCAGGTCTGACAGTGTGGGAGAGAAAGGAGGCTGTGTGTGTCGGACAGATTAAAGAGAGTGTGTGTGTGTGTGTGTGTGTGTGTGTGGATTAGTTGTAGATCATGAGATTGTGTCCCTGAGAAAAATAAAGACCTGAGAGCCAAACAGCAACATAATCCTCCAGAGAGAGAGAGAGCATGTATTTAAACCTCTGTTTTATCACGATGTCTCCAGTCTGTATGCGTATTTATAACAGTGACAACTATTATAGCAGAACAGACGTTTTTCTCAGCAGACATTGCTGACCTGTCAAACGCAGGAGGAACTAACGTCATTAATGTTATTAGTTCCACCTGTGATTTTCCTGCTATGACGAGTCAAAAGAGTTAACAGCGGCCTGGTCATTGATCAGTAACACCTGTGAACACCTGCAGCTGCTGCTGTAACGTCATCAACTAACATGCCATCGTCTCCCTCGAGCTCCCGACTGTCATCATTGTCTTTGTTTTCTATAATACTGAACGGTATGAGTACCTGTGTTTAGTGCTGGCGGTCCTCCAGGTGTGACACTGTACACCTGTAGAAACTCTCTGGGTCGACTTCCTCCGACGATGTTGAAGCCGAAACCTCGAGGACCTTTAGACAGCCGA
Organism: Siniperca scherzeri; assembly: GCA_027580175.1. Taxonomy (NCBI): domain Eukaryota; kingdom Metazoa; phylum Chordata; class Actinopteri; order Centrarchiformes; family Sinipercidae; genus Siniperca; species Siniperca scherzeri. The sequence goes on along the minus strand of CM050849.1, from coordinate 32,586,805 downwards.
GTGTGGATGGAGTAACCCTTCAGCTGACCGGGCTGCTCGGTGAACTCTGGGACTGAGACAGAGACGAGGTCAATGAGCAGACAGGTGAGGACAACAGTGGACAACAGTGTGTATTCAGTGTGTCTCTTCCATAAAGTAGTGAGAGACAGATTATAAACAGAACGGTCCAAATCTGTCCTGCATTCAAAATCCTACTTAAGTAAAAGTACGTAAGTATTATCAGCAGAATGTACTTCAGTATCAAAAGTAAAAGTAAAATGGTCCTGTGACTGAAATACTATTATATATTTTATTTAATACTGATGCAACAATGTACTGTTGTAGCTGTAATTACTTTATATACTATCAGGTAGTTTCATGCAGTGGTTCCCAACCTAGGGGTCGGGCCCCTCCAAAGGGTCGCCACATAAATCTGAGGGGTCGTGAGATTATTGATGGAAACAAAGTTCTGCTACGCACATTTGTATTTGATTTTTTGTGAAATATTTGAGACTTTGATCTTTTTGATCCTGGTTACTTATATGAAACTGTTTGAGGAGGTTAGAGGAGAAATGTCTCTGGATCAGCTCGTAGTCACAAACTGTTCACCTGTAACTGACTGTTCACCTGTAACAGACTGTTCACCTGTAACAGACTGTTCACCTGTAACAGACTGTTCACCTGTAACAGACTGTTCACCTGTAACTGACTGTTCACCAGTAACAGACTGTTCACCTGTAACAGACTGTAACTGACTGTTCACCTGTAACAGACTGTTCACCTGTAACTGACTGTTCACCAGTAACAGACTGTAACTGACTGTTCACCTGTAACAGACTGTTCACCTGTAACAGACTGTTCACCTGTAACTGACTGTTCACCTGTAACAGACTGTTCACCTGTAACTGACTGTTCACCAGTAACAGACTGTTCACCTGTAACAGACTGTTCACCTGTAACTGACTGTTCACCAGTAACAGACTGTAACTGACTGTTCACCTGTAACTGACTGTTCACCTGTAACTGACTGTTCACCAATAACTGACTGTTCACCTGTAACTGACTGTTCACCTGTAACAGACTGTTCACCAGTAACAGACTGTAACAGACTGTTCACCTGTAACTGACTGTTCACCTGTAACTGACTGTTCACCTGTAACTGACCACCTGTAACAGACTGTTCACCAATAACTGACTGTTCACCAGTAACAGACTGTTCACCTGTAACTGACTGTTCACCAGTAACAGACTGTTCACCTGTAACAGACTGTAACTGACTGTTCACCAATAACTGACTGTTCACCTGTAACTGACTGTTCACCTGTAACAGACTGTAACTGACTGTTCACCTGTAACAGACTGTTCACCTGTAACAGACTGTCCACCTGTAACTGACTGTTCACCAGTAACAGACTGTAACTGACTGTTCACCTGTAACAGACTGTTCACCTGTAACAGACTGTTCACCTGTAACTGACTGTTCACCTGTAACAGACTGTTCACCTGTAACTGACTGTTCACCAGTAACAGACTGTTCACCTGTAACAGACTGTTCACCTGTAACTGACTGTTCACCAGTAACAGACTGTAACTGACTGTTCACCTGTAACTGACTGTTCACCTGTAACTGACTGTTCACCAATAACTGACTGTTCACCTGTAACTGACTGTTCACCTGTAACAGACTGTTCACCAGTAACAGACTGTAACAGACTGTTCACCTGTAACTGACTGTTCACCTGTAACTGACTGTTCACCTGTAACTGACCACCTGTAACAGACTGTTCACCAATAACTGACTGTTCACCAGTAACAGACTGTTCACCTGTAACAGACTGTTCACCTGTAACTGACTGTTCACCAGTAACAGACTGTTCACCTGTAACAGACTGTAACTGACTGTTCACCAATAACTGACTGTTCACCTGTAACTGACTGTTCACCTGTAACAGACTGTAACTGACTGTTCACCTGTAACAGACTGTTCACCTGTAACAGACTGTTCACCTGTAACTGACTGTTCACCTGTAACAGACTGTTCACCTGTAACAGACTGTCCACCTGTAACAGACTGTCCACCTGTAACAGACTGTTCACCTGTAACTGACTGTTCACCTGTAACAGACTGTTCACCAATAACTGACTGTTCACCTGTAACTGACTGTCCACCTGTAACAGACTGTTCACCTGTAACAAACTGTTCACCAGTAACAGACTGTTCACCTGTAACAAACTGTTCACCTGTAACAGACTGTTCACCTGTAACAAACTGTTCACCAGTAACAGACTGTAACAGACTGTTCACCTGTAACAGACTGTAACAGACTGTTCACCTGTAACTGACTGTAACAGACTGTTCACCTGTAACAAACTGTTCACCAGTAACAGACTGTAACAGACTGTTCACCAGTAACTGACTGTTCACCTGTAACTGACTGTTCACCTGTAACTGACCACCTGTAATACTGTTCACCTGTAACTGACTGTTCACCTGTAACAGACTGTTCACCTGTAACTGACTGTTGTATTTTATAAACTTATCATGTGTTTTTATGTGTTCAGTAACTAAAGCTGTTAAATAAATGTGGTGCAGTAGAAGTATAAAGTAGCATAAAATTAAAACACTCAAGTAAAGTACAAGTATCCCAAAACGTTACTTAAGTACAGTACTTGAGTAAATGTACTTTCCACCACTGCTGAGGACAAACACTTAAGTACAACCTCAAACTGAAGATTCTGCTGACGATGAAATAAATAAAAATGATAATAAATAAATGAGCTGTTAAATGTATTTAAGATGTAAAAGCTGTGTCACAGTGTTGACGACTGCTGTCAAACACCAGAGAAGAAGAAAGTAGAGCTAACAGGATGTTAAAGTGAGTCTGTGCTGCCCCTTGCTGGCAAAATAAAAGTCCCACATACAGTAACAGGAAGTGAGTTTCTCTGATACAAACTAAAGACGGAGTGTGGATCAACAAAAAAAAACAACTTTACAAAAAATAAAATAGAGAAATAAGAAACACAATAAATAAAACGTGAATATAATAACATCAATTAAAATAAATTAATAAAAATATAAAATTTAACTGAGTTCAAGTCCAGCCAGTGATGTTGGTTTTAAACACTTTAAACGAGCCAATAAAAGCAGCCAAACAGCAGGTGGCGCTGTGTAACTTCAGATAGATAATCAATCAGTCAGAAAGACAAACAGACTTACGTTCTGTACAGGAAGTCGTCTCTTTGTTCTGAGTTCGAGGATCCAGCCAGCTGGTCGTCTTTGAGTTATGACTGACAGAGAGACATCATCATCATCATCATCATCATCATCAACTGTCTTAATACATCCATGGTCAGAATGAATGCTGGGTAATGTAGTTACAGTTGAACTTATCAGAACGTGACTGTAAGTTAAAATTGAGTGTTTTCTCTGCCTGGTTTGGCAGTTTCTGGAAAATCTTTTTAATAAACGCAGGAAGCAGTCGGTGATGATGTCACAGTTTTGAGGGTCTGATGTACCAGACTCCATCGAAAAAACATTGCATTTTATCTGATTATTGATGATTTTAGTTAATCGATCATCATCAGTATCATTTCTTACTCAATGTAGTACGGCTCTCCTGAATCACTGAACGCCAGCTCCCAGTTTTCAGGCAGTGGACCTCCTCCTCCTCTTCCTCTTCCTCCTCCTCCGTTCTCTACTCCCTCCCGACTCCCCACCGCCGACTCCCACGATTGGCTGAGAGGCAGGGTGGTGGGCGGGGCTCCGGCTGAACCCGCTGACAGACAGAGGGGGAGAGTTTGTTAGGAGTTTAATTAACACACAAACACACCTGGTGAAACAACACACACACTCAGTGAAGGTAAACTGCTTCACAAACAACTAAATATAGAAACCAGAACAAATCTTCAATCAACCAGCAGCTCCTCTGATTCATCACACACACACACACACACACACACTCTGTGGTCGGACTGAAGCTGATCCAGGCTGTGGACGTTTTCCCAGACTGAAGATCATTTGGCTCAAACTGAAACCGAAGCTGCTGAAGACAAAGTTCACCGACTGGCTGTTCTCACGTCTACTTTTACTTTAACTTCTGTCTTTGTTTGGACCAAAAATGTCCTCATATTCCAAAAACAAAAGTGTCCCCACTCTCCCCAAATATCTGCACTTTCTATAAATGTCCTAACTTTATAACATTTTCTTCACATTTCAGAAGTGTTTTTAAAAACATTCCTCAGTTTCCAAAAACGACCCCCGGTCTCAAAAACGTCCTCCTGTTTCTAAAATGTCTCCTTCCAACAAACGTCCTCACTTTCACAGCTACTTGATCCAAATACTGAAGCTCCTGATTCACAAAGCCGATCAGCTTCAGTTATTGATCTGATATGCATGAAAGTTGAATCTGCTGAACTACAAAAACACGCAGCCCTCTCCTGATGGACCAGGCCTGCTCCGACTGCGCTGAGGTCAGACCTGGATGACCTCTCTGACACTGTGACAGCAGGTTTTGTGAGGACGCGAGTGTGCCGACTAAAACCTTCTGCACATCCAACAACAAACCTTTACAGCAAAACTCAGGCAGCTTCGTCAGGCCGAGGCGGAGGCTGCAGAGGTGGGGACAGAATCTGAACAACCAGACCAGAAAGACGCTGACGAAGGAGATCAGAGGAGCTGGAAATCAGGTTTTCCAGCCAACGAGGGTGCGTCAGTGTGGAGAGGCCTGCAGGACATCACCAGCTACAGGAGAGCCCCCCCCAATGCAGTGACCCCATCAACTAACGCCCACATTCACACCCCTCGCCCCTCCCCACTGACCCCCCACCTACACTCAGGATCTGAGAAGAGGATGTGTGTCGAGACAGAAGATCAGGAAGGCACCAGGACCAGACGGCGTGTCCCCTTCCTGCCTGAAAGTCTGTGCTGACCAGCTGCCCCCCTTCACACAGATCTTCAACAGATCACTGGAGCTGTGTGAAGCCCCCTCCTGCATTAAAAGCTCCACAGTCATCCTGCTCCCCAAAAACCCTCCATCACAGGACTCAGTGACTCCAGGCCCGTCGCCCTGACGTCTGAAGTCATGAAGTCCTTTGAAAGACTGGTGTGGACCCACCTGACGGACATCACCGGACCCCTGCTGGACCCCCAGGTCAGTGGACGATCAGTCAGCATGGGACTGCACTACATCCTGCAACACCGCGACTCCCCAGGGACATATGCAAGGACCCCGTTCGTGGACTTCAGCTCGGTGTTCAACACCATCATCCCAGAAGTCCTCCACTCCAAACTCACCCAGCTCACTGTGCCAGCCCCCCCCCCGTCAGTGGATCACAAACTACCTGACAGACCGGAGGCAACAGGAGGGGCTGGGGAACATCACATCCAGGACCCAGACTATCAGCACTGGTGCCCCCCAGGGATGTGTGCTCTCTCCCCCGCTCTTCTCCCTCTACACCAGCGACCCTCAGGAGACAGAACGGTGGTCGGCCTCACGGAGCTGAACCCTGACCTACAGAGCACCGCACGCCCAAACAACCAGACACGAGAGTCTCTACCCGCAGGCCGTCGCTCTGAACAGTTAACACAGTCACACAGTGTCAGGAACTATCTGACACTATAGATTTTATATTTCTAGCTGACACACACTGGTTTTTAACATGTACATCACTGTCAGATAGAAACCTAAGCTGCTGTATGTACTGTGCATATCCACCTACATCATGTACATAAAGCAACCTGTTACATTAATCATTCAATATTTATTCCAACATATTTGCACTCTGCACTATTGTATTCTTGTTTACAATTTACAGATAGTCTGACTTGTACTTAGACACTGCATGTTGTTGTATTGTTTATATATATTTATCTTCTCTCGCCTGCTTGAACTAAATGTTTGTTTCCCTTTGTTCAGCTTTGGTGTGCTTGTTTTTTCGCTGTATTTCTGTGTAACATTGACAGATTCGTGTTTACGTACCCGACAGTCCGCTGTCCTCCTCGCTGTTGTCTCCTTCCTCCACAGCTTTCTCCAGGTTACTCAGAGATTTGCTCCTCGTCCTGAAGTTCCTCAGCAGGTTTCGATGTTCCTGGTACGTGATTGGTGGACTCTCTGGACCGATGTGGACTGGGCGGGGCGTTCCGTAGTAGTTCCCTGTGATTGGATGGAGAAAAGAAAAAAATGGGTCATATATATATATTTTTGTACTGTTCGATGTTTTATACGTCTGTTACTATAGTTTTATATCGACTGCTGGCGTTTATAAACGCTGTTTCAAACGGCAGTCGGCGTTTGTGAACGCTGGTCCATGCTGAACGCCGTCTTGTACGGTGACTAAATGTAAGGAAATAAAGTTGGGTTGTAATCACCTTTTTCCCCAACTTTATTGAATACAAAAGTTTAAAAGTGCTCGAAAAACTAAATCTCAACTATCCAATATAGTAACATTGCTTTTGGAATTTCTATACAGGACAAAAAGGTTGAATATCTTGTAAACAGAGAGCGGCGTTCACAAATGTCGAATGCAACGGCGTTTATAAACGGCAGCTGGCGATATAAAACTATATTAACAGACGTATAAAACATTGAACGGCAGGGAAAGAGACGAAGACTGCGGATGAACTGTCAAAGTAAAATGTTTGGGATCATTAGTCAGACAGACACAGGGTCATTTTTTACTCATTTAAAAGAAGGTCAGCATCGTCAATTTGTTTAGTGCAAACAGAGAAATATTCATGTGTGAATTCAGTTTCTATTTTAGTCTCATTAATCTCATAAGATTAATACAGCAAAGAGAGAAACAGAGTGAGTTAAAAAGAGAGAGAGAGATGTAGGACAGAGTGAGGCAGGTTTGCTGTTTGAAGGATTAGAGACTGAAAATCCTCTTTTCCTCCTAAACACTGTTAAAAAACTCAACGTCAATCACTCATCACATTTACTCCACACTAAAAAAATTCTCTTTATCTCGCACTGAAAAATACTCGCAATGTTGTGATGTTGTAGTGTTATATTGTTAAATTGTAGTGTCGTTGTGTTGTTGTGATGTGTTGTTGTAGTGTTGTTGTAGTGTCGTAGTGTTGTGTTGTTGTAGTGTTGTGTTGTTGTAGTGTCATAGTGTTGTGTCATAGTGTTGTTGTAGTGTTGTTGTAGTGTTGTGTTGTGTTGTTGTTTTGTCGTAGTGTTGTGTTGTTGTTGTGTTGTGTTGTTGTAGTGTTGTGTTGTTGTAGTGTTGTAGTGTTGTGTTGTCGTTGTCGTTGTGTTGTTGTAGTGTTGTCGTAGTGTTGTATTTTTGTAGTGTTGTGTTATAGTGTTGTATTATTGTAGTGTTGTAGTGTTGTGTTGTTGTAGTGTTGTAGTGTTGTGTTGTTGTTTTGTCGTAGTGTTCTGTTGTTGTTGTGTTGTTGTTGTGTTGTGTTGTCGTAGTGTTGTATTTTTGTAGTGTTGTGTTATAGTGTTGTATTATTGTAGTGTTGTAGTGTTGTGTTGTTGTAGTGTTGTGTTGTTGTAGTGTTGTAGTGTTGTGTTGTAGTCTTGTAGTGTTGTGTTGTTGTAGTGTTGTATTGTCGTAGTGTTGTTGTGTTGTAGTGTTGTGTTGTTGTAGTGTTGTGTTGTTGTGGGTGTGTTTGTTTTTCATACCTTTGAACTTGCCGCTCTCCAGCAGAGCTCCAGACTCCTCCAGAGAGAAAAACTCCTCGATGGACACAAAGTTGTAGTCCACACCTGAAATCTCCCCGTCCCGAGGCTGCCTGGTTGTACCTGCGGGGCGGACACCGTGATGTCATCACAGAGGGACAGAGCTGTAGTCCTGTTTTAGGCTACGGACTCCAACATAGAGACTTTACTGAATGTAAATACATTGAATGGCTATCGAAGGATTATAGCGTTAAAGTCCTGTCTGTAATTGGAAGGTAAAGAGGTCTCACTCTGTCGGTTTGTGTTGAGACCAAAACTCCACTCTGCTCTGTGTGCGTGTGTGTGTGTGTGTGTGCATGTGTGTGTGTGTGTGTGTGTGTGTGTAAACTTCAGTAAATTTCCCCTGATAAGCCTGCTCCCAACTTTTCCACTCACACTGCAGCACTGTGTGTGACCTACAATACTACACACACACACACACACACACACACACACACACACACTGTGTTTAAATACCACTAACACGTGTGTATTCCACTTCCTGTAATCATTAACAGAGTTTATCAACGCTCCAACACTTTATTTAAATTCAGAGGACAGAAACCTGCTGCTCAGGCTGAACTTTAACCTTCACTTCTAACATTCATTTAAATGGTAAGGGTTAGGGTTAGGGTTTGATTTTTCATGTTTTGACCCTTTCACTACAAATCCAACATGATGTCATCTTGTACTTGGAGGCGAGGAGTATAAGGCAACATCACAATGAACACTGTAGACTGGAACCAGGATCACCTGATGTTCTAATAAAGTGACTGTACTGTGTATTGAATAAACCCTAGTATCAAAATATAGACATATAAGTGCAGAATCTATGTTGACTTTTATTGAACAGGGTGTGTGTGTGTGTGTGTGTGTGTGCAGGTGTGTGTGTGTGTGTGTGTGCAGGTGTGTGTGCAGGTGTGTCTTACAGGGTACAGCCCGCAGGTACAGGTTCTCTCTAATGAGCTGCTGCAGCTGACTGTCCATGGAGCCTGGGGTGAAACACTTACTGAGGTACAACCTGAGGTCCTTACAGAGGGACGAACCTGACAGAGACACAGACAGACAGTGGTGGCTGTTTAACAGGCCGGAAGGCTCTAATGAAAGACGCTGTCCAGCTGCATTATGGGAAATGTAGGATTCAGTGTTTCTGGACTAAAGGTCAGGATATCTTTACCTCTGCTGCTCAGATTGGGACTGTTCTGTTTTTAACGTGTCTCTCACAACAACTGCTGTACGGAGGAGTCTCTGAATACACACTGTTGTCCTGTATTGTCCTTTATTGTCCTCTACTGTCTCTAATGAAAGCATGAACGGATTAAGGAGAACTGGATACCGTGTTCAAAGATGGCGCCCCATTCATTCTAATGAAAGTTGAAAACTAAGCACATAAACCTTAAAAAGCCTCCGCCATGTTTGGCCCCATAGAGCCTCCTCCCGCCGGGCCGGTTGAGAGCATGCTCAGTAGAGACTTCCTGTGGCGAGCCGACTGACTGTTGGCTCCCCTCATACATGAATGGAATAAAATAATGTAATAATATCTAGACTTAACAAATGTTATTGGACCGAATTGATTCAATTCATGTGAGTGTTTGTGACAGCTGCTCCTTTTTCAATGATTGTGTGTTGGGGAAAGTGATTTTTGGGTCAGCGTGCATCATGTGATGAACCCGGAAGTTGTAATACCGAGCGTGGCCACTACACCAAAATCACTTAGCAGCCAGCGCCATTCCTGGGGGCTTGAATGAAAGACACCATCCAGTTGCATTATGGGAGACAATGTTAAATTTTTGGACTTTCAGTTAAGTAATTGAAATGAATTGTTAGTGTTTCTTTTAGTCAGTTAACTGTGGGTCAGCTGATCATAGTAAAATATAAAATTAGTCTACAGTCAAGTAGTCGAGTTCTTTCCAGGAAACTTCCTAGGAAATACTATTTAAAAAAGACGGAAACAAATGATCACTTATCATAATAGTTCATTTTCTGTCGATCGGCTAAGATTCTCTCTGTGAATTAGTGTCTTCATGTGAAATTCACTGTGTAAAGTAAGTAAACTGTTTATCAGAGGAGAGCACAAAACAAAACGCCATAAAATACAACAAGAAGATCATAATAAATCAATCAAACAAAATAAATAAGAGCAACATGAAACCGTGACAGTTACTTTTTACAGATGTAAATGTGTAACGTGTCCACTGACCTGGAGACACAGTCTTGATTCTGATTGGATGAGGACAGGAGTTGAGGACTCCTCTGACATCACCGAGGGTCATCCCTAAGACGGGCGTCCCCCCTATCTCTAAGATGATGTCGCTCACAGTGGCCCCGCCCCCATGGGCCGCCGTGACGAATGGGAACTCGCCGTAGTCGGCCCCGCCCCCGATGGCCAGACCCAGCTCTCCGGAGCCGCCGCCCAGCGGGACGAAGCTCTCCTGGACCTGAAACACAAACATGGAGGTCACAGTTTAGACTTTCAATTATAAAGTTTAATCATCTTTCAGAGAGATGTTGTTTTTTCATTCCAGGCATTAAAATATTCATCGTTACCTTGGAGCGCCAGTGCAGCTTCTTCACCGTCGCTTTAGACATGGTGGCCGAGCTGCAGACAGGAAGAAACAAAAGTTACTGAGCATGCTCGGTAACAGCTGCAAAAGCCGATGAACACCTATAAACACTGGTAGAGGTTGGTTAACACTCTCTGCTCACACCTGTAGAACTCTGTGAACGCCTATACACACCTGTAAACACCTGTTCACACCTCTAAACACCTGTAAGCTTCCGTAAACAGATAAACACAAGTAAACAACTGCTTCTCAACCAAACTCCAGACAGTAACTCAACCCCTCAGAAACAGACCCTACAGACGTGTTTTTATTCTGTCTGTGGTTTTAATTCGTCTCTTTAATCAGCGGAGTGCTGCAGAGAACAGTTTCCTGTGTTCTCTGAGTGTTTGAGATCAGTTCCTCCATCAACTCATCGACTCTCTGCTTCAGTCTCAGGGAACAGCAGATGGTGGCAGACAGCAGGGAGCCACACACACACAGTTATATACACACACAAACACATGCAGACCAGCCACTGACACCATTTCATTTATACACAATCGGACCCACAGGGAAATACACACATACACACACTCTGCTAGATGTCGTGCATTAAATATGGATGAGCATATGTGAAGGTGGGAGTCGGTGCAGAAACAAACAACAACGTCCCGAGCAGCGATTCAAACTGAGACTTTAAACTAGAAATTTAACTGATGAAATATAAACACGAGGAATGAAGCTTTCTAGGAAGTGAGGACGTAAAGTAGCTTCCTAGTAAGAAAGCATGGTAGTGTGAGGAAATAAAGAAGCTAAAGGAGGAAAAGGGGCGCCCAAGTAGCTCACCTGGCACAGTGCGTACAACGTACCAAGGCGGAGTCCTTACTGCAGCAGCCCGGCCCTTTGCTGCTTGTCATCCCCTCTCTCCAGCCTGCCTTTCCTGTCTCTCTCTACTGTCACTGGTACAGAAGCTTTCTGGGAATGAAGTAAGGAGGTAGGAGGAGGTATAAAACCCAGAAGTTACTAAAGAAGCCTCCTTGTCAGAATGCATGGAGGTAAAGCAGCTCCTTAGTTAGGTAATAAGGATGTAAAGAGGCTTCCTAGTAAGAAAGTGAGGAGTTAAAGAATGTTTCTAGGAAGCACGGAGGTATAGAAGCTTCCTAATTAGCGAGCATGGAGGTAAAAAGCATCCTAGTTAGGAGGTAAATAAGATTTTTAGTTAGGAAGCGAAGAGTTAAAGAAACTTCCTGGTAAGGAAGCAAGTAGGTAAAGAAGGTTACTAGTTTGGTAGCTTGGAGATAAAGCTTCCAAATTAGAAAGCAAGGAGTCGAGGAGTCTTGCTAGTGAGCTTCCTTGTTAGGTAGCGACGAAGTAAAGGAGCTTCCTTGTTAGGTAGCGAGGAGGTAAAGGAGCTTCCTTGTTAGGTAGCGAGGAGATAAGGGAGCTTCCTTGTTAGGTAGCGAGGAGGTAAAGAGGAGCTTCCTCGTTAGGTACGAGGAGGTAAAGGAGCTTCCTTGTTAGGTAGCGAGGAGGTAAGGGAGCTTCCTTGTTAGGTAGCGAGGAGGTAAGGGAGTTTCCTTGTTAGGTAGCGAGGAGATAAAGAGGAGCTTCCTCGTTAGGTAGTGAGGAGGTAAGGGAGCTTCCTTGTTAGGTAGCGAGGAGGTAAGGGAGCTTCCTTGTTAGGTAGCGAGGAGGTAAGGGAGCTTCCTCGTTAGGTAGCGAGGAGGTAAGGGAGCTTCCTTGTTAGGTAGCGAGGAGATAAAGAGGAGCTTCCTCGTTAGGTAGCGAGGAGGTAAGGGAGCTTCCTCGTTAGGTAGCGAGGAGGTAAGGGAGCTTCCTCGTTAGGTAGCGAGGAGATAAGGGAGCTTCCTCGTTAGGTAGCGAGGAGATAAGGGAGCTTCCTTATTAGGTAGCGAGGAGATAAGGGAGCTTCCTTATTAGGTAGCGAGGAGATAAGGGAGCTTCCTTATTAGGTAGCGAGGAGGTAAGGGAGCTTCCTCGTTAGGTAGCGAGGAGATAAGGGAGCTTCCTTATTAGGTAGCGAGGAGATAAAGAGGAGCTTCCTCGTACAAGGAGGTAAAGGAGCAGAGGAGTGGTGTTTCTCAGGCAGAGACAGGATGTGCAGTGATACTCGTCACAGTGTGATGCCGACATGTGCTACTATTAACACATCATTAACACATGCTCGCTCGCCCCGTCTCTCTCGCTGTCACTTCCTGTCTGTCACCTCAGTCTTTCAAGCATCAAAATAAAAGACTTTTACAGCATTCGCTGATTCAATACATGAACCCCAGTGTGTCTGTACTGTGTGTGTGTGTGTGTGTGTGTGTCGTACCTCTACAGATGAATGGTTTGGGTTGGTGTGTGTTCAGCTGCCATATCAAGACTATCTCAGTGTTCCTGTTGGTTTCTCTCTCTCCTCTTTCTCTCGTTATGTCACTCGCCCTTCGTTTTTCTCTTTCTGTTTTCCTTCACTCTCACTCTCGCTCTCTTGCTTTCTCTCTTAATGTCTCTCACCCTCTCTCTCTCTCTGATAAGACTGGTCAGAGTACAGAGTGCAATGTAAGTCAGAGTGTGTTTAGGGAGTGGACTTCATTACTCTCTTTATGTTCGCTGTTTGAAGGAGTGTGAGTGTGTGTTTGAGTGTGTGTGGTTTCAATCTATAGAAACCGTTGATGTGTCAGTCAAAAACCTTGACCTTGAGTATTTGTTGCTTGGGTGGAGAAATGGTGGGACATGAAAGCACAAACGTCTACGGCTGACTGTGGTTGGCTCATACACCTGTCAATCAAGTAAGCAATGCCATAAATGGCTGTAATAACCCCTTAATGGAAGATTTATTGTGAAATTCTCCCCTCAGACTGACAATAGAAGAAGAAACTCAGTGAATCTGCTGAAGTTGGAGGTTTTCTCATTCACTTCAATACAGCCAGAGTTTGATCACAGCAGCTTCTTTTCTAATTTTGAATTTATAAACAGAAACTTCAGTTGTTCTTTGTGAGACTGGAATATGTTTCTCTACAGAGATGTGTGATGATAATAATTTGATGATAAATGTTGTCAGATTACAATCAGACACGATGGATCTCAACAGATTGTAGATGATAGTCTGACTGATGGGAGGCTTTAAACGATGAGCAGCGCCTTCATCCAACAACCCTGTTGACCAATAAATAGGCGTGTAAAGATTCACAGAAACCAGAGTCAGATCCAGAACCACAGATCCCAAATTCTGCATGAAATTCGGAAAAAGTCAATACAACTGATGTTTCCAATAACTCTCTCTGTCAGTGCTGAGAAGTTGACTGTTATGCTGCCTCATTATACACACGTCTGGACCTCTGAATATATCGAACTTTCCAGTGTTTAGAGTTTTCCAGTATTTGGTGTTGTGCATCTTTACAGGCCAGAGTGCCGGACACACTAACGTGATGTGCAGGTATCGAGTGGAGGCAAAGCAACATGGCGACATGAAGCTGATAACTTGTGAAATAAAGTGTTTTACTTGACTTACTGTGATAACTGTGTCGATGCTTCGTGTGTATTAACTTCACAGTAAATAAACACAAATCTGCCAACTCGTATGTTTGTTGTATCGTGACAGAAATAAGAAAATGAGCTGCAGACGATAAAAGTATTTAAATCGAAATACGAAACAATTATTAACACTGACAGGCACAATATCCACAGGCTAACAAGCTAACAGGCTAACAAGCTAACAAGCAGCGAGTCTACTATCTGACTCCGGTGCACGAACGAGGCCTCCAGTCGGTCTCTTGGATATTGTTCGGTGTACGAGCTGCAGGTCAGCAGGTACAGGAAGTGCTGAGGGCAGCGAGTCTGTACGAGGGCTGGTATCAGCAGCCGAGTCGAGACCACGTGTTTGTAGTACTGAACAAGACGGTGTAGTCCCTCATTCGTCCAGGGACTAGTGTAGTACTGAACGTTCTCAGCAGTGAGCGCATACAGCTACGGTAAGCCCCGAGGGGAAAAAGGCGAGTAGGCAGAAGGTGAGAGCTTCTGTCATGTCGGACTTTAGAGTTCGAGCATGTGGATGTTTCCTGGAGGAAGTACGCAGCAGCGTAGAGCCGGTACAAATCCAACTCGCAAAGAATCAGTAGAAAATAATCTGTTCATTTTTTATCAGCACTAGTCTCTAGTGTGTGCGACTGTTAGCTCGCTACGTTCCCCAAACACAGGCCTGCTTCAAGCCATCCACAACGTTTCCACACTAAGAAGAAACATCAGACTAGCGAGTACAACGCTACCTGAAACCACGTTAACAATCAGTCATAAAATCTGCTGGTGGAAACACACGCTACAGATATGAGAAGATATGAGCTTCAACACAAGGCGAGTAATGCTAGCGTTAGCAGCTAATGCTACTTCCAACAGGGCCCCAGCTTCTCCCAGTTACTGACGGGAAAATACCAAATTCAGAAGAATGATGATTAAACCCTCAGCAGCATTTTAGTGAAAAGCCTCCTCATGGACTAATACTGGATCCAGTGCATCCCTGCATGTGATTACTGTTGGTGTGGCAGAGGACATAATATTCTGGGACATTTGATTTAGAAATAATTGATTTGTTTAAGTCACATTTATTAACAAAAAGTAAAAATATCAAATCCTGTGCAGCTGAATCTAATGTTATCGAGTCAGACTACAAATTTATCTGTATTGGTTTTCTAAATTTCGATTTTTGACTTTTCCTGGATGCATACACACACACACACCTGGTGGCTGTAACGTGAACAGGGTATTTGTAGTTCACCTGCTGATGGCGGAGATGGAGGATACAATCTCTGCGATAACTTTCTAACTGTGTAACACAAACAACACACGCGTCGTGTTTTTAATGCATTACTGTTTCCGCTCGGACCCGTCACTGTGTCTAAGACCCTGAAACACAGTTTACAGGCTAACAGAACAGAGAAGCAGCTCTGTGGGTGAAGGACGATGTGAGGAGGCAAATTAAAACATTTCAGGGAACAAATTATTAATGTGAGAGTAGATTTGTGAGACTTTACAGTTCTGTAGATGCAGACTGACGTATATTCAGCAGGTCATATGTAGGTCAGTCACACAGATCCTCTGATGGATGTGTGGATGCTCGCTGCACTGTGGCCTCATTTTCTTTGTTTTTCTGTCTAACTGTATGTAACCTATTTTTCATCCTGTGTGTGTGTGTGTGTGTGTGTGTGTGTGTGTGTGTGTGGTCAGCTGGATGCTGACTGACATTTCTGGCGTCTCTAATGAGGCTGCGGATCTTCAGACTCTGCACTTTAAAGCAGCTCCGACACTGAAGCACAATAAAACAGTCAAACTGGGAGAAAATGAAATCAACCGCAAACAGCAGAAAGCAGATTTTAAAAGCGATCCATCACTGCTGAAAAGGTCTTCGCTCGTCCGGAAATGGGAACCTGATCTTAAAGTGACCCGAGGAAAACCAAGCTGATCCGGGAGGGACTCGAGGACAGTCAGACCACAAAGACCCAGTGATGCTCAGCCAGTTAACGAGTTGTTGTTCCTGCACTTCACTCTGCAGCGATGATGATGATGATGGTGATGGTGATGACGATCAGAGCTGAGTCACCCTGACACACTGACCTGAGACCTGAGACCAGCAGGACTCCATCAGACCTGATCAGAAGGCCGATTCACTAAATCCCGCCCCTGACCACTGATTGTCCAATCACAGCTGAGCAACAGTAACCATAGTGACAGCGTTCAGTTCAACTGCGTGTCTGCTCTAATGTAAGCTGCTAACGTTAGCTCCTGGATGCTATCAGAGTTTAGGCTAACGTTAGCGGTTCTGTCCGGATCTTTATTGGATTTGGGACACCTGCAGCCAACGTTACGAAGGGATCACATGACAACGCACCTCTTTAACATTAAAAGTGAAGCGTCAGTTTTCAGAGTGTGTTTAACGGTACGTTTTTTACAGTGTGCAGTCTCAGAGTCGGCGTCCCCCCCCCCCAGGCTCGCGGCTCTCATCTCAGCATCATTCATACAAACACACGCTCTCCTGGGAGTTGTAGTCTTTTACATCAAAGATCCTCTACGTAACAGCTGAGCGCTGACTGAACTTAATGAGCGATGAATGAGATTCTTCTTCAAAGCAAAGAGCAAACTGAGCCTTTAATCATCAAACTCGTCGTCTAACAGCTGCTGTCAGCGTTTCAGTGAAACGAGTCTCAGAATCAGAACCAGAATCAGAACCACTTTATTGATCCCCGAGGGGAAACTCTTTGTTACAGCAGCTCGCTGTCACGTCAGCGCACACAGGAGCAAATCAAATATAATACACTGTAACACAGGTCAGATAGATGAAGTACCAAGTGGGTTTAAGTATAAAATAAAATAAGTGTGAAGTACAAAGTGGGTTTAGAGGTTTGCTGGATTAATCAATGAGTTAATTGAAAGACAATAAACGGATCTCTGTGGCTGCTGGACTGTTGGAAGACGTCACGCTGGACGTTTTGCAGAATAAACAGGTAACTAAATATAATCTGCAGATGAATCAATGATACAATAAGCATTAGCTGCCCTCTGTATGAACCGTCTGATGGCAGACATTCACCCTGATTCTTCATGTTTCTGTGTTCAGACTGCTCCATCCAGCCAGGAAGGAGGTCAGAGGTCACCGCACCACGCAGCCGTGATGATGAAGATGAAGCTCTGCGGTGCTGTTTCCTGTCTGGTGACACTGAGCGTCTCTGACAGCAGCTGCCAGTCTGAATCTCCGAGAGTCTGCAGACGCACGGCGAGCGGCCCCCGATGATGTCATCACCACACAGGACAGAGCTTATGATGATGTCATCAGCAGACCGATCCGCTGACGGTTGCCGGGAGACGGAGGAAAGCGTTTCTACTGAGCGTCAAACCCTGCTGTGCCGGGGTCAAAGGTCAGTCTGTTTCATATGCGATGATACTTGTTTTCCGTCTTCATAAATTCCGTATAACGTCATTTCCACAGCAGAGCGAAGCCACGACAGACGGCGGCTCCTCTCCAATTTACCAAACTAGCCAGTTTACATTATTGTGGCGAAAAGCAGAGCTCTGATTTGTCCAACGGGCCTTCAATCAGAGCAGAAAGCTAGTCCGGCGAGGACCGGAAGCCTTTGAGCTTCCACAGTTTTGTTCACTGTGTGTCAGGTGATCTCACCTTGGTGTGCCTGCACTCAGCATACATCCTGTTTCTGGCCACTTTGGCAACGGCGTGCTTAACATTAAGAATCCAAAATGGCGGCACAGAGACAGGCGTGACTCATAAAGCTGCCGACGCAACACGCCTGAGGGACAGCAGCGATTAACGGCGGAGACGTTGAGGTCTTCCACACTGAGCCGATGCCAAAAGGGTCAAACTGTTTGATCTGGACTTGATAACAATTTGAAACTTAACCATCCACCTTTTTACACGTAAATAAAACGGAACTGTCCACATCGAGACCGGAGCGGGCTGGACGAGCCGAGCAGCACCCGTCGGCCCCAGCGTCGCGTCGTACAGGTGAGTCGCCCTCGTTAAGTCGTGAGGACTGTACGAGATCTGGTACTGTTATCGTAGACCAGCTAGCCAGTACTGAGGCCCAGCTGTTCTTGGCTCGCTGGCTGCTGAAATGATCCCTCAGCCTGTCAGCTGACCCCAGACGCTACCTTACATGTGTGACGTCTGTTCACCTTTCCAACGTCACAGCGCACGGACAGAACGACGCTGATAACCACCATCGATTTTAGCAACTTACGGATGAAGAAGTGAACCTGTGGAGGTTTACAGGTAGCTTCCACTAACTCCAGACTCCACAAGGTTCATGTAAGAACCAGTCGTACGAACAGATTTGTTCTTAAGCGACGCGGACGAGCGATTTAGGAGAATTTGTGTTCACCATTTCTGTCTGTCTCTACCGGGGAATAAACAGTTTGATACCAAAGTCAACTGAAATAAAATCTAAAAATGAAATATATAACTGAAACAAACTTAATGCTAAATTAACATTCTGTTCACCAGATGATCATCAAGGCTGTCGCCTTCAGTTCAGTATCATCCTCTGTTATGACACCTGGCAGGCGCTATAGGATTAGTTTGTCTAATATCTCATATTCTCATCATATTAGTCACGGACTCATGTTAAATCGTTCCCTCTGTACTTCTGTCACAGTGCCGCTCTCTGACACGTAATCAACAGCTGCATTATTAATATTTTCTCATTATTTCAGCTCCTCTGATACGACGACTGACTGATGAACTGGTTGCGGGTCTGTCTGCTGGTTTCGGGACTTGAAGCTCTGCTCTTTTTACTCGCTGGTGACATTTTAGTGACTGAAGCTTTCCCACCAACGGAGCCGAACGGGCGGCTTCGCCTGGACGCAGCTCCTCGTGAACAGCCTGAACAACAGAGTTCAGTGAATCCAAACATTCGTACGAACAAACCTCAGTGAGGATCAGTATTTCTCCTGAGAGTGTGGACAAGGCTTTTCAACAGCATGTAAAGCTGCATACGGGAAATAAAACATACAGAAAATATTAGTTTATTTAGAGGTGGCTGTCCAGGCGACTCGGCCTCAATGTGTTTTAAAAGCGCTCCTTTTAAATAACTAAAATATTTCAATTTAAATAACTACTGAACAAAGACCAAACTCAGAAATGCAACAGAAAAGACGAGCAAATGACATTTCGCTGTGTTTCGACAAAACAAACGCCACCGACCACCTGTTATTATGTGTTCAGGAGGAGGCGGAGCCTGAAGAAAACAGGAAACGATGCTGAACCAACTGGAGTGTGAATGAGACGATCAGCTGAGTCAGACTGCAGAGGCCGAACCTGCTGACAGAACACATTCACTTTCACATCTGGCTGTTTTCAGACAGAGCTGTGACCACGGAGGGACTCAAGCCAGCGGAGCAGCCACTGATCACATCTGCAGTCCGTGTCAAATCCACCGATCAGAGTGATCGGATGCTCGTCACCGCAGACGCAGTCTGCTCGATGATGTGCTGACTCTGGAGAAAACATGTTTCCTCTCCTCCCTCTCCTGTCATCCTCTCGTTCTTTACCTCTTTACCTTTCTGAGCCCAGATCTGCTCTTTCTTCCTTGTTTCCTCCCTCTCCTCTTCCTCTGCTGTCCCTTCCCCTTTGGTTTCTTCTTTTGGTGATTTCACTCCTGTCCATCTTTTGGTTCAACGCTTTGCATCAGAGTGAGACATCTCAGCCTTTTCCCATCACGTCTAACTCTCAGTAATAAACACGTTGCACAAGCAGAAAAGTGAAAACTACAGTTTGTGGTTTTTAGGGAGAGTTATGTGCTGGTACTTTTATTTGGGCTAGCTGTTTCCCCCTGCTTCCAGTCTTTATGCTAAGCTAGGCTAACCACATGCTGACTGGTATCCATCTGAACATCTCATGACAGAAATGTGATAAATATGAACTATTCCTTTAGCCTGATGGCAGTTGGGTCCGGTCTGGTCTGACAGTCCGAGGTGTGCCAACATGGCCACTGAACAGAAGGTAAACCCTTTACATTCAGGTAACAACAGGAGCTCTCCTTTAGCGCCACCTTCAGGACAAACTGTAGCGTTTTTGTTCCACTGCTGCTAAAGATCCGAGAACAGTGAAAGGAAACGCTTTATTTTACAGCTCTGTGATGTCTGAGTTATAACGCAGCGAGTTTCCTGGACAGAACTCCTCAACACACCAAGTTCAGACTCACGAGGACACGAGGACGATCAGTTTGTAACTGGGACAGCAGCTCAGCTTCACACCTGTACCTGACTGTACTGTGACTAAGACAGCTCAGCCCAAAGCTCCACTAACAGACTGTATCAGAGGGGGAACTAAATCTAACACACGTTTGTATGTGTTTATTGATTTTTATTGAAATGTGATGTAATGTGTTCATCTGCAGCTCTGTTGTTAAACTGTCCAATAAAAACAGGAAGCTTCACCTCCAGACAAACTAAATGTCAGATTTACACTCTGACACCGAACTTTATCTTCCAAACGTCATTCCAAACTCTACCGTGACATCAGAGCCAAAGAGCAGCTGACATCACACTGTTCTCCACGGGATGATGACCATGGACGCTGACTGAAAGCTCATCTCAGGAGCTGTTAGCTGCTGAGACGACCGGTCTGCGTCACATCTCCGAAAACTTCCAAACCGACGTTATTTTAATAAACTGAGCACATGTCGGAATATGTTTACATGTTTTCAGTACATCTATTTCCTGTAGTCTGTCCCTCCTCTGCCGCTCTTCCTGAGCTTTCTTCCATTTTCCCATTAAAGGGGTTGTTTGGGGGAGTGTTTCCTGATCTGAATCGAGGGTCTGAGGACAGAGGGTGTCGGATGCTGTGCAGACTCTAAAGCCCCTTTGTGATTTGTGATATTGGGCTGTATAAATAAATTGACTTGACTTGAATAAAGTGACAGAATAACAGTCCTAGGACATAAATTAGATCAGCTGTGAGCCTGACTTAATGTCTCCACCATCGCTGCTGGTTGGCCCAAGTCCCCACAGTCAGCGCCTACAGCATCCTGATCAAACCGGGGCAGCGAGAGCTCTTCAGGTCATCTGGACTGGACTCGTCTAGACGTGACTCTGAATGACTGACGACGTTCCACAACGAGAACACAAGAACGCAGAAAAGGCGTTTGGTGTTTCCTGGGTAGACATTCACTGCCATGGTCACACGGTTATAGTTCACCCTATTGATTGGTTGGGTCTTATCTAACATGAGCCTTTCTCAGACAAGAGAAAGGGAGAAACTGGACAGAAACACAAAGGCAAGAGCGTTGGTGAGCAGCGAGGAAGTGTTTGAGTCCGTGACGGACAATGACTGACAACCGTCATCTCGAGGGTTTCGGTTTAGTTTCAGTCTGCAGACTGAACACAACAGCGACACAGCAGAAGACCCAAACCCTGACCGCTCTGCTCTGGTCCAAACCCGGTTTCATCAGCATCCACAACTTTCACTCCGATGCCTCCCACCATACTCTCCCTTCCATAACCCCACTGAGGGGTTATTTTCGGCATGGCGGTGGAACGTTTACTATGTCAGGATGCCCCTCATTCAAGCCGTGGAGGAGGCCTGCGACCAACCTGATGCAGGATCTGTGCAAGGACGGGTTCGCCATTCACTCGCTGTCTTGCGAGAGAGGACATGGACCTGTGACGTGGACGAAGTGCTGTGATCAGATCCAGCTAGGCGAAGAGATGATGCTTTGGGGTTTTTTTTTTATTCATGCTTTCTTTTTTGACACCACAAATGATTTTGCTGCGTTTCCATCTATGTTCTTTTAGGAACATGTTCGGTTCTGACTTTCAGTGCAACATGCAACCTTTGGAAATGCATGGATGACTGATTTTACAATGTGGAGAGAAATAGATACGTTCATAGTGTGCAGTGCTGGTCTTGTGTTTGGTCCCTATGTTCATGTACTTTACTGGTTCAAACAGAGTCAGATCGTATGAGCCACGTTTGTGTGCCATACGGTGACAAAGTGTTTCAGTTTGCAAAAGAATCTGAGCTGTTGTGCTACTTGTGTGTGTGGTTGTGTGAATTGTGTGTAGTCTTTTGACAAAATGACCTTAAACAAATCATTTTACCTGTTCTACCTGTGCCCCGACTGAAGGTACGGCTGAGTCAGACAGTCTGAGATGTCCTAAAGAGGCCACCGTACAGAGGCTAAACCCTTTGATTTCCATTAGCACCTCCCTCAGGACAAACTTTAAATGTTTTGCCCCGCTAGTGGAGCTAGGAATAGAAAGAGGGAACACTTTAATTTACAGTTTCGTCATTTTGGAAATATTACGCTTTGGTACTAAGTGGGAAAACGGGAATTTAAAATCTTCACTGATTAGTCGTTTATTATAATTCACTTCTACGTGTATGTTGAACTGAACGCAACTTTCACAGCTGACCTGCTGAGCTCTCTGAGGATTACCTGAGCAATCAGTTGACATTAATTAATTGGAAGTGTATCTATTCAACAGCGTCTATTATTAGTGCAGAGTTACATTGTGGAATAGTTTCTTCATTTTTCATTCTGACGGTAGTTCGGTTTCCTGGTGAGTGAGGGACATCAGTGTCTCCTGAGAGTCATGTGATGCAAACAGAGTCAGAGCAGGTCTCAGATCCGTTCACTGGTTTTCTGTGTTGACTCTGTTCTTTCATTACAATCCTCCACTGTTCTCTGTGTTGTTTGTATTTAATAATAATAAATAATAAAACTTTATTTATAGAGCACTTATCAAAACAAAGTACAAAGTGCTTCACAACAAGAAAAATAAAATAACACAGTGAATGACGAAATATAAAGAAATAAAACACATGAAATACAGAAAATCAATAAAATAAACAGTAAAATAAACAGCCAGTTCACGTAAAATCAGGATATGCTTTCAGATAAAAATGTGTTTTGAGACGAGATTTAAACAAAGACACTGACTCAGACAATCTAATTTCTTCAGGCAAGTTGTTCCAGAGCCTCGGGGCCCTGATAGCAAAAGCTCTGTCCCCTTAGTTTTCATCCTGACTCAGGAACAGACAGGAGACCCCTGCCGAAGATCTCAAACTACGTGAAGGTTCATAAGGGATTACAAGGTCTAAAATATAATCTGGGGCCAGGCCATGAAGAGCCTTAAAAGTAATCAACAAGATCTTAAAATCAATCCTAAAACCAACAGGGAGCCAGTGTAAAGAGGCTAAAACAGGTGTTATGTGGTCATACTTGGTCCTGGTTAACAGCCTAGCAGCTGAGTTTTGTACAGTCTGCAGTCGTGTCAGAGCTTTTTGATTAAGACAAGTGAACAGGCTGTTACAATAATCAAGGCGTGAGGAGATAAAAGCATGCACAACAGTTTCTGCATCACTAAGATTTAAAATAGATCGATTTTTGCAATGTTTCTGAGGTGATAGAAACATGATTGGACAAGCTTAGTGATATGTTGCTCAAAACATAAATTGCTATCAAACAGGACACCAAGATTTCGTGCAACAGGCTTGATATGTTGTGACAGGTTACCAGTGGATGGCAGTATTTGTTTAGTGATGTGTTGGGGCCCAATAACAAGGATTTCAGTTTTATTTGAGTTGAGCTGAAGAAAATTTATCGACATCCAATTTTTATGTCAGACAGGCAGTCCTGCAGAGAACTCAGCATACTAAGGTCAGTGGGCTTGACAGGGAGGTACAACTGTGTGTCATCCGCATAACAATGAAAAGAAATACCATGTCTGCGGATTACATCACCCAAGGAAGCATGTATAAGGAGAACAATATTGGTCCCAGAATTGAACCTTGAGGCACACCATACTTGATATGGGAAAAGGATGACTTGAAGTTATTAATGCTGACACAGAATTTCCTATTGGACAGGTAAGATGCGAACCAGTCTAGTGCAGTTCCAGATATGCCCACCCAGTGCCTCAGTCTATCTAAAAGAATGCCATGATCAATTGTATCAAAGGCAGCACTTATGTCCAACAGCACAAGAATTGAACACATGCCTGCGTCTGCATTCACTGAAACACTGAAACACTCTGAAACACACTGAAACACTGAAACACTCTGAAACACTGAAACACACTGAAACACTCGAACACACTGAAACACACTGAAACACAATGAAACACTGAAACACACTGAAACACTGAAACACTCGAACACACTGAAACACTCTGAAACACTGAAACACACTGAAACACTCTGAAACAATGAAACACACTGAAACACTCTGAAACACTGAAACACACTGAAACACTGAAACACTCGAACACACTGAAACACTCTGAAACACTGAAACACACTGAAACACTCTGAAACACTGAAACACACTGAAACACTGAAACACATTGAAACACACTGAAACACTGAAACACTCGAACACACTGAAACAATGAAACACTGAAACACTGAAACACACTGAAACACTCGAACACACTGAAACACACTGAAACACAATGAAACACTGAAACACTCTGAAACACTGAAACACTCTGAAACACTCTGAAACAATGAAACACACTGAAACACTCTGAAACACTGAAACACACTGAAACACTCTGAAACACTGAAACACTGAAACACACTGAAACACACTGAAACACTGAAACACTCGAACACACTGAAACACTCTGAAACACTGAAACACACTGAAACACTCTGAAACACTGAAACACACTGAAACACTGAAACACATTGAAACACACTGAAACACTGAAACACTCGAACACACTGAAACAATGAAACACTGAAACACTGAAACACACTGAAACACTCGAACACACTGAAACACTCTGAAACACTGAAACACTGAAACACTCTGAAACACTGAAACACACTGAAACACTGAAACACTCTGAAACACACTGAAACACTGAAACACACTGAAACACTGAAACACTCTGAAACACACTGAAACACTGAAACACTCTGAAACACTGAAACAATGAAACAATGAAACACTGAAACACTGGAGCACACACTGAAACACTGGAACACACTGAACACTGGAGCACTGAACACTGAAACTGAAACACTGAAACACACTGGAAACACTGAAACACTGTGAAACGCTGGAAACACACTGAAACGCTGAAACACTGAGCACTGGAACACTGGAGCACTGGACACTGGAAACACTGAAACACACTGAACACTGGAGCACTGTGAAACGCTGGAGCACACTGGAACACACTGGAAACACTGGAGCACTGGAGCACACTGAAACACTGGAGCACGCTGGAACACTGAAACACTGAAACACGCTGAACACACTGGACACACTGAAACACACTGAAACACACTGACACTGAAACACGCTGAAACACTGAAACACACTGAAACACTGGAGCACGCTGAAACACGCTGAAACACTGAAACACACTGAAACACTGGAAACACGCTGGAGCACTGAAACACACTGGAACAGTGAACACTGGAACACTGAGCACACTGAAACACTGAACACACTGAAACACTGGAAACACACTGAACACGCTGAAACACTGGAGCACACACTGAAACACTGAAACTGAAACACTGAAACACGCTGAAACACTGAAACACACTGAAACACACTGAAACACACTGAAACACGCTGAAACACTGAAACACACTGAAACACTGAAACACACTGAAACACGCTGAAACACTGAAACACACTGAAACACTGAAACACACTGAAACACTGAAACACACTGAAACGCTGAAACACTGAAACAATGAAACACTGAAACACACTGAAACACTGAAACACACTGAAACACTGAAACACTGAAACACACTGAAACACACTGAAACACTGAAACACACTGAAACACACTGAAACGCTGAAACACTGAAACACTGAAACACTGAAACACACTGAAACACTGAAACACACTGAAACACGCTGAAACACTGAAACACACTGAAACACACTGAAACACTGAAACACACTGAAACACGCTGAAACACTGAAACACACTGAAACACTGAAACACACTGAAACACTGAAACACACTGAAACGCTGAAACACAATGAAACACTGAAACAATGAAACACACTGAAACACACTGAAACACGCTGAAACACTGAAACAATGAAACACACTGAAACACTGAAACACACTGAAACACTGAAACACTGTGAAACACTGAAACACACTGAAACACTGAAACACTGTGAAACACTGAAACACTGAAACACACTGAAACACTGAAACACACTGAAACACACTGAAACACTCTGAAACACTGAAACACTGAAACAATGAAACACTGAAACACACTGAAACAATGAAACACACTGAAACACTGAAACACAATGAAACACACTGAAACACTGAAACACTGAAACACTGTGAAACACTGAAACACACTGAAACACTGAAACACACTGAAACACACTGAAACACTGAAACACACTGAAACACACTGAAACACTGAAACACTGAAACACTCTGAAACACACTGAAACACTCTGAAACACACTGAAACACTGAAACACGCTGAAACACTGAAACACTGAAACACACTGAAACACTGAAACACTTAAACACACTGAAACACTGAAACACACTGAAACACTGAAACACGCTGAAACACTGAAACAATGAAACACTGAAACACTGAAACACACTGAAACACTCTGAAACACACTGAAACACACTGAAACACTCTGAAACACACTGAAACACTCTGAAACACACTGAAACACTGAAACACTGAAACACACTGAAACACTCTTAAAAGCCTTTTCTCTGTTTGGTCTTTATGCCGCTGCTCTCTGTGTTTTCACCTCTTGAACACTGATCTTTCCTTTTAATTTCACATTTAACTGGCTTCAAAACAAAACAATTCTCCTCCATACTGAACGAAATATTCAAACCTTAGACTCCGTTTTTTATTTCTGCATCATCCATCTGATAAAATATCCAACATGTCTGCTGCTTCACTTTGAACACATTTCACAGATGTGGGATCTTTTGAAACTTTGAGATCTTTGAGATCTATCTCCACTAACAGTTTTGATTCTGTTCGGCAGTGAAAATGTCTTCTAAGTGGACAGACTGCTGTTTGCTGTGTGTGTGTGTGTGTGTTTTAGTTTGCAGTCAGCCTCATATGAAAACACCTGGAGGTTCAGGCAGGTGGGTGTCGCCTGCAAGTTCACATTAGCATGCTAGCATGTTAGCATGACTTCAAACCAGTGTTTTTACAAGTTTTAGCTCCTTAGTCTTCATTTACATAATACTTGCACGGCAATGCAGTACAGCGATTTTAAAAAGTGTACTTGAACTGCAGGACAATGCAACAATAACGTTACTTAGAACATGTCTGCAGGCTTGAACATGGGTCACACAACTTCAACAAGTTTCAAACGTCTGCTATCTGATCGAAGTGTCAGACATGAAGGAAAGTCAGCAGCTGGAAAAACATCCAAAATCTCAAACACAGTTTTCGCTCTTCATCTTCAGTAACAGACCAGCTCCCATTCTGTGTAGCCTTCACTTCTTTCTACTTCTTCCTGGTGATACACCTCCTCTTCAGTTAGAAACAACATATTTTCCTCCTTAATATACCGTCACAACATCAATATGGTCGACTACATCATATATGACCTCCTCAGTAGTTACCTACAGTCTCACGCTGTAACCAGCTCCTCCTGTACATATACACCTCCTCCTCTTCCTCCTCCTCCACAACCTGCACTACACATTCATTCATTAGAGTAATGCTGTACACCGTCTCCTGTTCATTAACATCCCGCCTCTTCTCACATAATCACATTGGAGACTGCAGATGTCTGTGTTACCAACTGGAGGTGTGGGGTTTGAGGGACGTGGCTGTTTACCAGACCAGGAGGCGTTTTCCACTGCAGATACCGCCTCAATGTAGGCGTGAGTCTTAGCTGATCGTCATAGCGATGCCTTGTGAAACTGCCATGACATCATCCTCGGCGCGACACAAACACAGGAACTCTCGCTGGATCCAGAGGAACATCTGCACTTCGTCGGTTGACCACAGCGAGGTTTTGCCGGCTGCTGATTTTTAAAATCTGGGTCGAGTGAATAAAAAAACTGCGGTCGCTATTGATGGTAGCTAGGCTATTTAAAAATGGCGGGTTTGTGCAGGATGTCCCGTGTCAAGTGACGATTCTAGTGACGATTCTCTGTGACCAATCAGTGGTCTGCTGTGTTTTAACTCCACCTTTTGGTATCGCCTCAGCTCGCTTGAAACCAAAAACCAAAGTACCAGGTACTAGCCACAACTTTTGCCAGCGGAAAACCTAAAAAGAACGGTTCCAAGCGAGTGGAGCCGAGCCGTGAGGCATAAAACACCTCCTCTCCAGTGAAGCAAGTCAGTTTTATTTGTGAAGCCCAAAATCACAAATTGGCCTCAAATGTCTTTAACTCTGTACGACATGTGCCGCCCTCATGTGTCGCCCTCATGTGCCGCCCTCATGTGACGCCCTCATGTGTCCCCATCATGTGCCGCCCTCATGTGACGCCCTCATGTGCCACCCTCATGTGTCGCCCTCATGTGCCGCCCTCATGTGACGCCCTCATGTGCCGCCCTCATGTGCCGCCCTCATGTGACGCCCTCATGTGTCCCCATCATGTGCCGCCCTCATGTAACGCCCTCATGTGCCGCCTTCATGTGCCGCCCTCATGTGACGCCCTCATGTGTCCCCATCATGTGTCGCCCTCATGTGCCCTCATGTGACGCCCTCATGTGACGCCCTCATGTGCCGCCCTCATGTGCCGCCCTCATGTGATGCCCTCATGTGTTCGACCGTCGGGTCAGATAGAGCTGACAGCAGATTTACAACACGGAGAAACACAACTACAACATTATGTAGCGAATATTTATCCAGGAAATCACATCACTTCTGCTTCGTGAACCATCCACAGTACAGCGCCTCCTCGGTAACCTGCAGTCTCGCACTGTAACCGGCTCCTCCTGTACACATACACCTCCTCTCAGTGGTTGAATACACTGTAACACATCCTGCTCAGTAATAACCACCTCACATACCTTCAGTAAATAAAGCAGAGCCCCCCACATGTAGCGCTCACTCATTAGTACACCGCCTCCTCTCCACACCAGCTGTTAGAGTAACTTCCACTTCATCAGGTAAAAGCAGTGTAAAGATGTAATAACTGGTTAATAACAGACTATGATGCAGCTGTAAGCAGATCTAAGCGTTTATTACTGCATCTGTTAACAACCATAACTCCTGCAGACAGAAGTGGAGGCTGCTGACTGACAACATAATAAAACACAGTGATAATAATATTAAATATGTCTTCTTATAGTTATTAGTTATAACAAATACTGAACACGAATAAACACTTAAACATCCTTATATGTGTTTATACCGACATTATAGTCCGTTATAAACCATTTAATACCTGTTTATTACTGATTATGAATGATGGGGGGGTCTCATATGCACCTCCTCCCTCTCTAATGCCACCTCCTGCCCAGTAATACACAAGTATACTGAACCACATCAGCACCTCCTCTCCTTAATGAAGCTACAGTCTCACAGTGTAACCAGCTCCTCCTCTCTAGTAACACACAGCGCCTCCTTCTCCTCAGTGCTGTCCCACTCTGTGCTACTTCACCTCCTTATTAACACCTCCTCTCAGTGTCCAGCACACCCTGGTCAGCAGCCTGCTCCTCAGTACAGACCCACCTCCCTCCAGCTCCTCCTGCTGCCATTCACCAGGAGCGGCCAGAGACAAAGAGCAGCTTCTATAGCGCAGATCCAGCTGCTGTCCACCATGTCAACACACACACACACACACACTCACACACACTCACACACACACACACACACACACTCACACACACACTCACACACACACACACACACTCACACTCACACACACACACACACACACTCACACACACACTCACACACTCACACACACACACTCACTCACACACACACACTCACACACACACTCACACTCACACACACACGCTGTCCCCTCCGTCCACACCAGCAGCGGGTAGTTTACACGGTGACGGATGCACAGATGAGACCTCCAGCTACACACACGGCGCTGCTGATGGAGGATGTGACCGACAGTCCGCTGCTGCTCAGCCCGGGCAGCAGGCGGCATGTCTGGGCTGTGAATGTGCTGACGGCGCCGTTTGTACCTGCAGGAGAGAAATCACTCCGACGAACCCGGTGCCTCGTGCCACAGAACCGGGAACAGCAGACCGGGACCCCGCTTACCTTCATAGTTCCTGCCGCGGTCCTCCGGTTCTCCCAGCCCCGCGCGACGCCTCACTTCTCCGCTCCGGTAAAAATCCTCTCCGGGCTCTGAGTGTATTGATCGCTCCCTCGGTGCTGCTGCTGCTGCGGGCGTGCGTGCGTGCGTGCGCGAGCGTGCGCGGCTATGGGTGCGCGTGCACGCCTGACAGTGCGTGATGTCCACTGCAGGTAAAAATGTAAAGCTGAAAGGTGGAAGATTACGCACACGTGCACGCGTACACGCGCGTGCGTGCGTGTGCGCGTGTGTGTGTGGTGCACGCAGGTGGCTGTGCAGCAGCAGCTTAATGGAGCTTTACTACACAGTGAGAGCAATGAGCAGTTCATGTCTCTCTACCATCTCTCTCTCTCTCAGAGGCAATCAGGAAGGAGAGGGTGATGATAAAGGAAGTGTGCGCGCGCGCGCGTGTGTGTGTGTGTGGAGGGGGGCGGGGCACCAGGAAGGAAAAAGGAAGGAAGTGAGAGAGCTCCACCTTCAGAGGGAGGAGTCTGTGTGATGCTGACGTCAGAGCTGCTGGCACCAGTTACAGTGAGTTTCCCTCCACCTGGAAACACCAGAACTGTAATCTGTGAAATGTGTCTTTAGAAGGGGGCTGATGTTAACATTTGAACCTGCGCTGGTCAGTGGGTCATGCCCCCCCCCTCAGGAGAGCAGAGCCTGGAGCAGCTCCTCACATGTGATGCAGACAGACTCTGTTTGTTCATTTCATTTTCTTTTTCTTTCCAGATCTCTCCTCATCGTGCACCCGTTTGTCTTCACCTGTCCCTGGGTCCGAATACAGTTTATCATTTAGGACAAGACCAGAATCAGAATCAGCTTTATTGCTTCATTAGTTTGGGTATTTTGGTGCAGAACAATAAACACAGTAAGAGGAAACTGTAAA
>CM050849.1:32498463-32550963 GCA_027580175.1 Siniperca scherzeri | reverse complement strand
GATAAGGTTAGGGTAAGGTTAGGGTAAGGTTAGGAAAAGGTTAGGGTAAGGTTAGGAAAAGGTTAGGGTAAGGTTAGGATTAGTTTAGGATAAGGTTAGGGTAAGGTTAGGAAAAGGTTAGGGTAAGGTTAGGATTAGTTTAGGATAAGGTTAGGATTAGTTTAGGATAAGGTTAGGGTAAGGTTAGGGTAAATTTAAGATTAGGTTAGGATAAGGTTAGGGTAAATTTAGGGTAAAATTAGGATTAGGTTAGGATAAGGTTAGGGTAAATTTAGGGTTAGGTTAGGTTTAGGATTAGGTTAGGTTAGGATTGGGATTAGGTTAGGATAAAGTTAGGGTAAATTTAGGGTTAGGATAAGGTTAGGGTAAATTTAAGGTAAGTTTAGGATTAGGTTAGGATAAGGTTAGGGTAAATTTAGGATTAGGTTAGGATAAGGTTAGGGTAAGGTTAGGGTAAGTTTAGGATTAGGTTAGGATAAGGTCAGCGTAAGGTTAGGATAAGGTTAGGGTAAGTTTAGGATTAGGTTAGGATAAGGTCAGCGTAAGGTTAGGATAAGGTTAGGGTAAATTTAGGATTAGGTTAGGATAAGGTTAGGGTAAATTTAGGATTAGGTTAGGATAAGGTTAGGGTAAATTTAGGATTAGGTTAGGATAAGGTTAGGGTAGGTTAGGATAAGGTTAGGGTAAATTTAGGATTAGGTTAGGATAAGGTCAGGGTAAGGTTAGGATAAGGTTAGGGCAAGGTTAGGGTAAGTTTAGGATTAGGTTAGGATAAGGTCAGGGTAAGGTTAGGATAAGGTTAGGGCAAGGTTAGGGTAAGTTTAGGATTAGGTTAGGATAAGGTCAGGGTAAGGTTAGGATAAGGTTAGGGCAAGGTTAGGGTAAATTTAGGATTAGGTTAGGATAAGGTTAGGATAAGGTTAGGGTAAGGTTAGGATAAGGTTAGGGTAAGTTTAGGATTAGGTTAGGATAAGGTTAGGGTAGGTTAGGATAAGGTTAGGGCAAGGTTAGGGTAAGTTTAGGATTAGGTTAGGATAAGGTCAGGTTAAAGTCAGGGTAAGGTCAATGTTGACTTATTTTAACTGTAACCGTGATCTTTTCCTAAACCTAAGTAGTTTTGGTACCTAAACCTAACCAAACTAAGTTTATTGTTACCATGACGTAAAGACGAGCTACTGTAACAAAGAGTTTCCCTACGGGGATCAATAAAGTATTTCTGATTCTGATTCTGATTCTGAAGGTTAGGATTAGGTTAGGATAAGGTTAGGGTAGGTTAGGATAAGGTTAGGGCAAGGTTAGGGTAAGGTTAGGATAAGGTTAGGGTAAGTTTAGGATTAGGTTAGGGTAAGGTCAGGGTAAGGTTAGGATTAGGTTAGGATTAGGTTAGGGTTAGTCTCCAGGAAATGAATGTTAGTCAATGTAATGTCCTCTGAAGTGATGGAAACACGTGTGTGTGTCACCTCTGTCTCAGTTCGTCATCAGACTGTTTAAGCTTTAATTTACCTTCGAGTGCGTTAACAGGTAGATTCTTCCTGTCTGGGTTTAGACACTCAAATAAAATGGCGGATAGTAAACGCAGTAAAACAGGTTGTTGTGTTGATTTTGGACACAACTCTGTGTTTGTCATCTCGACACCACGTCATCATTGGGACTGTTCTCGTTCCCCTTTCGTAGTTATACCTATGAAAAGTAATGCTCTATAATTCTTATATAACCCATGTAATCGGGAGCCACGCGGCAGTTACATTTATCATTAGGCAGCGACCTCTAGTGGCCTCAGAAATCATGACCAGATCAAAGGAGGAAGTCAGATGAAGAAGCATAAAGAGCATCAAAGTCCACGTTGGGTGGTGGACGTGGTGGATAGATGCTTCAAACGCAGGACTTTCACCTGGGAGACTGACGTTCGTGTCCCGTGTGAATCCAAAAATCAATGTTGACTTATTTTAACCGTAACCGTGATCTTTTCCTAAACCTAAGTAGTTTTGGTACCTAAACCTAACCAAACTAAGTTTATTGTTACCATGACGACGAAGGTCCGGTACGCCTGCTGCTGGTTGCTGGACATTCGTAGGATTACGCACGAAAAATTATGCATTAGTTTTCGTAAGATATCTACGAACTGTTGCATGAGGACACGTTGCGTCACTTAAATATGGAGATAGTTTGTGACAGAAAAAAAAACGCCTACTTTCTCAGCTCCACACAGCTGACCAATCAGTGAGCGAGGTGGGTGTGATGTCAGAGTGTCTGTTTCAGAAAGTTACTGAACTTGATGCAGCCGGATCGTCACACATTTAAAACGACCTTGGCAAACACGTTTTTGCCCATAACTCAAGAACTGATGCGATAATTATGACGAAATTACTCACAGATGTTTAACGGGATACAACGATGAAGTGATGACATTTTTTACCCAAAAGGTCAAAGGTCAACTTCACTGTGACATCATAATGTCTCTTTTTTTGTCCATCATCCACCACCATAACTGAGGAACAGAAGGGGAGACTCTGACCTGATGTCTCACAGCTGGTCTGGCACTGAATAGGTGACACTTTTGATTCAAAGGTCATTGTGACCGCTAAACAGGTTTTTATTGAGTAACAACAACAAGCTTTCCTCCATCTCGTCCATTCTGCCTTTCACTTCTGCCTCATTCTGAATTTCGAGCGTCATCGGGATCACGTGACTGCTAACAACGAATCGGAGCGCGCCTATCTAACCGTGACCCAAAAGCAGCACATGTTGTGCAGCTGTACTGAAAGAATCCATCTTTTCATAGTAATCCAGTACATGTGTCCCTGTTCAGCCAACACATCTGTGATAATCCTTCATTATTCAGTTTAGCAGTGGAGATAGTAGTCTTCACTACATCTGTGAGTCTGGACAGACGTGGATGGAAACTGCAACTTGACTGGCTGGTGGAGACGAACAACTGCCGGGCGGTGACTTTAGTTTTTAATAAAACCTGTAGTCAGATTTTTATTCTCACTGCGCCTTTAATTCTCCAGCTGCCCTCCCCTTTAACACACTGAGCTTTCTCTAGTTAATCCCAACTGGGGAGAGAGAGAGAGAGAGAGAGAGAGAGAGAGAGAGAGGAGAGAGAGGAGAGAGAGGAGAGAGAGAGGAGAGAGAGAGGAGAGAGAGAGAGAGAGAGAGAGAGAGAGAGAGAGAGAGAGAGAGAGAGAGAGAGAGAGAGAGAGAGAGAGAGGAGAGAGAGAGAGAGAGAGAGAGAGAGAGAGAGAGAGAGAGAGAGAGAGAGAGAGAGGAGAGAGAGAGAGAGGAGAGGAGAGAGAGAGAGAGAGAGAGAGAGAGAGAGAGAGGAGAGGAGAGAGGAGAGAGAGAGAGAGAGAGAGAGAGAGAGAGGAGAGAGAGGAGAGAGAGAGGAGAGGAGAGAGAGAGAGAGAGGAGAGGAGAGAGAGAGAGAGAGAGGAGAGAGGAGAGAGAGAGAGAGAGGAGAGAGAGGAGAGAGAGAGAGAGAGGAGAGAGGAGAGAGAGGAGAGAGAGAGAGAGAGAGACAGAGAGAGAGAGAGAGAGAGAGGAGAGAGGAGAGAGAGAGGAGAGAGAGAGAGAGAGAGGAGAGAGAGAGAGGAGAGAGAGAGAGAGAGAGAGAGGAGAGAGAGAGAGAGAGAGAGAGAGGAGAGAGAGAGACAGAGAGAGAGAGGAGAGAGAGAGAGACAGATTAGTGAACCGAAGCTGAAAAAAGAGGCAGAATTTGTGTCTCCAGTTTTCTCTGTATTTATTAGATTTCTTCTCACTTTTTTCCTCCAGTTGGATGTAAATCAATGAATTGATGAATCGATCTGCAGATGCATCAAAAGAAGCAAAGTGGAATAAATAGAAATGGATGTGATCGCGTTTGAAATGCGGAGAAGTTGAATCAGAAGAAGAAGAAGCTGATGAGGAGCAAACCGACAGGAAAGTGATCAAACTGCGGATCGATTAAAGATGATTCTCGGTGTTTGGAGCTGAGCGCGAACAGCAGCGGAGATGTACGAGGAGAGAAGACAAAGTAAGACATCTTTTTATTTGCAGAGAATCTGCTGATTACAAAAATTCTGTTTTCTTTGAGTTTCAGATCCAAACAGCTGTGGATTCATTATTAATGTTTCACTGTTCAATAACAGAGGAAGTCTGAAGCGATCAGTCCATTTCACAGTTTCAGTCTGAAAAGGTTTCTTCTTATTTCACTTAATAAATCACACAGTTTATCAGAGCATGAAACATCGATTATTCTGTTATTGTAACCCCCCAACACACACACAGCAGTTCTACTACAGATTTACTCTGAAACTTATTGTGTTCTTGTTCGAGCCAATCAGGTCAGATGATGTAAAATGACCACTTTTATACTTAAGGACAATTTTGAAGTACTTGTACTTTACTTGAGTGTTTTAATTTTATGCTACTTTATACTTCTACTGCACCACATTTATTTAACAGCTTTAGTTACTGAACACATAAAAACGCATGATAAGTTCATAAAATACAACAGTCTGTTACAGGTGAACAGTTTGTGACTACGAGCTGATCCAGAGACATTTCTCTTCTAAACTTTCATTTAAGTAATGAGGATCAAAAAGGTCAAAGTCTCAAATATTTCACAACATTTGTGTATCAGAACTAATGTCAGATGGAATCAGGAGACATTTTACTGCAGAACCAGCAGTTTTACTACTGATACCTTAAAGGGACAGTTCACCCCAAATCAAAACTACATATTTTCCTCTCCTGTCGTGCTGTTTAGCAACATAGATTGTTTTGGTGCGAGCTGCAGAGTTTTGGAGATATCGGCCATTTGTCTGCATTGTTTGAATATAATGGGACTGAAAGCGCTCAAAGCGCCACAGTCTCGATGGATAAACAGATGTAGTTTTGATTTTGGGGTGAACTGTCCCTTTAAACAGATATAGGTTTAAAAATGTAAAGCACTATAAGTTGCCTTGTTGTTGAAAGGTGCTATACCAATAAACTTGCCTTGCATCTCATGTTCACTACTGAACTGAAAATGTTATAAAAACATGAATCTGTGCTTTCATTTAGTTTCTGCCACTTTTATTCTGAAGGTCGGTAGTTTATCACAGAGTTCGGTTTAGTAATTTACACATCTGTACGGTTTGTTGTTGTTTTCCCAGCAGCCAGAAAGATGATTTGCATTTAAACATTCAGTAGCTGGTTGTGCAATGAGCCATCAGACATAATTAATTTGCTCGTTATCAAAGGGAAGGATGACATCATCAGGTGGGATTACCTGTACTTCCAAAATACAAGGACAGGGTGTGTGCGTGTGTAAATATTGCATGCTGCCTGTTGCCGTTGCTCTCTCTCGTCGTCTTATCTTTTTCCTACTTTTTCTTCAAACTTGAGTAAACTTTTGTGTAAGTGTAATTTAAACTACGCTCTTTACGAAAATGAGAGTAGAAAGTGTTTTGGTATTTCTTTTCGCCGTGAAACTTCTTCTTCTGCTACTCGGTCGGGGCATCGCTGAAGCCGAGTGTCATGGCGCCCAGGACAACCGATGTCCCCACTGAGATCTGGAGGAGGACACACCGAGGATGCAGAGGTGGAACGAAGCGGCGAGGGAAGAGAGAGGGTGCAGACAAAAGAGACTTAAGAATAAGAGATTTAAGCCGTGTCTGCCTTCTCTCGTCATGGGCAACGTGAGATCGCTGGCAAATAAAATGGACGAGCTAACGGCGTTAGCCCGGAGTCAGACGTAGTTCCGTGAGTGTAGTTTGATGTGCTTCTCAGAGACATGGCTACACCAGGATATCCAGGACCATAACGTTTCCATCGACGGCTTTCAGACTGTTCGGGCCGACAGGGATCACACCGGGAGCGGTAAGCGGAAAGGCGGCGGGCTCTCTGTTCTGGTCAACAACAGATGGTGTAACCTTGGTCACGTTACCATCAAGCAGAGTATCTGTAGCCCGGACATTGAACTGTTAGCTGTGGGACTCCGGCCATATTATCTGCCACGTAAATTCTCACATGCCATTGTTGTGGCTGTTTACACCCCCCCCTCTGCTAACCCGGCATTGGCGTGCAACAACATTCACACCGCCATAGCACAACTCCAGACTCAACACCCGAGTGCACTCATTTTAATCTCGGGTGACTTCAACCATGTCAGTGTTTCAACAACACTGACTAATTTCACCCAGTATGTGAGCTGTCCTACTAGAGAGGAGAGGACACTGGACCTGCTGTATGCCAACGTTAAGGACGCATACAGCGCTTCCCCCCTCCCCCCTCTGGGTAGGTCAGACCACAACCTGGTTTACCTTAAACCCTGCTATGTGCCTCTGGTTAAAAGGCAGCCTGTGACCACAAGGACAGTGAGGAGATGGTCAGGGGAGGCCTATGAGACACTGCAGGAATGTTTTGAAGTGACAAACTGGGATGCACTCTGTGAGCCTCATGGAGAGGACATTGACGGGCTCACTGAGTGCATCACTGGCTACATTAACTTCTGTGTGGACTGCAATGTCCCAACTAAGATGGTCCATTGTTATCCAAATAACAAACCGTGGGTAACAAAGGACATCAAAGACATCCTGAATGCCAAGAGGAGGGCCTTTACGGATGGCAATAGGGAGGAGGTGAGGGCAATCCAGGCCGACCTGAAGGTGAAGATCAGGGAGGCCAAGGAGAAGTACAACATGAGCACCAGCAGAACAACATGAGGGAGGTCTGGAGCGGCATGAAGACCATCACTGGCTTCAGACTGACTTAGACATAGCCCACGAACTTAATCTGTTCTTTAACAGATTTGACACACCGGTTCCTGCTCATCCCCCCTCTAACTCAGCTGCTGTCGGCCCTCAGACTCCTCTGAGTCCACTGACCCCCCCTCCTCCATCTTCCTGGGAGAGTCCTACTCCCCCCTCTCCACCAGGCTAACGGCCCTCTTCAGACTGATGACTCGCCCCCTGCCCCGCCTGTAACTCCACTCAAACAAGGCTACAGGCCCCGATGGCATTGCCCCGGGGTGCTAAAAGCCTGTGCCCCCCAGCTATGTGGAGTCCTTCAACATGTCTTCAACCTGAGCCTGAGTCTTCAAAGGGTCCCTATTCTGTGGAAGACATCTCGCCTTGTTCCTGTGCCGAAGACGGTGTGTCCCAGTGGCTCCAAGGACTACAGACCGGTGGCACTGACCTCCCACATAATGAAGACCCTGGAGAGACTAGTGCTGGAACAGCTGCGGCCCATGGTCAGACCCCTCCTAGACCCCCTTCAGTTCGCCTACCAGCCCCGGCTGGGAGTTGAGGACACCATCATCTTCCTGCTGAACTGGATCTACACCCACCTGGACAAGCCGACAAGCACGGTGAGGATCATGTTTTTTGACTTCAGGTGGATGCCCCACTTTTGTCCTGGATTGTGGACTACCTGACTGGCAGACCACAGCATGTGCGTCTGCAGCACTGTGTGTCAGACAGCGTGGTCAGCAACACTGGGGCCCCTCAGGAGACTGTCCTCTCTCCCTTCCTCTTCACCATCTACACCACAGACTTCAGCCACCACACAGAGTCCTGCCACCTTCAGAAGTTTTCTGATGACTCTGCTGTGGTGGGATGTATCAGCGGTGGTGATGAGACTGAGTACAGGGCTGTGGTGGGGAACTTTGTCTCATGGTGTGAGCAGAACCATCTGCAGCTCAATGCGACAAAGTCTAAGGAGCTGGTTGTGGATCTACGAAGGGCCAAGGCACCAGCGACCCCGGTTTCCATCCAGGGGGTCAGTGTGGAAATGGTAGAGGATTACAAGTACCTGGGAGTACACTTAGACAATAAACTGGACTGGACCAAGAACACGCAAGCTGTTTACAGGAAGGGCCAGAGCCGCCTCTGTTTCCTGAGGAGGCTGAGGTCCTTCAACATCTGCCGGACAATGCTGAGGATGTTTTATGAGTCTGTGGCGGCCGGTGCTGTCCTGTATGCTGTTGCATGCTGGGGCAGCAGGTTAAAGGTAGCGGACGCTAACAGACTCAACAAACTGATCCGTAAGGCCGGTGACATTGTGGGGGCGGAGCTGGACTCTCTGGCGGTGGTGTCAGAGAGGAGGATGCTGGCCAAACTACACGCCATCTTGGACAGCGTCTCCCACCCGCTCCATGACGTGCTGCTCAAGCAAAGGAGCGCCTTCAGCGGAAGACTCATCCCCCCACAATGCACCACAGAGCGCCACAGGAAGTCATTCC
The DNA here is from genome assembly GCA_027580175.1 of Siniperca scherzeri. Classification (NCBI taxonomy): domain Eukaryota; kingdom Metazoa; phylum Chordata; class Actinopteri; order Centrarchiformes; family Sinipercidae; genus Siniperca; species Siniperca scherzeri. The sequence continues at coordinate 32,542,760 of CM050849.1, read as the reverse complement.
TGCCTGTGGCCATCAGACTCTTTAACTCCTCCCTCTAAGTGTCAGTCTGTCTGACCCGAAGTCACTAAACTGGACATTGATCATTAACATCTCTGCAATACTTGAATAATTGTGCAATATTCTCTGTTTTCAGTTTAATTTATTGATATTTATTCATACTTCTGTTACTGCTGTGCAAGATCCACTGTCTCATAATCATCTTAATAAGCTACACTTAACTTATTACTTATATTATTACATTGTATTATAGCGTACTATACTTATCAACCTCTAAATCCACTTTGGTACTTACACTTATTTAGCTTTTATACATATATCCACTTTGTACTTAATTTATCTTTCCTGTATTACAGTGTATTATATTCTGATTTGCTTAGTGCTTCTGTTCCTGTGTGCACTGACGTGACAGTGAGCAGCTGTAACAAAAGAGTTTCCCCTCGGGGATCAATAAAGTATTTCTGATTCTGATTCTGATAAACCTTTCAAGTTTACTTCTATTTCAAAGTAAGAAAGATTATTAGAAGTTAGGACTCTTTTAACGGGTTTCACTATAGAGTCAGTTGCCACTTTATTAGGTAATGCAGTCCAACAACAGCCCTGCGATACATATAGATAAAGGTGGAGTCAGCGATTCTAATCCAGTACACGTCTTGTTGTCAGATTCAGCAAATATCTCCTCACGGTCCGCTACCTGTCCGTTCAGTGTGTGCGCTGAAATACCTCCGGTGGTCAAAGAGAGAGGCGGATGTAGGAGTGGACAGCCGCAGGTTTAAGTCCCTCAGCAGCTGTGTCAGGATCTAAACGGTCATTAGATCCTGCAGACCGGCATCCTGTTTCATGCTCGTCTGCACAGTGATGTTGGTCTGTCAGTGATGAAATGTTTGGTTGGTGCACCCGGACCTCACTGCGCTCCTGCTGCAGTGAACTGGATGAATATTACTGATGGCTCAGTTGCTGTACGTTCAGGCTTCTTGCCTCTGACAGATCGGTGCTGTACATCAGCGGCTGCCAACCTTTTTGACTGGGTGCCTATTCTGGATAGTGCAGGTGGAGGCTATAGTTCCCCTGTGCAGCTGGTTAAGGAACAGCCACTCAGGTGAGGAGACCAACTACCTGTGCAGCCACAGTTTCTGCTCTGCCTGAAGAGAGATGAGGACTTTTGAGAGTTGAGATTAACGGACTTGGTCCTTGTGTTTGTGCAGCTCAGGGTAAGTCCAGAGGTTTGGGGGCTAATTGAGTGTGTGAGAGATTCAGATACTGAACAAATAAGAATTGTGGCCATATTGTGGAGTATTTGCATTCGGGTTAACAATGTTCATTTGGTCGAGTGTAGAAATCCATCAGTAGTTTAAAGTGAAAAGTTCTTTTTAGAACCACATTCACACACCAACACACCCACAAGTGTACAGGAAAACTTTAACTGCAGTTAAAGCCAGGTCCATGTGCCGTCTTCCAGACGCCATCACAGTTTACTCAGCCGGCTGTCACAGACCTAGCAGCACCGCTTACAGTGCAGCAGTAAGTCCTCGTCACAGATCAGCAGTTCAACCCGTTTAAACAGTTTCCTCTGAAGGATTTTGGAGGCCTGAAGGTGTAAAAGTAGAGAAAAGTTGTGAACAAAAATATGCAACAGATTGTTTTTTCTTTCTCATCCCTTTAATGATCTCTTGACCCCTTAGATTTATCTCAGGGCCCCGCAGGGTCCCGACCCCCCGAACCGCTTACTCAAACTGGACTACCAAAATAAGAGCCTGGATGTTTAGTCTCTCTGTCAGCTGACTGTTCAACCTGAACAGATACTAAGCAGGTATCTACACCTGTGTGTCACACTGTGAACTGTGACCTTTGACCTCAGTTAGGACATGGTTAACAGAGGTCACAACCTCCATCATTTGGAGAGTGACTCAGTTTAATCCTCCTGATCCTGACGGAGGATCAGACTTCCTGCTCTCTGCTCGCTCAATTAAGATGGCCTCCACGGACCTTCTGATAACGTTGTCATGGAAATGAGCATTAACATGCGTGACATCATTGGTTACCGTGGCAGCAGAGTTAATCTGCCCTTTTGTTCCGACCATAAAACAAAGCTGATTTTAAGTTTATCTGAACCTCAAAGAAACCGTTAAGGTGAGTTTGATCCTGAGGGGGAGATCCTGCAGACGAGAGGACTCGTTGACTCCTCTGTAGCATCTCAGAAGACCATAATCAAACATGGACGATGTGCTTGGAATAAAGGTTCAGCAGTCGACTATCTAATGTGAGATGTCTGAGTGTCCTTGAATGCACCAACAGGGATCTTTGCTGTATTATGACACACTGATGAGATAACATGGACTGTGATGGATTAACTCTCTGCAGGCTCATTTTCATGGAAGGAAGTGAAGTGAAGTGAAGTGAAGTGAAGGAGATCAGTCTAAACAGGAGAGGTTAGAAATAAACTCGTGGGGCGAACCTCGAAGCTCAACACCGGCTCCTCTGCTCTTCTGATTCTAAAAATATATAAATGAATAAAATAGAAAATAAAGATTCCTGAACACTGATGATGTTGGATTATCTCTCTACACGTTTGTTTTATTAAAATGAAGTGAAACTAAGATCTAATATTTCTAATATATAACTAATATCTGCCCGAGGGAAGGAAATCAGTCTAAAAACTGATTGGAAAATACGCAGCCGCAAAGTCCCAAAAATGTTTTCTATTTTGTAAACTTTTGTGCGAGTTTACCAAAGAAAACTGATGAAAAACATTCTTTTTCTCAAAACGTGAGACTAAAACTAAATAAAAAGTAACCTCTGAAAACAAAAACTAAACTATGGCTAAATGTGTTTGAGCTGTCGCACTAATAAACAACGTCTAGCGCTCCGTCAGCGAGTAGCCGGCTCTCGGAAGTGAAAATCAACCTAAATTAAGGACTAAACGAATCTACAGTCCACTGAGAGTTCAACAAGAAGCACGCAGGCAGCACGCCGACGTTTCTGAAGAATTCATTCAGCTAATGTTAAAGTAACGTTATCAGGGGAACGTTATCTTGAGGACGGGATTAATGTCGGCCATCTTAACCTTCCTCTCGATGTTTGCCAGATAAATGTATCTGTTAATGTGATCTGACGTTTTATCTGCTGGTCTGAAGTTAAAGACAACAGTGCTGCGGACAGAAACACTAACATAACCACCGCCTGTTTACTTCCACCTACAACCTGGATTTGACTGTAAACAGGTAAGCAACACCTGTAACCACGGTAACTGTACACATCAAAGATGGTGGCAGCTGCAGAATCGGAGGAAACTAAATGTCTAAAACTAACAGATTCATTCTAAATCAAAATCAGGAGCCACAAGTTTACACCTGGGCGACGTGTCTGCGTCTGTGCAGCTGATATCACATGACGTTATTGGACACGATGATGTATCGATCCGACGTCACTGTTGAAAGAAGCACCGCTGCTGCGAGTCTGAGATCTGAGCAGTGAAGAAGAAGAGAAACGGCCCCAACATCCGCGAAATGAACCGATGACCTTCCAGCTGGACCAGGCTGGAGGGCAGCGTGACACACACACACACACACATCATCTCACACACTCTCTCTCACACACACACACTCACACACACACATCATCTCACACACTCTCTCTCACACACACACACACACACACAGTCAGAGACGGGGCAGTGAAAAGTAGAAAGTTAACAAGGCGGATGCAGCGTTGTGTGCGAGTGATGGGATGCCCTGCTACACCACCACACACACACACACACACAGACACACACACAATCTCACACTCACACTCACACACACACACACACACACATCACACACACTCACTCACACACACACTCACACACACTCACTCACACACACTCACACACACACACACACACACACACACACACACACACACACACACACACACTCTGTTGTCATGATGATGTGAGTTGACTCGGGGTAATTCGGGGATAATTAGTGGGTTCTTGTCGTCCTGCGGGTGAAGCAGCTCCTCCACAGGAAGAAACAACGTGACCCACAGTCATGTGACCTGCACCGTCCAAACCTCAGCTGCTCATTGGACGGATGACAAACCTGCTGGGATGCTGCCAGCTCTGAGTTCAGTGGAAGGAAAGACTTGAGGACCATCCTGCTGTTTTTAAAATACGTATAATCGTCCGTTCATCACAAAGCCTGTTTCCATCTCAGAGCTTAGATTGATCCCTGTCCCGGAGGAACCCGTCACACTCACAGTTTAGGAAGTCAACGTTACGTCATCACCGCAGCCGAGAGACTCGGGTTCGGGTTCAAATCTCTGTTTCAAGGAACCGGACTGCGTCCAGTACATACACAGAGCCGCTGTCGTTGAGTCCGTTCACTCTGACTGCTGACACTCGCGGCCCCGCTGTCTCGGCCAAACCGACGAAAACTAACTAACGCAGACGGTGATGAGTAACGCCGACGCCTTGGATTTGAAGAAAGTGGAGGATGCGTTTGTCCAGAAAGCTTTTTCATGTTTCTGGGATGTTTAGTTCTGTGTTGGTTGTGTGACAGGCTCAGTGCTGAACAATAAATATCAAGTCTCTCATAACATCATAGAGAATACTGACTGTATCAGACAACTTGTTTTGTTGCGTGCGGAGGACTTATCAGTATATTTGCAGCCCTGAGTAGTGTCTGCAGGTCCTCCTCTAAGGCTGCAGGTACAACTTCCACCAATCAGACAGTCAGACCACAGACTGTATATGAAGATGGCCGACGCGTCTCCTCTTCCTCCCGCTGGACTAAATGAAGATGTACTAGATGAACATCCGGATACGGCAGCAGCCATCTTGCGCTGGTGACGTCATTTGGAGCCGGAGTCTGCGCAGTAGTGATCGGGGTATCGTGGTCCCGCCCACACACCCGGTCGACCCAATCGTGAGCCGGCCTCAGCTGTCAATCATGACGTGAAACCCCCTTTTTATAGCATCAGATAGCTAATTAAAAACAAACTTACCGGAAAAACACCTGAACAAACATCAGCGTGATGAGAGCGAGCTAAACTGGCAGAAACCGTCTTTGGGAAAAGTGTATTTGACGTACTTTGAGTTTTTAGTTTGGCTCATCCGCTAACATGGAGGGGGCGGGGCTTATGACCTGTACTGCAGCCCGCCACCAGGGGGCGATCCAGATGTTTTGGGGAGCTGACATGTCGTCCATCTTTATGTACAGTCTGTGGGTCAGACAGTAGACTCTATGTAGCCTGAGAGGAAAAACCCCGGTGATGACTGACTTATCGTCTCTCTCCTCTCCTTTAGCAGCCGGACAGAACAAAGATTCTGTTTAGAGAGATTTTATTGACAAACGCTAAAAACGAACAGTCATGAGGACGTGTTTGTGTGTGTTTTAATGAGAAACACTGAATGTAAACAGAAACTTCCTGGACCTTTAAATGACTTATAATTCAGTTAAAGCTCTCATGTGTTTGTATTCTTTGTGCCTGCAGCGGCTCTCAGTGACGGCGACGCTTAATGTTCTCAGTTACAGTGCGTTTTACACGAGAAGTCAAAATGGCCGTGTGTCACTTAGTGAAGCGGCTGCCAGACTCTTGTTTGAAGGCCTGATTTCCCACTGACTGTGAACGTATCTTCACTGCGTTCAGGGCGGTCCAGCTCTGCTCTTACTGTCTACCTCTCTCCACCTGCATGTAAAAAACGAACAACAAAAAAAACAGCTGGACGCAACAGCAAGGCATTCTGGGAAACAGGAAATCTAGGAAATCACTAAACAAAGAGAGAGAGAGAGAGAGAGAGCGATCATCATGTAATCTCACTGTGCTGTCATCGCTGAGTTTATCTGTGTGTGTGTTCAGGGTCCTCAGGTACCAACATATAACTCACGGCCCAGATCACACACACACACACACACACACACACACACACACACACACACACACACACACACACACACACAGATCTAGGTCACAGCTGTTCACTACTATATTTCTGTTTTCACTTCCTCTGGAAACTGTCATATCTCTCCTCCTCTTCCTCTCAGTTCATTTCACCTCCTCTCTTTCCTCTCCTCTTTCACCTTGATGGAAAACCTGATCCTTTACTCAAGTAAAAGTACAGAAGTATTTTCAGCTTCATGTAGTAAAAGTACTGGTTGTGCAGTAAAATGTCTCCTGTGACTGATATCTGAGTCTCTCTGACATGAAGATTAATCCTGAAGCAGCAACGTTAGAGCAGCATTTCACTGCTGTAGCTGCTCGAGGTGGAGCTAGTTTTAGCTGCTTTATATACGTTAGCTAGTTTTAACTACTTTATATACAGTTAGCTAGTTTTAGCTGCTTTATATACGTTAGCTAGTTTTAACTGCTTTATATACGTTAGCTAGTTTTAACTACTTTATATACAGTTAGCTAGTTTTAGCTGCTTTATATACGTTAGCTAGTTTTAACTGCTTTATATACGTTAGCTAGTTTTAACTGCTTTATATACAGTTAGCTAGTTTTAACTGCTTTATATACAGTTAGCTAGTTTTAACTAGTTTATAAAGCAGTTAAAACTAGCTAACTGTGTATAAAGTAGTTAAAGTAGTTAACTACTTTAGCTAGTCCAGTGGTTCCCAACCTAGGGGTCTGACCCCTCCAAAGGGTCACCAGATAAATCTGAGGGTCGTGAGATGATTAATGGGAGAGGAAAGTAGGAGTTGAAATATAATCTCTAGTAACGGCTTTATAGCTGCTTAGCAACCACCTACTAACACCACGGTAAGAGTTCCTATTAACGTAGGCACCTAGCAGTACCCAGCAACTACCCTGTAACACTGTAGTAATTATGAGTTAATACCAGCTAAGCAACCACCCAGTAATACACGAGCAACTGCCACTAATCTCCTATCAATCACATGATTACCTCTTGCTTTCCTGATAGCTTCTTTTTGATTTTACACTTGGTGTGACGACCACAGCAAACGTTTTTCAGAAAATATAAAAAATATTTAGAAGCTCTACAATGAAATCTTCTCTGTCGGTCTGACTCCAGGTGCTGGTCGTAATGGCTACACCAATGCAATGGATGGGGAGGAGGGAGGAAGTGAGGGTGAAGAAGAGGAGGAGGGAGGAGAAGGCGATGGAGGCGGAGAAGGAGGAGGAGGAGAGGAGAGGGACGCGGAGTTGGACGAAGAGCTGGACGGAGAGGACGACGGAGGAGTGAGGATGACAAGAACCGACACGCTTCATTCGACCACAAGTTCGACCGGAACACAGAGAAGGAGAGGACAACACGCTAAGAAACAGGTGAGACCGAGAGACAACACGCTAAGAAACAGGTGAGACTGAGAGACAACACGCTAAGAAACAGGTGAGACCGAGAGACAACACGCTAAGAAACAGGTGAGACTGAGGGACAACATGCTAAGAAACAGGTGAGACCGAGAGACAACATGCTAAGAAACAGGTGAGACCGAGAGACAACACGCTAAGAAACAGGTGAGACTGAGGGACAACATGCTAAGAAACAGGTGAGACTGAGAGACAACACGCTAAGAAACAGGTGAGACCGAGGGACAACACGCTAAGAAACAGGTGAGACTGAGGGACAACATGCTAAGAAACAGGTGAGACCGAGAGACAACATGCTAAGAAACAGGTGAGACAACACGCTAAGAAACAGGTGAGACTGAGGGACAACATGCTAAGAAACAGGTGAGACTGAGGGACAACATGCTAAGAAACAGGTGAGACCGAGAGACAACATGCTAAGAAACAGGTGAGACAACACGCTAAGAAACAGGTGAGACTGAGGGACAACATGCTAAGAAACAGGTGAGACCGAGAGACAACACGCTAAGAAACAGGTGAGACTGAGGGACAACATGCTAAGAAACAGGTGAGACTGAGGGACAACACGCTAAGAAACAGGTGAGACTGAGGGACAACATGCTAAGAAACAGGTGAGACTGAGGGACAACATGCTAAGAAACAGGTGAGACTGAGGGACAACATGCTAAGAAACAGGTGAGACAACATGCTAAGAAACAGGTGAGACTGAGGGACAACATGCTAAGAAACAGGTGAGACCGAGAGACAACATGCTAAGAAATAGGTGAGACAACACGCTAAGAAACAGGTGAGACTGAGGGACAACATGCTAAGAAACAGGTGAGACCGAGAGACAACACGCTAAGAAACAGGTGAGACAACATGTAAGGAAACAGTTGAACCAACCACAGCTCTATAAACACCTCCACCAGTGACAGATCCTTGATTTCAGACAGACAACTGTCACTTGCTGATTTTATCAGCTGTAGCTAGCTAGCTCATTAATATTAACTTTCAGAGTTAATTGACTCAGTTTTTAATGTTTCCAGCTGACTTGTTTTAAAATGAGATCCCTGTAATAAGGTCCTAAATGTGCACTTGATGGCTACATACATGATATCATGCTAACAGGCTGAGGCTAAAGCTAACAGGTAAAAAGTCCTGAACGTGACCTGTACCCCCACAAAATAATGTAGTTAGCAAATGACATGCTAACTCTTGGCCTTGAAAGTAATGATCAGTTACCACTTTTGGTAGTAAGCTAGTTTGCCGGACATGCCAACATTAGCAGCTGGTGGTGGTGATGATGAATTTATTGATGGTGACGATGACGATGTTGATGGTGATGATGATGATGATGATGATGATGATGTCGTCACTCTTCCTCCTCAGGTCCAGGGCAGTAATCAGGTCCAGCGAGCTCCCAGAGCGTTATTCTGTCTGAAACTCAACAATCCAATCAGACGAGCCGCTCTCTCTATCGTTGAGTGGAAGTATCCTTTACTCTGACCAATCAGCTTTTATACCATTTGTTTTCCTTTGATCTACTAATGAGCAATTTAATGTATCATTAGTTAAAACATCATTTGGAAACACTTCAATACCAAAACACAGCTGCTAGCCTGCTGCTAACACACTCCTCCCTAGCTGGAGTAACAACAACCTGGAGTCTGTTGCTCAAGTGCATGAACTGAAGTCCAACTGAAATGTAATTGCATTTTTTTGGTCTGCTACAGCAACATATCTGTTCTGTAAATCACAAGTCAAGAGGGAGAAATTTATATTTTATATTTTTTGATTTCATGGTGGCGCCCTCTAATTTTGCATTAATTCAACAGAATACCGTTAGGTCGTCTACATAGATGGATCCTTATTGCGATACAGCCAATCAAATCTCGCATAAAGCAGTAACGTCAGCGTTCTATGACGGTGTAGTCCCTCATTCGTCCAGGAGTGTTCTATCGTAGAAAGGACAAGATGCCCACACAGAAACAGAGCGATGTAGTTTACTCCATTCAGTGCAGTGAGGAAAACTGCAAAGAACGGTACATAGGCGAGACCAAACAGCCACTTCACAAAAGACTTTATCAGCACAGACGACACGCTAACTCGGGATCGCAGAGCGCCGTGCGTTTGCATCTAAAAGCTACAAACCGCACATTTGAAGACGGCGAGGTGAAGAGTCTAAGTAGAGAGAAGAGTTGGTTTGAAAGAGGAGTCAAGAAGCCATTTTGTGAAAAAGAAAACCCCTCTTTGAACAGAAATGGTGGTCTGAGATTCAATCTGCCCAAAGTTTACCACAGTGTGTTAACACCGTGGTCAAGCCGATCACATGCTAATCAGGTACTTAACAGTGATGAGGGAGGTGCAGCCAGAAAACAACAGGCCTGATTACTGATTACTGGGCCATCATGGAAACTATTAGGTCAGTTTCAGGTGAAACTAGCTAATCAACAGATACTCAGGTAGACTCCTCCCTGAGGGCGGGGCTTAAGCAACACAGAGTAGCTTAAATTTCTAATTCCCGTCCCATTTTTTTCACAATTGAGAATGACTTCGGATGGGAGCCGAAACGTCTTGATTCTGAAAACAGCGTCCAGACGACTACGACTGAAACCTTTTCTACGATATCAGCGTTCTATCATAGGCAGAGCCGATGCTGATTGGCTCACACAGAGCACAGCTACACAACACAACAACAACCGCATGAACACACGTCTTGTCCTGAACGAGCCACCAAACAAACATTCGCCGGGTAAAAGTAACCTGCTAACGTCAGTTTACAGGCTAGACAGCTAATTAGCTGCTCAGCTGTAGCACATTAAAGAGCATGTAAACGTACCTGCTAATGTCACTTTCGTCCAGTTGGTTCTTACTCTTCAATACCACTAACAACACGCTGTCTGCCCATGTAGCTACAGCATGTTCTCTATGGTGTAACACCACTAAAGAACTATGAACAAATACACTTAAAAACATTTTTGACATTAATTTAAAATACATAAAGGGATGACTCAATGTGATTTCAGTTGGACTTTCAATCATTTCAGACCAGGAGTAGATCTAAAAGAATTAATTACTTAGTTGGGCAAAAATATTAAGAGGAAAAATGACTCCTTCTGGACTCTGGAATAATCAGATGGCCAAGATGAAAAGTTTTATAGTTTTTATAGTTTTGTCCCTGAGCTTTCTTAACGTGTCTCTCAGGCCGTTTGATATCTTCATTCTGTTAGCCATCTTTGCTAACTGTGTCGCTCTGGGAGTTTCTAAACCGTTTCCTGAGGATGACTCCAACTCCACCAACCACGACCTGGTGAGATCAACTACACAAAAACACACTTAGAAATGTTTCAATGCACGAATACAGACATTTAATGAGCAAACAAAGAGCAGGAGAACATTTCAATGGCTGTGAAGAGTAGCTCAAAGAGTGCAGGTTTGGGTTTGAGTGTGTTCGAGGTGAACGGACTCAGGTGGCATTAACACTTCAGCCTCAGGTTAGTGTGTTTGTTCTGCATATGTTCCTCTGCAAGGTGCGTAGGATGTTACACCTCGTGGTCTCACATCACAGTAATATTGTTAAATGTTGTTAAAATAAAGGTTCACATTCAGCAGACATGTGAAGCTTTGGATCTGTTGGAAGATTTTATCTCTTTTGATGGAGCTAGGCTTGCAGTTTCCCCCTGCTTCCAGTCTGAATGCTAAGCTAGGCTAAACCTGTCCTGGATCTGTCTCTGTACTGGACACACAGAGAAGAAACTGATATTCATCTGAAACATCTGACTCTGAAGAAGACAGAGAACAAGAGGATTTATCTAAAGGAGTTCCTCTAAGCCAACTGGACCTAGAAGCTAACTGTGATCTAACTGAACCAGCTAACTAGCACAAAGACTGGAAGCAGGGGGAAACTGTTAGCTTAGCTCGGTCTAAAGAGAAAAAAATCCACCTTCCAACAACTCCAAGTCCATCTGATTTAAATGTTTTGTCTTGTTTATTGAGCAGGTGTGGAAATAGAAACGTAAAAAGGAGTTATTGTGGTTTTATCAGCAGTTAGCTTTGGTTTAAGAGGTTTTTCAGGGGTAAAAATCTTAACAAATCCCACAGTTATCTATTCAGGGGAGGCTTTCATGGTATATGATAAATTCTCATGATTTTTACACCTGGCTTTACCACTAGCCGTATTTCTAGGAAAAAGGCCTAAAATAACATGAATCGGCAATAAGATCACCTGTTGGTCTCCTTCGATAGATAATAAGCTTGAGAATATGACTCCATTGTAAGTAAACCTATTTGTTACCATTCCAGAGTAAATGCAGATTCAATAGAGAAAATAAGTAAGTATAAAATCTAAATTTCATGGTAATATAATAATCATAACAAGGGTCCAGTGGCTAATAATGCTGCTGGATGTATTCTCCCACTGCTTGACTACAAATGTAACTGTAAATGTGATGAAAATGCACTAAAATACAATTTCTAAAGATATACTCAGGCGGTCTCCACGTTTTGGCCATGTTTACTGAGAGAAAACCTCATCCTTAATCATGTTAGTGTCGTGTTAGCCTGCCGAACATTTGACACTGATTTCATGTTTGGAAATGTAAACTTTATGTAGGAAGTGGTACGTTGTTCTCAGGCAAAGATGCATTAAACTAAAATCCCTGTCAGTGGAAATGAACCCGCCCACACCTCTGCTGATTGGTCGTTGTGCAAGGATCGTCCAGTGGACCCGAGTGGATCTTAGATTAGACGCCATCAGAAGATGGCTAACGTTCACAAGCGAGCGATTCAACCTTCGATCTCAGTCAACAGTGATTCTTATTGAATGAAGCGTCTGCTTCGCCTCGCCTGATCTTATGAAATTTCAAGTTGAATTGGAAATTAAGAAAAAAGCTGCGTAAACTTTTTGACTTTTACTGAGTTGCACCCTCACAGATTATGAGGGGCGGATCCAATCACGGATTTTCTAGTTTTTAAGTTTGGGAACCACTGCTTTAACTGAAGCATAATTTCTGGGTACTTTTTACACCCCTGGTGATTTATTTCCTAGCATCACTTAGGACAATAAGGCTGATTTAAAAATAATCATTGTGGAATAGGCTATTGCAATTTGTTCAGTTATCATTATCGGTAAATGTTATTACAATATCAGGACATTTTATTACATTATTGAGGTTTTTTTTTTACATTTTCGATGAAGTTAAATGCAAATTTATTACATTTTCAGGAAATTATTACAATATTAGGTGCCATACGTGTGCATGTTAAAATAGTCTCATACAAATTCACCTCTAAACAGTCATTTTTAACTGGTTTCCAGTAAAGTTGCTTCATTTCTAAACACTGAAAATGTCTTTATATAGCTTTCTGTCCCCCTGCTGCGCATGCATCCTTTTTCATCTCTTGGATAAATTCATGCAACCGCCCCCAAGTTCAAGATGACTCATCAAAAATATTTTAATGTTTTACAGGAAAAAGAGGGATTTTATCATAAAAATACTCAAAAGGGATTTTAACACTGAGTGTTAGCTTTCACTTCATCATCATCACTCTGCATCATCACAGCTGACCTCCGCTCGGGGACTACAGATGGAAATGAGCTTTTAGCAATATTCTTGGTACAATAAATGTATTTTTCATTTCACTGTGTCTTTAAAAAACACTTCATCTATTCATAAAACCCATTTAATATATTAAAATCCGTTAATATTTCATTAATTTCCTCCAGGTTTGGGGCAAATATGTAACCTTTACCAAGTAACACAACTAGCCTTGAATTTGCGCCTTAATTGAATTGTGAACAACTTAGTTTAAACCCCTATTAATCATTTATAATCAGTAATAAACGTGTAATAACTGGTGTGTAACACACTATAATGTAGCTGTAAGCAGATGTAAGGAGAATGTTAAGTGTTTATTCGTGTTCAGTATTTGTTATAACTAATAACTATGAGAAGACATATTTAATATTATTATCACTGTGTTTTATTATGTTGTCAGTCATCATCTGTTTGAACAGCAGCCTCCACTTCTGTCTGCAGAAGTTATGGTTGTTAACAGATGCAGTAATAAACGCTTAGATCTGCTTACAGCTGCATCATAGTCTGTTATTAACCAGTTATTACATCTTTACATTAGAAATGTTCAAAAGGTTCAGGTTTCTTGTTTTCCTCCTGTTTTCTGTCTTTGGTTTAAGCTGCTTTTCCATTCGCTTCTTGCAAAGCACTCTGTAACAGTGACTCTGAGAGAGAGACAGGCAGAGAGACAGGCAGACAGGCAGACAGGCAGGCAGACAGACAGACAGGCAGACAGACAGGCAGACAGACAGACAGACAGACAGGCAGACAGGCAGAGAGACAGGCAGACAGGCAGACAGGCAGGCAGACAGGCAGACAGGCAGAGAGACAGGCAGACAGACAGGTAGACAGACAGGCAGGCAGGCAGAGAGACAGACAGGTAGACAGACAGACAGGCAGACAGACAGACAGGCAGGCAGACAGACAGACAGGCAGGCAGGCAGACAGGCAGGCAGGCAGACAGGCAGACAGACAGGCAGACAGAGAGACAGGCAGAGAGACAGACAGACAGGCAGACAGACAGACAGGCAGACAGACAGGCAGGCAGGCAGACAGACAGACAGGCAGGCAGGTGGAGTTCAGGTGTGTCTCCTGCAGCCTGTTTGTCCCACAGGTATTCGTCTCTGCGAACAGGAATTCGTTTTCCTTCAGGATGTTCAGTCAGCTGATGAACCCCCCCCCCCCACTTCCCACATCGAAGTGACGGCCTCGCTGTGTGTGTGTGTGTGTGTGTGTGTGTGTTCTTTGTTGCATGCTCACTTTTCTTTTCACTCACATGATCGCATGAAAGAAGACGACTGCAGATAAACGAGTGGAGGAAAAGACGACATCATTCCTCGGTGAACAGAAGAAACGTGTGACCTACAAAAGGATTTCTGTTTGTACTTTTTAAAGATGCAGTTTCAGACTTTCAACGTATCAAACGACATTTTGATGCTGTTTATGGTCTGTCTGTCTGTCTGTCTGTCTGTCTCTCTCTCTGTCTGTCTGCCTGCCTGCCTGTCTGTCTGTCTGTCTGTCTGTCTGTCTGTCTGTCTGTCTGTCTGTCTGTCCTCCACTTTGGTCCAGACTGAAATATTGGGATGAGACGTGCTTCATCGTTCGCGCTCCCCTCAGGATGTTCTGTAATCACTCTGCTGATCCTCTGACTTTCCATCACTTTGCTTTCTGACCTGCAGAGCTGCATCAACAGGCCCAACCAATGTTTTGAAAAATACTGTCAACTTTTTAAAATGATCTGAATTACAAATAATGTAAGGAAGTGGAAGAGTTCATGATGAATCAGGGGCGTAACACAAAATTCTGGACCCTGTACATTCTTTACGGGCCCCTCCCCACATCCACGGCTGTTCATTCTAGCATCTTTGTGGGCGCCTCCCTCACTACTTATATAAAGGCCCCCTGGTCCTTTAACCGTCGTAGGGAACAAATATCCCGGCTCAGTCCGGTAACAGTTCCTCTGCGCGGAAGGTTAGTTGTTGACAGTGTGAAGGTTGCTGGTTTGATTCCCGGTGTTTCCATGCAGCTAGCACAGAGATTTAGAGGCGGACGTCTGAGGGCACAGAGTGTTTGTGTGTGTTTGTCAGCTCTTGTACATCTATCTTTGTGAGGACCAGTTTGAATTTTAGATTTTGGGACTGAAGACATTTGTTCTGGTCCTCACTTCTTCAGAGGGCTGTTTGGAGTTTAGACTCTTAAGGTTAAGGTAACGGTTGGTGTTAGACAGGTCAACGTTAGGGTTAATGTTAGAGGCAGGGAATGCATTATGTCAGTGGGGGTCCTCACACGTATAGAAAGACCAACATTGTGCGAGTGTTTGTGGTGCAGGGATGATGACGGATTGGTAATCCTCTGAAATGCTCACAAATTCTCCACATCCATGTTTACCAGGTCACACACACACACACGCACACACACGCACACACACACACACACAACCGCACACACAACCACACACACACACACACAACCACACACCCTAGCTTTATTGTGTAAAACACCTTATAAATGTCCTCCAGCATTCAAACCTCCGTTCAGAGAGCATTAAAGGTTCAGTTCACCCAAATTACGAAACAGCATATTCTCTCACTCGCCTCTGCTGGTATCTGTCCGACACGTGGGACTATTTCTTCAGAGGAAAGTTGTCCCTATTAAAAACTGTCTCCAGTGTGTTGTGTGGATTATCCAGACTAACCGGGACTCTGAAAGAGATGTTGCTGTTGAATGTTTCACATCTGTGAGCAGCACAAACTAAACTCCATTCACCTCCATTGTTTTGGGACGGAGGCAGAAATCTACAAACCTGAACACATAAAACTAAAACTGTGACTGGACAGACACGAGACAGCAGCTGATACCGGATTGAAAGACTGACGTCGATATTTGACAGTTAAAAAAAGTGATATGTATCGGCTGATATATCAGGTTCAGTATGATTTCATAAAACTTTATTTATAGAGCACTTATCAAAACAAAGTACAAAGTGCTTCACAACAAGAGAAATAAAATATCACAGTGAATGACGAAATATAAAGCAATAAAATAAGCAGCCAGTTCAGGTAAAATCAGGATCTGCTTTCAGATAAAAATGTGTTTTGAGACGAGACTTAAACGAAGACGCTGACTCAGACAGCCTGATGTCTTCGGGCAGGTTGTTCCAGAGCCTCGAGGCCCTGATGGCAAAAGCTCTGTCCCCCTTAGTTTCCATCCTGGACTCAGGAACAGACAGGAGACCCCTGCCCGAAGATCTCAGACTACGTGAAGGTTCATAAGGGATTACAAGGTCTAAAATATAGTCTGGAGCCATGAAGAGCCTTAAAAGTAATCAACAAGATCTTAAAGTCAATCCTGAAACCAACAGGGAGCCGATGTAAAGAGGCTGAACCAGGTGTGATGTGGTCGAACCTCTTGGTCCTGGTTTACAGCCGAGCAGCTGAGTCCTGTACAGTCTGCAGTCTGTCAGAGTTTTTAGATTAAGGCAGTGAACAGGCTGTTACAATAATCGAGGCGTGAGGAGATAAAAGCACGCACAACAGTTTCTGCATCAGTAAGATTTAAAATAGATCTGATTTTTGCAAAGTTTCTGAGGTGATAAAAACACGATTGGACAAGCTCAGTGAAATGTTGCTCAAAACATAAACTGCTATCAAACAGGACACCAAGATTTCTTGCAACAGGCTTGATATGTTGTGACAGGTTAACAGTAGATGGCAGTATTTGATTAGTGATGTGTTGGGGCTCAATAACAAGGATTTCAGTTTTATTTGAGTTGAGCTGAAGAAAATTTATCGACATCCAGTGTTTTATGTCAGACAGGCCGTCCTGCAGAGAACTCAGCGTACTGAGGTCAGTGGGCTCGACAGGGAGGTACAACTGTGTGTCATCTGCATAACAACGAAAAGAAATACCATGTCTGCGGATTACATCACCCAAAGGAAGCATGTATGAGGAGAACAATATTGGTCCCAGAATTGAACCTTGAGGCACACCGTACTTGATATGGGAGAAGGATGACATGAAGTTATTAATGCTGACACAGAATTTCCTATTGGACAGATAAGATGAGAACCAGTCTAGTGCAGTGCCAGATATGCCCACCCAGTGCCTCAGTCTGTCTAAAGAATGCCATGATCAATTGTTTACATCCACAGATATTCAGAGTGTTTGTGGTGCAGGGATGATGACGGATTGGTAATCCTCTGAAATGCTCACAAATTCTCCACATCCATGTTTACCAGGTCACACACACACATGCACAAACCCTAGCTTTATTGTGTAAAACACCTTATAAATGTCCTCCAGCATTCAAACCTCCGTTCAGAGAGCATTAAAGGTTCAGTTCACCCAAATTACGAAACAGCATATTCTCTCACTCGCCTCTGCTGGTATCTGTCCGACAGGCAGACAGACAGACAGGCAGGCAGACGGGCAGGCAGGCAGGTGGAGTTCAGGTGTGTCTCCTGCAGCCTGTTTGTCCCACAGGTATTCGTCTCTGCGAACAGGAATTCGTTTTCCTTCAGGATGTTCTGTAATCACTCTGCTGATCCTCTGACTTTCCATCACTTTGCTTTCTGACCTGCAGAGCTGCATCAACAGGCCCAACCAATGTTTTGAAAAATACTGTCAACTTTTTAAAATGATCTGAATTACAAATAATGTAAGGAAGTGGAAGAGTTCATGATGAATCAGGGGCGTAACACAAAATTCTGGACCCTGTACATTCTTTACGGGCCCCTCCCCACATCCACGGCTGTTCATTCTAGCATCTTTGTGGGCGCCTCCCTCACTACTTATATAAAGGCCCCCTGGTCCTTTAACCGTCGTAGGGAACAAATATCCCGGCTCAGTCCGGTAACAGTTCCTCTGCGCGGAAGGTTAGTTGTTGACAGTGTGAAGGTTGCTGGTTTGATTCCCGGTGTTTCCATGCAGCTAGCACAGAGATTTAGAGGCGGACGTCTGAGGGCACAGAGTGTTTGTGTGTGTTTGTCAGCTCTTGTACATCTATCTTTGTGAGGACCAGTTTGAATTTTAGATTTTGGGACTGAAGACATTTGTTCTGGTCCTCACTTCTTCAGAGGGCTGTTTGGAGTTTAGACTCTTAAGGTTAAGGTAACGGTTGGTGTTAGACAGGTCAACGTTAGGGTTAATGTTAGGGGCAGGGAATGCATTATGTCAGTGGGGGTCCTCACACGTATAGAAAGACCAACATTGTGCGAGTGTTTGTGGTGCAGGGATGATGACGGATTGGTAATCCTCTGAAATGCTCACAAATTCTCCACATCCATGTTTACCAGGTCACACACACACACACAACCACACACACACACACACACACACGCACACACACACACACACAACCGCACACACACAACCGCACACACACAACCACACACACACACACACACACACGCACACACACACACACAACCGCACACACACAACCGCACACACACACACACACACACACAACCGCACACACACACACACACAACCGCACACACACACACATGCACAAACCCTAGCTTTATTGTGTAAAACACCTTATAAATGTCCTCCAGCATTCAAACCTCCGTTCAGAGAGCATTAAAGGTTCAGTTCACCCAAATTACGAAACAGCATATTCTCTCACTCGCCTCTGCTGGTATCTGTCCGACACGTGGGACTATTTCTTCAGAGGAAAGTTGTCCCTATTAAAAACTGTCTCCAGTGTGTTGTGTGGATTATCCAGACTAACCGGGACTCTGAAAGAGATGTTGCTGTTGAATGTTTCACATCTGTGAGCAGCACAAACTAAACTCCATTCACCTCCATTGTTTTGGGACGGAGGCAGAAATCTACAAACCTGAACACATAAAACTAAAACTGTGACTGGACAGACACGAGACAGCAGCTGATACCGGATTGAAAGACTGACGTCGATATTTGACAGTTAAAAAAAGTGATATGTATCGGCTGATATATCAGGTTCAGTATGATCTCATAAAACTTTATTTATAGAGCACTTATCAAAACAAAGTACAAAGTGCTTCACAACAAGAGAAATAAAATATCACAGTGAATGACGAAATATAAAGCAATAAAATAAACAGTTCAGGTAAAATCAGGATCTGCTTTCAGATAAAAATGTGTTTTGAGACGAGACTTAAACGAAGACGCTGACTCAGACAGCCTGATGTCTTCGGGCAGGTTGTTCCAGAGCCTCGGGGCCCTGATGGCAAAAGCTCTGTCCCCCTTAGTTTCCATCCTGGACTCAGGAACAGACAGGAGACCCCTGCCCGAAGATCTCAGACTACGTGAAGGTTCATAAGGGATTACAAGGTCTAAAATATAGTCTGGAGCCATGAAGAGCCTTAAAAGTAATCAACAAGATCTTAAAATCAATCCTGAAACCAACAGGGAGCCGATGTAAAGAGGCTGAACCAGGTGTGATGTGGTCGAACCTCTTGGTCCTGGTTTACAGCCGAGCAGCTGAGTCCTGTACAGTCTGCAGTCTGTCAGAGTTTTTAGATTAAGACGAGTGAACAGGCTGTTACAATAATCGAGGCGTGAGGAGATAAAAGCACGCACAACAGTTTCTGCATCAGTAAGATTTAAAATAGATCGGATTTTTGCAAAGTTTCTGAGGTGATAGAAACATGATTGGACAAGCTCAGTGAAATGTTGCTCAAAACATAAACTGCTATCAAACAGGACACCAAGATTTCTTGCAACAGGCTCGATATGTTGTGACAGGTTAACAGTAGATGGCAGTATTTGTTTAGTGATGTGTTGGGGCTCAATAACAAGGATTTCAGTTTTATTTGAGTTGAGCTGAAGAAAATTTATCGACATCCAGTGTTTTATGTCAGACAGGCCGTCCTGCAGAGAACTCAGCGTACTGAGGTCAGTGGGCTCGACAGGGAGGTACAACTGTGTGTCATCTGCATAACAACGAAAAGAAATACCATGTCTGCGGATTACATCACCCAAAGGAAGCATGTATGAGGAGAACAATATTGGTCCCAGAATTGAACCTTGAGGCACACCGTACTTGATATGGGAGAAGGATGACATGAAGTTATTAATGCTGACACAGAATTTCCTATTGGACAGATAAGATGAGAACCAGTCTAGTGCAGTGCCAGATATGCCCACCCAGTGCCTCAGTCTGTCTAAAAGAATGCCATGATCAATTGTTTACATCCACAGATATTCAGAGTGTTTGATGATGTTCTGTGGTTTGAATGGAACATGTTCTCCATGTGTTTCAGGAACAAGTGGAGTACGTCTTCCTCATCATCTTCACTGTGGAGACCTTCCTGAAGATCCTGGCCTATGGTCTGGTGATGCACCCCAGCTCCTACATCCGCAACGGCTGGAACCTGCTCGACTTTGTCATCGTCATCGTCGGGTGAGAAAACACCAGAACTGGTGGATGTGT
The DNA here is from genome assembly GCA_027580175.1 of Siniperca scherzeri. NCBI lineage: Eukaryota > Metazoa > Chordata > Actinopteri > Centrarchiformes > Sinipercidae > Siniperca > Siniperca scherzeri. The sequence continues at coordinate 32,522,471 of CM050849.1, read as the reverse complement.
CTGTTTAGATCAGTGGTTCTCAAACTGGGACATAGAGCCACTGCAGGGAGCCGGATATTGAGCAGACCATAAGTTGAATATGATCCATGTGGTGACATAAACAAACAAAAGTTTTCTGATGCTAGCAAGGCTATCTTGCTAACCTGAATCTTTTGTTTATTTCAATCGCCCGTATTGTTAATTGATAAATTACGTGACAGGAAAAGTTTGAGAACCACTGATTTAGATGCTGTTCTCTCTTTAGATGCTGGTTCTCTCTATAGACTCTGGTTCTCCCTTTAGATCATGGTCCTCTCTTTAGATCCCGGTTCTCTCTTTAGATCCTGGTTCTCCCTGTAGATTGCTGTTCCCTCTTTAGATCCTGGATTATTCTTTAGACTTTGGTTCTCCCTTTAGATCCTGGTTCCCTCTTTGGATCCCAGTAGTTTCTTTAGAATCTGGTTCTCTTTTTAGATCGTGGTCCTCTCTTTCTATCTGGTTCTTTCTTTAGATCCCAATTCTCTTTAACCTGGTTCTCTCTTTAGTTCCGGGGTTTCTCTTTAGACTCTGGTTCTTTATTTAGACTTTAGACTAGGTTTTCTCTTTAGTTCATGGTTCTTTCTTTAGACTCTGGTTCTTTCTTTTATATCCTGGTTCTTTCTTTAGACTCTGGTTCTCTCTTTATATCCTGGTTCTGTCTTTAGACTCTGGTTCTCTCTTTATATCCTGGTTCTGTCTTTAGTTCCTGGTTCTCTCTTTGGACTGTGGTTCTCTCTTCTATTTCCTCATTCTCTCTTCAGACTCTGGTTCTCTCTTTGGACTCTGGTTCTCTCTTTATATCCTGGTTCTCTCTTCAGACTCTGGTTCTCTCTTTGGACTCTGGTTCTCTCTTTATATCCTGGTTCTCTCTTCAGACTCTGGTTCTCTCTTTATATCCTGGTTCTGTCTTTAGTTCCTGGTTCTCTCTTTGGACTCTGGTTCTCTCTTTATATCCTGGTTCTCTCTTCAGACTCTGGTTCTCTCTTTGGACTCTGGTTCTCTCTTTATATCCTGGTTCTCTCTTCAGATCCCAATTCTCTTTAACCTGGTTCTCTCTTTAGTTCCGGGGTTTCTCTTTAGACTCTGGTTCTTTATTTAGACTTTAGACTAGGTTTCTCTTTAGTTCATGGTTCTTTCTTTAGACTCTGGTTCTTTCTTTTATATCCTGGTTCTCTCTTTAGACTCTGGTTCTCTTTTTAGATCGTGGTCCTCTCTTTAGACTCTGGTTCTCTCTTTATATCCTGGTTCTGTCTTTAGTTCCTGGTTCTCTCTTTGGACTGTGGTTCTCTCTTCTATTTCCTCATTCTCTCTTCAGACTCTGGTTCTCTCTTTGGACTCTGGTTCTCTTTATATCCTGGTTCTCTCTTCAGACTCTGGTTCTCTCTTTGGACTCTGGTTCTCTCTTTATATCCTGGTTCTCTCTTAGACTCTGGTTCTCTCTTTATATCCTGGTTCTGTCTTTAGTTCCTGGTTCTCTCTTTGGACTCTGGTTCTCTTTATATCCTGGTTCTCTCTTAGACTCTGGTTCTCTCTTTGGACTCTGGTTCTCTCTTTATATCCTGGTTCTCTTCAGACTCTGGTTCTCTCTTTATATCCTGGTTCTGTCTTTAGTTCCTGGTTCTCTCTTTGGACTGTGGTTCTCTCTTCTATTTCCTCATTCTCTCTTCAGACTCTGGTTCTCTCTTTATATCCTGGTTCTCTCTTAAGACTCTGGTTCTCTCTTTATGTCCTGGTTCTCTCTTTAGACTCTCATTTTCTCTTTATATCCGGGTTCTCTGTTTAGTCCTCTGTTCTTGTCCTGTGTTGCACTCTGTGTTGAGTCTCTCTGTGTAGTTGAAGCAGTGTTTAAAGACTTGTAGCAGTAAATTGGATCTGACTGCAGTAAACTCGGCAGCTTCCAGTCTTGTGGTCAGTGGAGGAACAAACCCTCCAGCGAGCCACAATTTATCTCATTTTATTGTTTTTGTGTTGAGTGTACGTGACAGCTGACCGTGATCACTGTACACTGTAACTAAATATACACGTCCACCCTCCTACAAAAAAACCTCAGCTGTCACCACATAAACAGAGTCACTGCAGTGAAACAGGGAATTTAACCCCCCACTCTGGTGTTGAGGATGCCTTGCTGCAGGGCTGCTGCAGCTCTGGTTCTGTGGTGAAATAAGATGGTCCTCCTCAGGTTCCTGAAGCAGAACAGGATGTTGCGGTCGGTAGGTGTGAGCTGCTGATTTACATCTGGCTGCCGTTCTTTCTCTCATCACCTTTTCCTCTTTTCATAAACTCTTGACACACTACAGAGCAACGTTGCATTCAAAGAAGACATTTGGAAACGCTGTCTTGTAAATATGACGTCTGTGTGTCATAAGTACAACTTAGTTTCTCATAATCACAAGATACAGATCTCATAATAATGAAATCAGCCTTTCTAACTAATGCAGCCATAAGAACTAGGTTGTTGTGGTAATCGAGTCAGTTAAGAAGAGGCACACAAAGTTTTAGCCAAATGCTAATGGCTATGTTTTGAGGTGTAGTGTAAAAACATGCAGTAAGCAGTTGAGAAGAGAGAAGTCTGTCCTCACGTTCTGTCTTTTATCAGAGTTCAAACACTGAAATACAAAAGAACCAATTATAAAGTCCATCTTCTTCAAAACCTTAAACAATATATATTGTATTTACAAGGAAGATAGACAGTTACGTATATAATGTTTCTAATATTTATGATGTACTAAGTCATAATTATGGGAAAATGTCTCCATTTCTTGTCTTTGGTGAATACATTATTTATTGAAGCATTTTGGTACAAAGACATTTGTTGGGCAAAGTTATTTTTCACTGCATGTATTGAAAAGGTTTTTCAGCATACGTGTGTCTGTCCAACACATATTTCTCAACAACTATGGGTCTGATTTATATGAAAGTTCCTTATCTCATCCATCCCTGCTCTCCAGAGGATGAACCCTGTAACCCTCATGTCATCCTCACCACTCTGCTGCTCTCATTTACTTCTTACTTTGCACAAAACGCAACAATTTCTGCAGATGTTTCAAATTAAAGCCTAGCAGAAAAGGGAGGATGTCATTTGAGCCACTGGAAGGCTTTTAATGTGAAACATCTTCAGGAAGTGTTGAATTTTATTTGTAACTTGACAGCAATCGCAAAAAACAGCAAAGTAGAAATGACTAGAAATAATCGATGAATAAAAACAGCATAGTTGTTAGGCAGAAGGTGTTTTTGACAGAGTGGTGAGTATGACATGACTGTTGTTGAACGTTATACTGAATTTATCAAGACAACAGGTAAACATGGAGAAAGTGCTGAGTTTGTATCAACAGCAAAATAAAACAGAAAACAGGGAGACTTCTGACCAAAATCTCATCAAATATAAAACAGACGGGGACGTTAAAAATAAAGGTTTTTAATTCTGCCTGTAATAACTCAACAGCAGCAGAGTGAGTGTTAGAGTCACCTGCTGAGGTCACAGTGAGTCCTGCAGGTCCTGAGCTTCGTCCTCCATGTTGGCTTATGTCCTCGCTGCAGGACAGTGACGTGACTCGGGACGACCTCGGGGCGATGATGATGTAGCCTGTTGTCATGGTAACGCTGCCTGAGGACACTCTGTTCCACTTTACAGTCAGAGATGATGCACCGCGAGGCGGCTGTATGTGGGACACTGAGGGTTTAGTGTTTTGACTTGATACAGTGGAAAAAATTACCCCACACTCCCTTGATTTTTATTCACACCTATTTCCAAATAACCAGAGTTTACAGCTATGCTAGTAGCTCTGTGAGGCTGTACTTAGACACAGTGGTGCTTTGAGCTAAATGCTACTAGTACAAATAGTAATGCTAAATTTCATGACAATCCATCCAACAGTTTCTGAGATATTTCATTCTGGACCAAAGTGGTGGACCGACTGACCAGCTGACATTAGCATCCATAGTAAACTAAAATAATACTAAAAATAATAATTGAAACACTTTAGAGACATTTGTGTTTAGTCAATTAATGTCATGTATTTTTTAACAGTATTTATAATCTGGTTTTAGAACAAATCACAGCACTAAAAACTTATTATCTCCTGCTCGTGGCTGCTTCTGGTGACTGTGCAGTTTTAATACTCTTAGATTTGACCTCGTCCTTCCATGCAGTTGATCACAATGTATTTTTCAGTGGGTTGGGTTGGCAATGTGACTCTGCGGTCATTTAGTCCAGTGCTTTTACTGTACATTTTAATGTTTCGTCACATCAAAAAACCAAGATGACATTTACATTAACAACATCTTTATATTAGGTTTTCAAAATAAGTAAGCAAAAAACATCAAAATCACCATATCAAAAACGGCATATTGCATTTGCAGTTATGCAGCAGGTCATGACAGCTCAGTTTTCCAACTTGTGAGTTTTCCAGGTACACGACAGTCACAAAGAAAGACCATCAAAGCAAGAGATGGAAAGACTCGTCACTCTAAATAAAGCTTGAAAAAAGTTGATACATCTTAACACTCAGCTCAATCTGAGACAACCAAATCAGAGAGTGGGCCCAGTATTGAGCCCTGAGGGGTGTACAGTGGAAGCTGCTAGGGTCAACATAGAGGGTTTTGCCTGCTTGTAGGACATGGATATCCATCATTTTAATCAGCATGGGGTGCCATTCCCGACATCATATCTGTGTGAGCTGTTTTTTTATGAATGAAAAACAAGACAAAAACTAAAGTCTGTCTCTTTGATCTCTCCCTGAATCAACAGCAGCCTCACATGTCCCATTAAAATATGTCACTTTTTTTGTTGTCATTGTACGCTTAAAATTTTAGCACATTTTATTTTTTGATGTAAATGAAAAGAAATACACCTAATCAATTAGTTTAATATTTATCTGTAAGTCTACACAGCAACATAGCCTTAAACTGCTGACGCCTTATTCATGGCATCCCTCAGGGGTCAATACTGGGCCCAGTCCTCTTCTCAATCTACATTCTCAAGGACAAAAGATTCACAACCACAACATTTATTTCCACCGTTATGCAGATGATGCCATGTTGTATATCACTCTGTCATCTTGTATTTGCTCTGTTTCCAAGATCAGAGAGTGAAAGTGTTAGAGCTTTTCTACCATTTTTTATCTTCAGACTGCAGCTTCATTTCTGATGAGTTGGATCTTAAACATCGGCCACCCTCTTCTTCTGTTTTTGTTGTTGAGCAGGTTGTTCAGCGTCGTCTTGGAGACGATGACTCATAAATCTGGTGAGCAGGCGACCACTCATCATGTGCCGGGGAAACCTGGAGGTCTGGATGTCAAGGCTCTGAGAGCCTTCAGAGTCCTGAGGCCCCTCAGACTGGTTTCTGGAGTCCCCAGTGAGTTTACTGGACTGGAGGGAGGGAGAGTGTGTTTCTGTCCTGTATGGTTGTACACAGGTAAAGCTCTGTGTGTCTTTCAGGTCTGCAGATTGTGTTGAACTCCATCATGAAGGCGATGGTTCCTCTGCTCCACATCGCTCTGCTGGTTCTCTTCGTCATCATCATCTATGCCATCATCGGTCTGGAGCTCTTCATAGGACGCATGCACAAGACCTGCTACTACATAGGAGCAGGTACACAAACACACACACGCACACAATATCCAGGCTAATATCACACAATATACAGCAAATTCAATGTTTCAGCAGTCTACTAATGAAGTGCAATAGAATCAATCACTACTGAGGAAATATGAATGGTAAATGAACTGTACTTGTATAGCGCCTTTCTAGTCTTCCAACCACTCAAAGCACTTCACACACTACATATCACATTCACCCCATGATGGCAGATGCCAATTGCTCATCAGTCCAAAGAAACTAATCATTTACGCACAGACCTCGGGAGCCCAAGCTGGGGGAAGCCGGGATCTAACCACCGACCTTCCGTTGCACAAAATACCAAGACAGTATTTCAAGTAAATAGTCTGATGTCACACAGCATCTGGCTGATATTTGAATGTGCTAATAATGAAGACAAATGTAAAAATAGAGGAAACATTGATGCAAATATCAAATTAACATATTACAATATGAGGCCAGCAAATGTTTCAAATATCAAATAACAAGTAGTGAAATAATCTCAGCGCACACCTGTGCAGCTCAAATGAAGCTCTTGGGGCATTTTGATTGAATCTTATTATTTTCCAGATAATTATGTGGAGGACGACCCGGTGCCGTGTGCGTTTGCCGGTCACGGCCGTCAGTGCGTCATTAACGGCACAGAGTGTCGGGGGAGGTGGGACGGTCCCAATGGAGGAATCACCAACTTCGACAACTTCTTCTTCGCCATGTTGACCGTGTTCCAGTGCATCACTATGGAGGGATGGACCGACGTACTCTACTGGGTAAAATACTCTTTATTTATCAGGCTGTTGTTCTTCATGTCTTCATGAAATATCAGATACTGTGATATTTCCTTGTGTGTGTGCAGATGAATGATGCCATCGGGTTCGAGCTGCCCTGGGTTTATTTTGTCAGTCTGGTGATTTTCGGATCGTTCTTCGTTCTCAACCTGGTTCTGGGAGTCCTCAGCGGGTTCGTCATATCTCATAAAAAACTCACTTTCCAAAAAAGAAAAGACATTTCTTTAAACATGCAAATTCTGAAAATGAAAGCAGAGAAATGTTCCAGTTCCACAGGTCTACAGTGACTTCATAACTTTTGTATGAGATTCAAATGTTTATTGAATGTAGTTTGAACGTTGTGTGAATGTTGCAGAGAGTTCAGTAAGGAGAGGGAGAAGGCGAAGGCTCGGGGAGATTTCCAGAAGCTGAGGGAGAAGCAGCAGATGGAGGAGGATCTGTGTGGATACATGGATTGGATCACTCAGGCTGAGGACATGGACGAACTGGACGAGGACGGAAACCCACGTAAGACAGAGACACTGTGTGTGTGTTACGTGGTTTGACTGGTTGTGTACGTCGTGTGATATTTTGCTCAGATTCGTTCCTTCAGCTCTGCAGTTTAAAATAGTCCCTGAGTTACAGATGCACGTTCATTTATTCAGTTAATTAAAACATCAGTCAGTGACAACAAGTTAATGGATGTCAATTAATGAAGCCAATTAAAACAAATTAGGCAGTCAATGAGGCAGAAACTCATCAGAAGATCTCAGCTGTGACATCAGTACTAACCAGTGGTGGAAAGTAACTCAGTAGGCTACATTTACTCAAGTACTGTATTTATGTACAATTTTAAGGTACTTGTACTTTACTTGAGTATTTCCATTTGATCCTAGTTTATACTTCTACTGCACCACATCTCAGAGGGAAATGTTGTACTTTTTACTCCACTACATTTCTCTGACAGCTTTAGTTACTTTCAGATGAAGATGTTTAAAACACATGATAAAATACAACACAGATAAAGATTAAAGTTTCCCAGTGTTTTTTCTTCTTTCCTCTGCAGCACTTTTACTTGTGATTGCGTATTTTTAGATTGTTGTATTAGTACTTTTACTTAAGTAAAGAATCAGAATACTTCTTCCACCACTCTAAGTAAAACATGGACTGAGTGATGAGTGGAGCTTTGTTTCAGGTTTGCTCTTCAGTGAATGCATGTAACGTGTCGGTGCTGACATGTTGTACTTCTCCTCTCTCTCAGGTCCGTCACTGGGCGATCTGTCAGACAAGAAGAGAGGGAAGTTCGGATGGTTCAGTCACTCCAATGAAACGCACGGTGAAACCACAGTCTTCATCATATATATCAGCTCTTTAGTATCACTTACAACAGCCCCGTTACACACACACACATCCCTGTACTTCTATCTTTGCGAGGACCGACATGATGCATTCCCTCACCTTAACCTAACTCTAACCTAACCCTTCAAACCAAGTCTGAACCTTCAAACAGCTCTTTGAAGTTGTGAGGACCGGCCAAAATGTCCTCACTCTGTAGCAAATACAAGTACACACACACACATGCAGAGTAAGTGCTGCATGTGTGTGTGTGTGTGTGTGTGTGTGTGTGTGTGTGTGTGTGTGTGTGTGTGTGTGTGTGTGTGTGTTCATTTCTCTTTCAGTCTAAATGTAGAAAGACTTCACTCTGTCCCTGTGAAATATCTGGGTCTCTCATATTTATCTGACCCTGTTTCTGTTCAGGAGGTTTTACTCTCTGTCTCCGTTCAGCTGGATCCAGTTCAGTCTGTTCAGGAGGTTTTACTGTCTCCGTTCAGCTGGATCCAGTTCAGTCAGGATTTACTGGCATCGAGTTCAGATCAGAAAGCATCTACCAACACACACACTCAGCTAAACAATCAGCAGAGGCAGAGTGGCGGTGTCAGCTGAGACGGTTTTTAAAAGTCTTTTCAGGCTAAAAAAGGAAGTGTTATATACATATAACATTGTGTGTACAGTACATACACTGGAAATAGCATAGTATAATAGTATATACATATTTGTATACTATTTATATACATACATAATACTGTGTATATGTTTGCATCAGTCTAGCAAATACAGTAGTGTGACATGATGAAGAAATTGGTTATTGTAGCATCTTTTTAGGAGAAATTATAATGCCGTATTGTCAAAACAGGCACATTCAGTTATTTATTAGAAGAAGATGTTTTTCAGCCCTGAGTTGTGTCTGCAGAGCTCCCTCTCAGGCTGCAGTCTGAGAGGGACTGTCCACCATACTGACTGTCCACCATCCTGACTGTCCACCTTACTGACTGTCCACCATCCTGACTGTCCACCATACTGACTGTCCACCTTACTGACTGTCCACCATGCAGACTGTCCACCTTCCTGACTGTCCACCATACTGACTGTCCACCATGCAGACTGTCCACCATACAGACTGTCCACCATACTGACTGTCCACCATGCAGACTGTCCACCATGCAGACTGTCCACCATGCAGACTGTCCACCTTCCTGACTGTCCACCATACTGACTGTCCACCATGCAGACTGTCCACCATGCAGACTGTCCACCTTCCTGACTGTCCACCATACTGACTGTCCACCATGCAGACTGTCCACCATACAGACTGTCCACCATACTGACTGTCCACCATGCAGACTGTCCACCATGCAGACTGTCCACCATGCAGACTGTCCACCTTCCTGACTGTCCACCATACTGACTGTCCACCATGCAGACTGTCCACCATACAGACTGTCCACCATACTGACTGTCCACCATGCAGACTGTCCACCATGCAGACTGTCCACCTTACAGACTGTCCACCATCCTGACTGTCCACCATCCTGACTGTCCACCATGCAGACTGTCCACCTTACAGACTGTCCACCATACTGACTGTCCACCTTACAGACTGTCCACCATCCTGACTGTCCACCATGCAGACTGTCCACCATGCAGACTGTCCACCATCCTGACTGTCCACCTTACTGACTGTCCACCATGCAGACTGTCCACCATGCAGACTGTCCACCTTCCTGACTGTCCACCATACTGACTGTCCACCATGCAGACTGTCCACCATACAGACTGTCCACCTTACTGACTGTCCACCATCCTGACTGTCCACCTTCCTGACTGTCCACCATCCTGACTGTCCACCATACTGACTGTCCACCATGCAGACTGTCCACCTTACAGACTGTCCACCATCCTGACTGTCCACCATGCTGACTGTCCACCTTACAGACTGTCCACCTTCCTGACTGTCCACCTTCCTGACTGTCCACCATGCTGACTGTCCACCTTACAGACTGTCCACCATGCTGACTGTCCACCATGCAGACTGTCCACCATGCAGACTGTCCACCATGCAGACTGTCCACCTTCCTGACTGTCCACCATACTGACTGTCCACCATGACTGTCCACCATACAGACTGTCCACCATACTGACTGTCCACCATGCAGACTGTCCACCATGCAGACTGTCCACCTTACAGACTGTCCACCATCCTGACTGTCCACCATCCTGACTGTCCACCATGCAGACTGTCCACCTTACAGACTGTCCACCATACTGACTGTCCACCTTACAGACTGTCCACCATCCTGACTGTCCACCATGCAGACTGTCCACCATGCAGACTGTCCACCATCCTGACTGTCCACCTTACTGACTGTCCACCATGCAGACTGTCCACCATGCAGACTGTCCACCTTCCTGACTGTCCACCATACTGACTGTCCACCATGCAGACTGTCCACCATACAGACTGTCCACCTTACTGACTGTCCACCATCCTGACTGTCCACCTTCCTGACTGTCCACCATCCTGACTGTCCACCATACTGACTGTCCACCATGCAGACTGTCCACCTTACAGACTGTCCACCATCCTGACTGTCCACCATGCTGACTGTCCACCTTACAGACTGTCCACCTTCCTGACTGTCCACCTTCCTGACTGTCCACCATGCTGACTGTCCACCTTACAGACTGTCCACCATGCTGACTGTCCACCATGCTGACTGTCCACCTTCCTGACTGTCCACCTTCCTGACTGTCCACCATGCAGACTGTCCACCATGCTGACTGTCCACCTTCCTGACTGTCCACCTTCCTGACTGTCCACCATGCAGACTAAAATAACTGCCTACTGATGTTACATGTAGATGAAGTGATGATCCACAGTCAGTTCATCTGTCTGTCTGTTCCTGTCTGTCAGCGAGTCTTCCTGCCAGTGAAACAGCATCTGAAAACACTGTGAACATCGACGAGGAACACACCAACTGCTGCCAGGCCTGCTGGTAACACACACACACACACACACACACACACACACTAACAGTCAGTTTGTGAAGCTTCCTGCCAAACGTCAGGATAAATAACCGCCGATGTCTGTAATCAGTGAAAAAGCTGTTGAGGTCAGAAACATGAGGCTCATTCGCTCTCATGTCTTCTGGATGTGTCTCCACCACGTCTCTGATGTGGTTCAGATGTCCACTGGGGGACACCCCCTCTCTAATAAGACAAAATACACCCTTATGGGTGATAGAGCAGTCTGAAGTTATCGAGATGCAGGTTCATTTGTTCATCATTGTCCGGGTTGTTCTCACCTGCTGCTCAGAAGCCAAACCTGAAAACTCCTCCAACAAACCTTCAGAGAGAGACGACATGACGCTTCAGAGCAAAAGTCTCGTTTGTCCAGGACCATGATGTCACATGTTACTCCTGATAAAGTGTCTCCTGACGTCTTTTCCCTGGACACTGAGCGCTAATGTTCCAGCGTCAGACTGTCAGTAGACTGTCAGTAATCTGCTCTCCTTCCTGCTCTCCTGAGGATGAACCGTCAGATTTGATCTTTCCTGTAGCGCCCCCCTCAGGACAAACTGCACGTGTTTAAAACTAACCTCAGTCTCGTTTCAGCTCTCGGATGATGAAGATCGGCTGCTGGTGAGTTCACTGACTGTCAGACATTCAGGAGAGCACATTTTATCACTTCGCCGCGATGCCGACTGTCTTCCTCTCTCTCAGTCGGACGCTGCGGCGGTGGAACCGAGTCTGTCGCAGGAACTGTCGCACTGCCGTCAAATCGGTGACGTTCTATTGGCTGGTTCTGCTGCTCGTCTTCCTCAACACCTCCCTCAGTGCCTCCGAGCACTACAACCAACCTGATTGGCTGACACAAGTCCAAGGTAACAACACACACACACAGTTTGGTGAACAGATGATATCATCAGCGCTGTCTCGTCACATGGTTCTCTGCTAATGTTCCGGTCTCAGAACACAAACACACAAACTGAGCGGAGGACGGACTCGGAGCTTTTACTGCACAAATACTCTGTTACAAGGAAAAGTACAGAAGTCTCAGCATCCAAATAAACTCAAAGTACGCTTTCTGCACAATAACATATATTACTGGATTATAACAAGTAGTCATAAAGTGATCCCATCCCCCCATTAAGTGATCTTAACCTGTAATAATAATACATCATCATTTATTTGTTGATCGTATTTTGTGTTATTAATCTGAATCTGCAAAGTAATGAAAGTTATCAGACAAATGAAGTAAAAAGTACAATATTTTTTATAGAAGTATGAAGTGGCATGAAATGGAAACACCCCAAAGGTGTAGTTCCTTTCCACCACTGCTCAAACCTCTGCAACCTGGCGAGGGACGAATACGTCAAAGTCTAAATGGATTTACTTTAGCTTGTAGATAAATAACGTTTTTATAGATCAGATAAAACTTTATTGATTGAAAGACAGACATATATTAAAGAAGTAAGAGTGTCCGTCTCTCCGCAGACATCGCCAACAAGGTGCTGCTGTCTCTGTTCACGGTGGAGATGCTGCTGAAGATGTACAGTCTGGGTTTGGCTCATTACTTCGTGGCGTTCTTTAACCGCTTCGACTGCTTCGTGGTGTGCGGAGGCATCGTGGAGACCATCCTGGTGGAGCTGGACATCATGCCTCCTCTGGGGATCTCCGTGCTGCGCTGCGTCCGCCTGCTGAGGATCTTCAAGGTCACACGGTGAGAAAACACACCTGAACCAGGTGACACGGCTCACCCCTGAGTCCTCTGCTCCTCCTCTGATGTCGCTCTGTCTCTGCTCAGCCATTGGACGGCTCTGTCCAATCTGGTGGCGTCCCTGCTGAACTCCATGAAGTCCATCGCCTCCCTGCTGCTCCTCCTCTTCCTCTTCCTCATCATCTTCGCTCTGCTCGGCATGCAGCTGTTCGGAGGGAAGTTCAACTTCGACGAGACGCAGACCAAACGCAGCACCTTCGACGCCTTCCCTCAGGCGCTGCTCACCTGCTTCCAGGTAACACACCTGAGCCCCGGGTGTCACCTGGAGCTGCTCTGAGCTTCTTTTCTAGTTTATATACAAATATACCTCGAAGGACGCGGTTAGAGTTTACGGTGCTGTGCCCAGAAAAAAGAGATTATTTTAAAATGTCCCATTTGTGGATCAGAACGCGGATCATGACGGTGCAGAGTTCAAGCAGTTGTTTAGTTTCGTAGTTTATCGTAGAAAAGGTTTCAGTCGTAGTCGTCTGGACGCTGTTTTCAGAATCAAGACGTTTCGGCTCCCATCCGGAAGTCATTCTCAATTGTGAAAAAATTGGCCGGGAACTAGAAATTTAAGCTACTCTGAGTTACAAAAGCCCCGCCCTCAGGGAGGAGTCTACCTGAGTATCTGTTAATAGCTAGTTCCACCTGAAACTGACCTGATTGTTTCCATGACGGCCCAGTAATCAGTAATCAGGCCTATTGTTTTCTGGCTGCACCTCCCTCATCACTGTTCAGTACCTGATTAGCATGTGATTGGCTTGACCACGGTGTTAATACACTGTGGTAAACTTTGGGCAGGTTGAATCTCAGACCACCATTTCTGTTCAAAGAGGGGTTTTCTTTTTTCACAAAAATGGCTTCTTTGACTCCTCTTTCAAACCAACTCATCTCTCTACTTAGACTCTCCACCTCGCTGTCTTCAAACGTGTGGCTTGCTCAGAGTAGCTTAAATTTCTAGTTCCCGTCCAATTTTTTCACAATTGAGAATGACTTCCGGATGGGAGCCGAAACGTCTTGATTCTGAAAACAGCGTCCAGACGACCACGACTGAAACCTTTTCTACGATAGAACACTCCTGGACGAATGAGGGACGACACCATCTTATTTTGAAGTTTCGTAGTTTTGATGATGATGGTGACCAATGACACAGCTGATCAGTGATGTCACTGCTGCCCGTGGCGTTGACCGTGTGTGCAGATCCTGACAGGTGAGGACTGGAACGTGGTGATGTATGATGGCATCATGGCGTACGGAGGCCCCGTGTTCCCAGGGATGATCGTCTGCGTTTACTTCGTCATCCTCTTCATCTGCGGTAACTGTATCCTTCACCTGCAGCCCCCGTCACCTCCGTCAGGTCCTGCATCCTGGAACAAGTTCCCTGTGCTGCAGTGAGGCGTCCACACAGGAACATCCATTCTCCTCTGTAAACATGCTAAAGGATTAGCCTGATGCTAATCACAGCGCGAGCTTCAACATAACAACTCTTCTTCAGACGTCTTCATCAGTGTCTGAGGTGGTTCCTCGTAGACACTCCATCAGTTAGTCATGTGACCAAAATTAGAAGGCGTCCAAACCAACGTTTCAGTCATCTTGTTTTTTTATTTTACTAAAAACAGAATTTAGTTTTAGTTAACGAGCTGAAGCCGAGCAGGAATTTCTGCTTCCAAAGTGCAGAGAAGCGAAACAGTCTGAAGAGGTCAGACCTTTAACGTTGTGAGACCAACGAGTTTCAAAAACACTGTGAACTCTGATCTCTAGAGCCAGAGTCAGTCTGCACTTCCTATCTTTCAGGAACATACAGTGCATTATCCACTGAACTGAAAAGTGGTTTCAAATCCAGCTCCTCATTTAACCCCTTCAGGTTTTAAGTTCCCACTTTAGAAATGATGTGAGCGCTCACGTCATCAGACTCTGGACTGTCTGATCACAGAGTTGGTCGTGAGAGGGTTAAAACAGTGAGTTCTGCACATCAGAGTTACTTGGATGCTGACAAGAACAATATTAATAGCTCCCAGTATAACACAGCGTAATGTGTTAGCATGCTAACGAGCACCACAGGCTATTGTGTTACTATGAACACGCTAACATTAGCATAAGAACTCATAAATAATCAGCATGCCGATAAAGATTCATCATGTTTCACGGCTGACGGTGATAGGCTGAGACACCTGTCAGTCAAACAACACACACCCTTCTCTTTAAGTGCGTTCAGGCGCTGCAGGAAACCACAGCGATCTGTGTTTGATGTTGTTGCGTGTTCTTAACGTGTCAGACATCCTGCTGAACGTCTTCTTGGCCATCGCTGTGGACAACCTGGCCGGAGGAGACGGAGACGACAAGAAGAAAGAGTGAGTGATGGAGGGGTGGAGGGATGGAGGGAGAAGAAGTGGAACTAGGAGACCCGAGTGGTTTGCTTCTTCCTGTCAAACTGTTTCCTGTTGTTTCTCCAGTAAGAAGACGGAGGGAGCAGAGGAGGAGGAGGTCGAAGAAGAAGAAGAAGAAGAAGTGAAGGTGAACGTGGAGGTGTGACGTTAATCTTTGATGTTAAGTGTGAGTCCATCAGTCTGACTGCTGTTTGTCTCTGCAGGTGGACATCGACGAAGACACCGAGTACGAGGAGGAAGAGGAGCTTCCTGAAGGAGAAGACGGTCAGTCATCATCTGAAAAAATGAGTTGCGTCATGTTTGAGACATTTTGTAAATAAATTAAAAGATGTGAAGAGAGACGGAGAGAAAAATCTGAAAGTTGATATTTAGATGATTTAGTTTCTACGAGAACAGAATCAGAGCAAGTGAAGCAGCTGTTTGTTCAAACCAGTCAGAGCAAATGAACCTGAAGCGCGTTGAGGCGAACGGAGCTCAGTCCGCGAGCTGTTTCCTGTACAGCAGGTCAAGTCTTTGAAAATGAAACGTCAAATGCAGCTTTCTTTTTCATTTTCAAATTCTTAAATTGCATTCTCATTTTCATTTTTAAACTGTAGCTTAGTGGTAGAGCGGGTCGTCCGCTAATCGTCAGATCGGCGGTTCGATCCCGGCTTCCCCCGGCCCGCGTGTCGAAGTGTCCTCGGGCTCGACGCTGAACCCTGAGCTGCTCCCGAGGGCCGCGCCTTCGGTGTGAGGGCGTTTAGTTTGTTTGGACCGACGAGCAGCTGGCAGCTGCCATCAGTGAGAACGTGAAGCGCTTTGAGAGAGGTGCAATACCGGTCCGGTCCGGTTACCATTAAACACAGCTCAGCGGGGTGCGGGCAGCTTTTCCATTTTTATACACTGAACGCCCACGCGAGTATGTGGAAATGACATTTTTACTCAAATAACACAAACGTGTACAATTATAATGCAATTGTGGATTTTCATTTCCAAGTTTACATTATGGCTGAATATAGTCCTGTATACGCTTCCATACTTGCCTGACATTATCCCATAATAATAAAAAAATCACGACATTCAAAAGACATGTATTGATGACAGACACAGTTGTCAGTTTATGGTAATAATGGCAGACTGCTGGTTGGTCACGTCAACTGATGCGATCAATTAAAACCTTGATGTTCAAATCTTTAGTCCAGGTACAACAGCTGGCTAACAGCGGAGCTGATTATGAGCTCTGTCCCTGTTGAATAAACCAACACAAACATTAATATATAATTCAGTATGAATATGATGCTTATTTAACGTCCGCCTCCTCCTCTCCTCCTGTCAGACGGAGGCGTTCAGTTGAAGATGGCCGACCTGGCTCCTCCTAAAGAGAAGGTTCTTCCAATCCCAGAAGGCAGCGCGTTCTTCTGCCTCAGCAACACAAACCCGTAAGTCGAACTCCAGCTGGGCTGCGGTCGAACGCTGTTTTTGCTCAGGAAGCTTCCTGACTGAGTGAAATGACGTGGAAGCGTCTCGGTGGCGGCCATGATGAGAGCTGGTCCCGTTATCTAAAGGCTAAGGAAAGGTGCTTCACGGCTTCCTGTCTTATCTCCTGTAGCGGGACACACTGGACCATCCTTTACGAAGGGAAAGAAGAGAATGCCGTCCCACAATTCCTAGCGGTGGCAACATTTAAAGCGACGCACCATTTAGTGTGACGTCATTACAGACTGACCTTCTCGCAGGACCCCCAGCTGTGACCGACCTCCAGCTTCCTGCCTGTAGTTTTTCTATTTGCATCCAACCGCGTTAATGACGTCATGTTGTCCACGTTTATGTCGCCTGCATGAAACCACACGGTAAGAACGCACAGGGCGGAATAAGACGTGCTTTTTGTAGTCCATCTTCGGAACATTGTAGTTTCACCGTGACAGACCCGTCGCATAATGACGCCGCCTAGCGGGAGTGCAGGCGAATTCTCTCAGCACCGCGGCGTCTTTTCCTGAGTCCTGAGGAATTCTCCTTCATCTGTCCTCGACCTCATGACGATTTCCGTTGAGGGAAAGGAGAAGTGTTTAGGAGGGACTTTTCGACCGCAGCCCTGGGCAACATGTATTTCTATTAGCATTAGCATTTGCATAATTCAATTCAATTTTATTTATACAGCGCCAGTTCAAAACAGAAGTTATCTCGTTGCACTTTTCCTACAGAGCAGGTCTGGACCGAACTCTAGTAGAGAGTCTGGAAGTCCCACTCCTGTTCCTGTCTCACACGGCGACATGAAGCTGATAACTTGTGAAATAAAGTGTTTTACTTTACATACTGCGATAATTGTGTCGATGCTTCGTGTGTATTAACTTCACAGTACAGAAACACGAATCTGCCAACTCGTATGTTTGTTGTATCGTGACAGAAATAAGAAAATGAGCTGCAGACGATAAAAGTATTTAAATCGAAATACGAAACAATTATTAACACTGACAGGCACAATATCCACAGGCTAACAAGCTAACAGGCTAACAAGCTAACAAGCAGCGAGTCTACTGTCTGACTCTGGTGCACGAACGAAGCCTCCAGTCGGTCTCTTGGATATTGTTCGGTGTACGAGCTGCAGGTCAGCAGGTACAGGAAGTGCTGAGGGCAGCGAGTCTGTACGAGGGCTGGTATCAGCAGCCGAGTCGAGACCACGTCCCCGAGGGACAAACCTGTATCAGTCAGTCACCACCTGCGCTGCTTAAAGCTGAACTTGGCCACGCAGTTTGTAACACAGTTTAAGGCTGTAATGTTTCCATTTACACGTCTCACAGTTAGTTTGGCGACATATAAAGACGAGCATTTGCTCCCTGAGTTTGTCCTAAGAAAGCCCCGACCCCAGACTCGGTGCAGTTTTACCTGAGAGCTTACGCCTGCCTGCCTTAAAGGCTAAAGTCAGGGAACAAAAGTCTGGACCAGTACGCTCCTGTCCAGAGGAGGATATACACAGTACACCTGCATCTATGCAGCGCTACACCTCTGCTCATCCAACAAAACATGTCAGGTCCAGGCCTGGGTTCTGGTCTTGGCCTGGGTCCTGGTCTTGGCCTGGGTTCTGGTCTTGGTTACTATGAACCGAGCTGACACCTGAATACCTTTAACAGTGAGTTTCTCTCTCTGCCTCTGTCTCCAGTATCCGTGTGGCCTGTCACACTCTGATCCACCACCACATCTTCACCAACCTCATCCTCGTCTTCATCATCCTTAGCAGCTGCTCATTGGCTGCTGAGGATCCAATCAGAGCCCACTCCTTCAGGAACAACGTGAGTGTAAAAATCCCCAACAACATCATCACGTATGGAAGCTCTGCTGTGAAGTGAAACATGCTAACATGCTAACATGCTAACATGCCTGTGGTGTGAGCTAGTGACTGCTGATTTGATTGGTTCCTGGTGTGAAGAAGAGTTACATCACTAAAAGTTCAAATTAAAAGTACTCAACAAAAAACTAGCACTGTGGCTAAGCTAGCGATGGAAGGAAGTCCAAACTGAGGGGCTAGTGTGTGGTTCAGCGAGGCCTCATCATCGCTGGGTCTCTGATGATGTCGTCGACACACCGCTGTGCTTTGAGCCGGGGGCGGGGCTTCAGCAGATTACACAGCACAAGTGGGTCAGTGACTAACCGGGTTAAAGTAGGAAACACATGGAGAGAAAATCACCAGTTTACTGTCTGATCCTGAGAATACGTACTGTACACACACACACACACACACACACACATACACACACACACACACACACACACACACACACACACACACACACACGGAAACACACTCTGTGCAGCAGCTGTCTTCATGCAAGACGTAGCAATTAGCAGCAGCTGAGGAAAGAAATTACCTTTAACATACAATCAGCACACACACACACACACACACACACACACACACACACACACACACACACACACACACACACACACACACACACACATACTGCATGTATACACACACACACACACACACACACACAGAAGAGGTTAACCCTGTATTATTCTCCGTTCTGGATAAAAACCTAAAAAATTTCCAAAGTGATGTAATTTTCTTCGACTAAAAGCATAAGATTTATTCTTTTGTCGTTTCTATCAGTAAAAATAATTTTGTAATCAAGTTGATCTGTGAACACAATGACATCACTGTGACATCACTACAGCGTAGTCTGACTCGTTAAGAAACGCAATCATCCCTTTAACCAATACATGATATTGATTTGACATGTTAGCTGTGTGGTGTGACAGAAAACTGACGGCTTCAGACTTCACTTCGCACAACTCATGAAACACGAACCGGACTCGGGACTGACAGGTACTGAGATCCCAGAGCCTAAAGACGCACAAACTTTAGACCTCATTCTGCGCTGCGCTGGGAAACGTCGTCACTCTGGAGCAAAGCTGGCCATTGAACTGAATTTAAAGTCTCAGTCTGGAGCTGAGTGTATTTACTTCCATCTCCACGTTTGTGTGAAGTGTGTTTTTATCAGTATTTGTTTGTTTGTGTAGATTCTGGGTTATGCAGACTACGCCTTCACCTCCATCTTCACTGTGGAGATTCTGTTAAAGGTAAAAGTCTCCGTCAGTTCGGAAGAAACACATTTTGTTCCTTCTCTTCTTCTGTTGATTTGCTGCTGACGTCGTGTCTCTCTGTGCCAGATGACGGTCCACGGAGCGTTCCTCCATCAGGGCTCCTTCTGCAGAAACTGGTTCAACTTGCTGGATCTGCTGGTCGTCAGCGTCTCACTGGTCTCCTTCTTCCTTCAGTCAGTATTTAAATCTGATTCATTTTTCACCATTAGCAGCCGCACACAAACACCAATATCACCAGCCAACATTAGCAGCCATGCTAGCCTCATAGAACTGGTGGAGGAAGGGATGTCCGATTTAAATTTGTCTTTTCACCAGACAGTATCGTTCAGGCTGGTTTAGGTGGAGATTTGGGGAATATATAAATATATATATATAAATGGGGTAAAAAACAAAAAGCAACTCTTCAAAAGAACAAAAGTAAACTTGGCAAACAACACAGAGGTAAACAGCTGCTCTGAGCCCGTGGCTGTCGGGCGCTTGCTGCCTTTAACGAGGTTGCAGCTCAGCTAAGCCCTGAGGAGCTTCTGCCTCATGGTTTTAACAGGAAGATCCTCCGACAGAGACAAAACCTCAGTCAGCGTTAATTAGTTCATCCTTTCATTTAACATTTTTATGAAAAACAACAAAGACAGTGTTTAAACATGATTTCCAGTGTCCTGAAACAGACATTTTTACAATAGATGCTGTTTAGGGAACTTTAAAAGGATCTCTCAAAAAGACCCCTCTGTACTCTTCCACACTTAGTACAGTCTGGGCCCCCACTATAAATCATATTGGAGTCTCCCACTTCCTGTTTGACAGTCTGCTCTTCTACCTGGACTGGAGAAACAGGGATGGGAGCTCATGGACCAAACATTTGGGCAACTGCAGCTGAATAAAAGTGTATGATTTTAAACTGAATGGACCAATAAACCAGAGAGTGTCTGCTTGGTTTGCCAGGTGGAAGTGGCTTTCCTCCAGTTCCTGAAGCACTGCGGGTCACAGCTGTATTACTGCATCATAGAGGTCCACAGGTCTCCCACACACACGGCTTCAAGCATGCTATCTTAGCTAACAAATTGTTCTGTTGTTGGCCAAGTTAGCATGCTTTAAGCTAACATGTTCTATTGTTCAGCTAAAGCTAACACGTTTAGCCTTAGAGGCCCGGGGCTACATAACAAGAAAACAGAGTAATCAGAATCAGAATCAGAAATACTTTATTGATCCCCGTAGGGAAACTCTTTGTTACAGTAGCTCGCCTTTACGTCAGTGCACACAGGAGAAAACGATATTATACACTATAAACAGGTCAGAAATAAATTAAGTAACATGTTGGTATAAGTATAAGATAAACTAAGTGTCGAGTACCAAGTGGGTTTACTGGTAGATGGTGAAGTACAGTATAAATACAATGTAACTAAATATGTAATAAATAATAGTAAAAGCGGAGGTGCATGTACTGTCGAGAGTAATTGAGGTATATCCGTAACAATAAATAAGAAAAACTAACAAGGGAAACTAATATTGCACTTGAGTAGTAAACAGAATATTGCACAATTATTATTAATTATGGCGGAGATGTTAATGATCAGTGTCCAGTTTAGTGACTTGGTCAAACAGACTAATCCTTAGAGGAGGAGTTAAATAGTTTGATGGCCACAGGCAGGAATGACTTCCTGTGGCGCTCTGTGGTGCATTGTGGGGGGATGAGTCTTCCGCTGAAGGCGCTCCTTTGTTTGACCAGCACATCATGGAGCGGGTGGGAGACGCTGTCCAAGATGGCGTGTAGTTTGGCCAGCATCCTCCTCTCTGACACCACCGCCAGAGAGTCCAGCTCCACCCCCACGATGTCCCCGGCCTTACGGATCAGTTTGTTGAGTCTGTTGGCGTCCGCTACCTTTAACCTGCTGCCCCAGCATGCAACAGCATACAGGACAGCACCGGCCGCCACAGACTCATAGAACATCTTCAGCATCGTCCGGCAGATGTTGAAGGACCTCAGCCTCCTCAGGAAACAGAGGCGGCTCTGGCCCTTCCTGTAAACAGCCTGAGTGTTCTTGGTCCAGTCCAGTTTGTTATCTAAGTGTACTCCCAGGTACTTGTAGTCCTCCACAATGTCCACACTGACCCCCTGGATGGAAACCGGGGTCACTGGTGCCTTGGCCCTCCGTAGATCCACAATCAGCTCCTTTGACTTTGTCGCATTGAGCTGCAGATGGTTCTGCTCGCACCATGAAACAAAGTTCCCCACCACAGCCCTGTACTCCATCTCATCACCACCGCTGATACATCCCACCACAGCAGAGTCATCAGAAACCTTCTGAAGGTGGCAGGACTCTGTGTGGTGGCTGAAGTCCGTGGTGTAGATGGTGAAGAGGAAGGGAGAGAGGACAGTCCCCTGAGGGGCCCCAGTGTTGCTGATATGATAACCTAGCCTAGCAACAATAGCTTAGCTTAGCAACACACTTGGCGCAACTACTCTGTTCTGCTGGATTAATGGAATAAATTATAGACAAATACTAGTGTCTGTGGACAGTGTGCAAACTACTGAGACCATGATACCACAGCTAAGTTTAGCAGCCATGCTAGCCACACAGGAACAATATCAGTAGCTAACATTAGCAGCCATGCTAGCCACACAAAAACAGTATCCTTAGATATCATTAGTGACCATGCTTGTGAAAAAACACAACTGTTAGGCTGCTTGCTAACATTATAATCCTTGTTTTTAAATAGAAAAACTGTTTGTTAGTAGCAAGAAGATGTAAATGTATAGAAAGTATGACTACATGTAGCCTAATAACATTTTTATCACTGTAATATTTCCATAAAAGAAGGTGATATGTTAAATTGTCATCAGGATTTGGTGTTTAGCTGCAGGTCATGTGTATTATGAGCAGGCACCAGACTAGTTACTGGTGTTAACAGGTGGATTCATAGATCTGGCCTTTCTGGTTTAAACGTGTTCAGTGTGTTGATCATCTGATCAGATGATAACAGACACTCAGAGTCTATTTGTGTCTTTAAAAACAGGTGGGTGAATGTATTTAATATTTGCGATCTCTGATCAGATCAATGGTTACTCACATATTATTCACATTAATATGAAGTTTTAGTCCTGTATCTTTCCTGAGTGCATTTCATTTGTATGAAAGTCTTTGGGATTGTTTCCATCAGATGATGATCGAAACTCTTCAGTTATCGATGTGATAAATGCAGCTGTAATTTAAATGGGCCAAAGTGACTCATTTTACCTCCAAACATTTCTCTCAGCGAAACTAAAGACAACATACAGCTTCTCAAACACTGACTGTGATAGATTTTCTCTCTGCAGGTTAACAAACTGAAACCAGCGTCTGTCTGGAAGGAAGAAGTCAATGTAAACACCGATAGATCATTTAGAAAATGATCAGCAGGGATGGTGAAAAACCTTTTGGACTCAAACATGAAGTGTGTGTGTGTGTGTGTGTGTGCGCTGCCCTCTGCTGGGAGAAAACAACAGCTACAACTCTTAACTAACTGTAGCTTGTAATGTGAACAGCAGACTGACCCACGCTGTGTTTGTGTCTGTAGCTCCAGTGCAATCTCGGTGGTGAAGATCCTCCGAGTCCTCCGGGTGCTCCGACCTCTGAGGGCCATCAACAGAGCCAAAGGACTCAAGGTAACGAAACACTGACCGTCTGTCTGTGTGTGTTTAAAGCCTGGCGCTGGATCACAGAATACCAGGAAGGTGGATCCTGGTGCTGCCCTGTAATTCTTATTAAAATCTGGTCCTTTTCATGGCAGAAATAACCTGCAGGCAAACCAGAATAAACCTCCAGAGATCCACTCAGAAACCAGAGAGGAAAGACGCTGCAGAACCTGCCTGAGAATCCTCATGTTTTTACGTTTCCCTCAGTAATCCAGCGATAGTTGTCTGTGCGTGATGTACAGTATACTGTGCTTATTTCAATTCAATTCAATTTTATTTATACAGCGCCAATTCATAACAGAAGTTACCTCATTGCACTTTTCCTACAGAGCAGGTCTAGACCGAACTCTTTATAATATTAATTACAGAGACCCAACAAATACTTGGTGGATATTTTGATATTGTATATTTTATACTGTATATTTACAGCTTAAATGCTAGCAGTGTGAAAAGGGCTTTTTAAACACATTCAGGTCTTCACAGTGAACAGACGATATACCTGAACGGTAAACTGAAACTGTCTTATGTACTGAAAGAAAGACACCTTCTCTTAAACCTTGTTAACGCGCCCAGAACTGTCGTAGATTTCATCTTATTAATAATTATCAGTCAACTCACGTAGCAAAGTTAATTTACCAGAGGTCGTAGCACAGCAGCGTAACTAATGTTTGGGGTGACGTTATCACTCCCCGCAGCATGTCTTCAGCACAGAGAGGCCGGCAGTTAGTCGGGACCGGCAGTTAGTCTGGGCCGGCAGTTAGTCGGGACCGGCAGTTAGTCTGGGCCGGCAGTTAGTCGGGACCGGCAGTTAGTCGGGACCGGCAGTTAGTCGGGACCGGCAGTTAGTCTGGGCGGCAGTTAGTCGGGATCGGCAGTTAGTCTGGGCGGCA
>CM050849.1:32408463-32490963 GCA_027580175.1 Siniperca scherzeri | reverse complement strand
GAAAATAACCAGAGACGAGACAGAAACTCCCGTCACACAAGCAGTACCAGTAAGGTTTGTGTCTGCAGGTGTGCTACAGGTGAGGCGTGGCAGGAGATCATGTTGGCCAGTCTTCCAGGTAAACGCTGTGACCCCGAGTCGGACTACGAACCAGGAGAAGAGTTCAGCTGCGGCAGCAACTTCGCCATCGTTTATTTCATCAGCTTCTTCATGCTGTGTGCTTTCCTGGTCAGAACACACACACACACACACACACACACACACACACACACACACAAGTCTTAACTGTGTAAACACATTTACACAAACACACACACACACACACACACACTGACTGTTTGTGTCTCCTTCAGATCATTAACCTGTTCGTCGCCGTCATCATGGACAACTTTGACTACCTGACACGTGATTGGTCGATTCTGGGACCGCATCATCTGGACGAGTTCAAGAGGATCTGGTCTGAATACGATCCAGAGGCCAAGTATGTCTGTTCTCTTTCTCCTGTTTCCTGCTCAGAGACTCAAAGACTCACTGCAAGTTATCGCAAACGCTTGGTTGCAGTTGTTGCTGCTAAGGGTGGAGCAACCAGTTATTAGGTTTAGGGGGCGATCACTTTTTCACACAGGGCCATGTAGGTTTGGATTTTGTTTGCCCTTAATAATAACAACCTTCATTTAAAAACTGCATTTTGTGTTTACTTGTGTTATCTTTGACTAATATTTAAATCTGTTTGATGATCTGAAACATTTAAGTGACAAACATGCAAAAAAATAAGAAATCAGGAAGGCGAACGCTTTTTCACACCACTGTAAGTACATTTACTTAAGGACAATTTTACTTGAGTGTTTCTATTTTATGATACTTTATACTTCTAATGCACTACATTTATTTGACAGCTTTAAGTACTATTTACTTTTTACCTATAAAAACATATGATATGATGTAGTACTATACAACTAACATTAAAATACTCTCATAGAATAATATAATATTCTTTAATAACATAACACTTTGAAAGGAGCCATCCTAAATAATGAGTACTTTAACGGAGTATTTTTAGATTATGATATTTCCACTTTTACTTAAGTGAAGGATCTGAGTACTTCCGACACTACTGTACAAGTTATATAACAATTTTAACATGATTTCCATATCCAACTGAGATGCGACAAAGATCCCCGGTCGAGCTTACCACCCTACATGTCTAAAGGAATTTCCGTCCCGCTGGTTGGAGGAGTAAAGTTGTATTTATTCCAAGGTTCACTGGTCTAAACTATGAAGAAACAGTAATTGGATTTTGGTTGCTGCCAAGTTGCAGCTGGATTAAACAGATGATCAGAAAACACCTGAATGTTCGTATGAAACACCTGGACGTCGCAGCTCAGCTCAGTTTGTCTTATTGTATTGCAGTGGTGGCAAGTACATTTACTTAAGTAGAAATCTGAGATACTTGTACTTTACTTCAGTATTTCCATTTTATGCTACTTTATAGTCCACTACATTTTAGAGGGATATATTGTACTTTTTACTGCACTACATTTATCTGACAGCTTTAGTTGCTGTTTACTCTTCAGATTATATCAGTTTATAAAATGTGAATTTTTATAGATTAGACTACTCAGCTCTCAGCTCTACTAACTACAACATCTGTCATGTTCTCTGTGCTCTTCTCTCAGAGGTCGTATAAAACACCTGGACGTTGTGGCTCTGCTCAGGAGGATTCAGCCTCCTCTGGGTTTTGGGAAACTCTGTCCTCACAGAGTGGCCTGTAAGGTAAATGCACTGCACTGTGTACAGTGCTACAGACGCCTTATTTAAATCAGAAGTGATTTTGATGTTGATGATGATAATTCATCTCTTAAAGTTCGTGTCGCCCCCACAGGGCTCTGATGTGGTTCCTCTGCTGCTTCTTATTAAAGTCTGTTATTCTTGTCAGGCAGCTAGACTCAGTGTGAAACACATTAAGTGTAAAATAACGTAAAGATCGTTTCTCACGCTCAGCGAGCTGCAGACCAGTGTGAGCTTCGATACAAGTTCTGCAGAGGAGCTGCGTGGCGTGTTTTCATTTAGATGAAAGATGAAAAGTATTTGACAGGTTCAGAGTTTGATGTGTCTGTAGATTAACACAGACTGTAGATTTCGATACAGAAAACGCTCCTGCTCCTCTCTCTCAGCGTCTGGTGGCGATGAACATGCCTCTGAACGCTGACGGGATGGTGACCTTTAACGCCACGCTCTTCGCTCTGGTTCGCACCGCCCTCAAGATCAAGACTGAAGGTATCTGATTGGTCACGTCATCGAGACAGCTGTATGATTACCGAGTTGGTCGTGTGAGGATTAAAACACTGCACATTGACAACACATGTAACACCCTTATCATTAAAAAAGAGTTTAATTACACTAAACGATGATATTTGGCTGATGTGAGGCGTCCATGTTTGTTTGGTTTTCAGACACCATCATAATTACAACTTAGCTGTTTACAACTTGTAATTACGATAACTCTGACATGACATGAACGCAGCATTACCGTGACTTATATCTGGCCACGCCCACTGTGTGCTGTTGCTAGGTAACCCTGACCAGGAGAACGAGGAGCTGAGGGTGATCATCAAGAAGATCTGGAAGAGAATGAAACCAAAACTACTGGATGAAGTCATACCACCACATGAAGGTACTAATACTACAGCAAATAGTACTAGTACTGCTGCTGGGAATACTACTGACTAACTTGTCTCTGGTCCTGCAGAGGAGGAAGTGACAGTCGGGAAGTTTTATGCAACCTTCCTGATCCAGGATTACTTCAGGAAGTTCAGGAAGAGGAAAGAGAAAGGAGATCTGACCGGAGAGTCTGACGCCACCAACCCGTCTGCTGTCCAGGTCTGCCTATACACACATACACACATATGTGTGTATATATATATACACAAACACTGACAGGGTGCAATCTGCAAAATTTGTATTTGTACTTTTGACACTTTCTACAGAATGTTTACAGTGTGTTGATTTGAATACTCCTTCCACTTCTTCTCATTAGCAGTGTTTTATGATGAAAAAGACCATTTTGCCATTAGTTTATTTTATTGATCATGTGACACTACAGTACCGTTTGCTGTTGACTGACAGACTCAATTAATTTAAATTTAATTTAAACTCAATTTAAAAGCAGAACATAGTTCACCCAGAGCTTTCGGATAATGACTTTCATCCTCCTCCCTCCATGAACAGAATATTGCTGAAGAATCGGTGATGAATCGAGCCTGATCATTAAATGTAGTCTGCGAGGACACAGTCTGTGTATGAAAGTGTGTGTTGAGTATTGATGGTTGGGATTATGTGACAAAAGAGAAAGCGTATGTTCTTCTGACAGTTCGGACCTGAGTGAGTAGACTTAATATCTAAGTTCCAACAGCTTCCACGGGCTTTCTGTGCACTGCTACACTTCCATCTGTGAGACCATGAGAACAGGATCTCAGTAAAATAATGCTAAACAGTCTGTGTGTTTGCAGCTGTGTAAAGCCGGTCTGAAGACTCTGCAGGATCTGGGTCCGGAGATGCGTCTGGCTCTGAACGAGGACATGGTGGAGGATGAGGAGGAGGTCATGATGGAGGACGAAGAGCTGGAGGAGATCGCTGCTTATAAGGTCTTTAACACACTGTAGTAAAAAAAAATCCATGAGTTGTCCTTTAAAGTGACGTGTGTGAGGTCAAAGGTCACAGCTCAGACGTGGCTGCTGTGTGTCTGCAGGGTGAAAATGGTTTCGGACCAGAGAAAGATCGACGAGGCTCCATACTGACCACGCCCACAGGTACACCACCACATTACATCACTTTCTCATGTTACTATGGTTACATCAGGTTAGCTAAGGTTAGCACGCTACATTAGATTAGACATTAGCATCTAGTGAAATGTTGGCTGGCAGAGATTAATTTTAATTTGTGGATAAACATACGGAAGATCATTTCTGCCAGAAAAAGAAAAACGAATCGATGAAAAGTTAAAGATGACAAAACGTCTGTTCGACTTCGCATTAGTTTATTCGGGCTGCAGCTATCAATTATTTTCATTGTTGATTAATCTTCATATTATTCTCTAAATGAATCGATTGGTCTGAAAATAGTAAAAACTGTGAAAAAATGCAATTTGCCGGAGCTCAGTTTGTCAGATTCAGTCCAGAGAAAAACATTCCCATGTGAGAGGAAGGAGGCTGGGCTGTTTTTTACTTCAGTCAATCAACTAATACTGTCAGCCTTCGTTTTATTTTTAACTTTTCATCCGTTTTCATGAAATCTTTCCAAGTCGGTTTCAGGCTCCTGTGTTTACTGTTAGTCGGACTCCGAGAAGCGTTTGAAATGTAAAGTTCAGGTTTATTCAGAAATCTGCAGGAGGCTCGTGCAGTTCGCCCCGATATACGTTGTATCGCACGAGTCCTCGTTTCCCCGAGTCACGATAATGGAGGTGGAGAGTGCAAAGTCAGCACGAGTCACAATGACCCCCCCCCGTCTGCCTGCAGGTCCCGGTGGTGTTGTCGGGGACGGCGGTGTGTCTAACGGAGGTCTGATCCACCGGGTCGGTTCAATCACCAAGATGCCGATCGGCAGCGAACACGACGAACATCTTCGCCGTGGAGACAACACGAGGTCATCTGTCAATCACCACCATCACCGCCGCCCGTCAGTGAAGAACGGCGTGCTGGACCACGCCCACAAGAGACCGTCATACCACAAACGTGGAAGGTGCGCACTCGTCCTGCAAATCACACTGCCGTGATCAGTCCCATCGCAGTGACTGAAAGACAGAATCTGAATCTGGAGATTCCTTTTCAACAATAACAGTTTTCTTGAAATTCATCAGTTTTAAGATGATTCTGTTCTTTGAGCTTGTTTAGTTTTAAAATAAGACGGTGTCGTCCCTCATTCGTCCAGGAGCGTTCTATCGTAGAAAAGGTTTCAGTCGTGGTCGTCTGGACGCTGTTTTCAGAGTCAAGACGTTTCGGCTCCCATCCGGAAGTCATTCTCAATTGTGAAAAAATTGGACGGGAACTGGAAATTTAAGCTACTCTGTGTTACATAAGCCCCGCCCTCAGGGAGGAGTCTACCTGAGTATCTGTTGATTAGCTAGTTTCACCTGAAACTGACCTAATTGTTTCCATGATGGCCCAGTAATCAGTAATCAGGCCTGTTGTTTTCTGGCTGCACCTCCCTCATCACTGTTAAGCACCTGATTAGCATGTGATTGGCTTGACCACGGTGTTAATACACTGTGGTAAACTTTGGGCAGATTGAATCTCTGTAAAATTAGTTTTAAAATATTTATTTGTGACGACACAAAGTCATTTTTTGTACGGGGGTCTTTGTCATTTTGATATTTCTTATATTTCTAAAACATAATAAATAATCGTCTATTTTTAACATCAAACTAGAGACGGCTTGTTGTTTCTGGAGCTTTCAGCCACATCTTGTGACCTTCCTCAGTGTACAAGCTGCTGAGTTACAGTCTGTTTGTATATTCTGTATAAATATATCAAATATATATAAACCCCTGTTAAGGTGCTGTTTAGATGTTATTGCGTGACCTAAGTATGAAATTTTGGTCACATGATAACAACTGAACCATCTCCATGGCAACAGAGCAAACTCCATCTGCTGAGGAAGACCATGAGATGTGGCTGAAAGCGTCGGGGGGGGGGAAGTAAGTTGGACCTTGTTTTTATCCTTCAGAAGAAACTGATGCTGATAAAACACGAGAGGAACAAACATAAAAGTTTAAAATATCATATTTTAATACCACAGATTCCAAAACTGATTAACGGAAAACTTCCGACCGTCATTCCCCCGGACGCTGTGGCGTCTCTCTGCAGTTCCTCTAACGTCCACCAGATGCTGCTGTGATCAGACTCTGACTGTACTGAAGTGAATGAGAAAACCTCTTCTGAGGATACAGATGATTTATTAAGGAGACATTCAGACGTAACCTCGGGGTCTGTCTCAGCCAATCACGCTGTCCTCTTGTTCTGCAGGAGGGACTCGAGGGACAGATACTGGAGGAACGGAGACATGGAGGCGTATGGAGAGCAGGGTTACTACAGCAGAGAGGAAGACAACGACAGCATCACCTCCAGAGACAGGTATGCAGACAGACAGGTGGACAGACAGGTGTGCTGACAGACAGGTACACAGACAAACGGACCTGTGTGTGTGTGTGTCCTTGCAGACATTACCCCGACGAGCCTCCTCTGTACAGAGACCACTACGATGGCCACGCCCCCTACACCAACAGTAGCTATGGTAACGGATACAACGAGGGCAGGAGGACGACCCGGAGACGCCTACTTCCTGCCACGCCCACAGGTCGGAAGACGTCCCATAATCCTTCTTTCTACCTGAAAATTTACTGTGATGTCACAGTTGATTCTGTTTATGACATTATGAGATTCGAGGAGATGAAATGACACAATCAGACAAAATAACACGAAAGACCGCGATGACGTCATGTCATCTCGTGTGATGTCATCAAATCGTCATTTGATCTCTAATCTCATTTCATAATTTTATCTGACATCTCATGTGACGTCATGTCATCTCACATCAGTTAATCTCATTTAATCTAATGATCTCATCTAATGTTCGTCTCACGCTTCATCTCACTTCACCCTGTCATCCTATAAATCAGCTGACAGCACATGATTGGGTGAAATGACAAAACGAGATCAAATCAGACGAAAGCAGGAGATTATTTAGCATGGTGTCTAATTTGACGTGGTGGCACTGCTGATGACACTCCACATTAGAGACCAATTAGAGAAGACGACACGAGACGACGTCACCTGAGATCGATCATGTGAGATATTACCTGGATTAGAAGGAAAGGTGAAGTATTACTCGTCTTTCTTTAGTGGATTCTATCAGCTGCTGCAGTGACTCACTTCATGTTGAGCTAACCTGAATCAAACACACCTGAGCTGTCACTCAGTGTGACATCGTCACTGACAGCTGAGCGGGCGCGTTTGTTTCGTTGTCGTCTGTCAGGTCGGAAGCCATCGTTTAACATCCAGTGTCTGAGGAGGCAGGGCAGCAGCGACGACCTGCCAATCCCCGGGACGTACCACCCGACCTCGCCGCCACGCCGCACACGCACACAGGTAACACACACACACACACACACACACACAGGTACCCCTACCCCTCATCTTCAGTATCTTCAAGTGTAGCCCTCCTTTCCTCAGCAGACCTTCAGCAGTTATGAGTCTCGTCAGTCCTCCGGTCGCCCCTCGGTGGCCTCCTCGGCGGCCTGGGCAAACCCGTGTCCTCGCCGCGGTCGCCTCCTCTACGCTCCTCTCATCCTGGTGGAGGAGGAAGGCAGCCCACCCTGGGGGGGAGGAGGAGGAGGAGAGGGGAAGAAGGGAGGAGAAGGAAGAGGTAAGGACACTGGACACAACCTGAGGTGCTTTCATGTCCCAGAGGGCTCAGCGCTAACACTTTAGCATACTCTTGGCTTCAAGCTAACACTTCACAGCAAGTGATAGTAGGTCTAATGCTGCGTTCACACCATGTTGGTGGAACAGTAAAATCTGCTGTTATTCCAACTTAGGAACGTTCACTTATTATTCCAAGATGGCTGCCCCCAGGGTCAGAAAAGATAAATGGAGATTACATATAAATGAGCTCGTTTTATCATCTCCTGCAGCGTAAATGATCTAATAAAAGCTGCTATTCAAATGACCAACATAAATAAATAAAGACAGGATAAAAAACATTAAGGGCTGTCTAATCACCTGTACTATAATGTCTCACCTGGTGAATTTAGTATATTGTATTATTCAATGTAATTGAGTGTTTTGTTGTATTAGTACTTTTACTTAAAGAGTAACTAAATCCTAAATTTTGGCATTTTAGTGCAAAGTATTTGAATTCTACATACTGTGTTATAAACAT
Source organism: Siniperca scherzeri (assembly GCA_027580175.1). Lineage (NCBI taxonomy): Eukaryota > Metazoa > Chordata > Actinopteri > Centrarchiformes > Sinipercidae > Siniperca > Siniperca scherzeri. The sequence continues at coordinate 32,483,028 of CM050849.1, read as the reverse complement.
ACATAGCTAACGTCACCAACCGACCGTTTTGCCGCTCTGATTGGTTGTAGGTCTGGGCTGCGTCGAGTCTGCAGGTCCGTCCACCAGGTCCACTCAGATCAAACATGAATCCAGATCCTGTTACTGCGTCACTTATTTCCCGTCTCAAATGTTTTAGAAGCACGTTTAGTGTACTGGTTAGCTGTAATTTGAGAAAGTTTGTGACCAGGCCGGCGGTTTTTCCTGCTTGAAAACCGCCCAAGCACCAGGGCACTTCAGCCAAAACTCTGGGGTTTAGTTTCTGTTTAAGTAAAGAATCTGAGACTTCTTCCACCACTCTGCTCAGAACACTTTCTCTGGTGAACAATAATATGGTTTTTAATCACCAATTCATTCAATTAAACCCACTTTGCTGCTTTTTCTAGCATTGTTAATTTACCATCAATAGAAGTCAACACTTCCTGCTGAGTTTTCAAATTTAAAGCCTACCTAGAGCGGGATAAGGATTATGCCTTTGAGCTGCTGGAAAGCTCTTAATGTGAAACATCTGCAGGAAGTGTTGAGTTTTATAAACTGGAGCTTCACAGCACACGTCACAGGAAGTGTTGAGTTTGTATCAACACCAAATTAAACCTGGGAAACATAAACCTGTTTCAAATAAAGGCCTTTACGCTCACCAGATCTGTTGGTGTCTTTCATCCATCAGGTGTCAGCGTGACGGGTGCAGCACCCAGACCGGCCTGGTACGGTGGCCCTGCAGGGACCTCAGGTAGGAAGGATAAACAAACATACACAAAATAACCTTTGGCGTGGATTTTAAAATGCTTGTTGTGAATGTTACTTGACTTTATCGTGTATCTGAAGGTGTCATGTGACTGCTGTGTTGTAGCTCCTCCTCCGTACAGAGCGTACACCACCCTCAGAGTTCCCTCGCAGCTTGGCGCTCAGCTCACCGAGAAACGAGGATCAGCCGACAGTCTGGTGGAGGCGGTGAGGAAACATTGATTGATTACTGATATTGATCAGTGACAGTCGGACTGCAGCCACCGACCCTTTGTTCTTCTCTCTGCAGGTTTTGATCTCGGAGGGTCTCGGTCTTTACGCTCGGGATCCGAAGTTCGTGGCGTTTGCGAAGCGGGAGATCGCTGACGCGTGTCACATGACGGTGGACGAGATGGAGTCTGCTGCCAGCGACCTGCTGGGCACGGGGAGCCATGGTATCCTCGGCAACGCCGCCGCCGACCCCGCCGCGCTCTACAGTGACGAGGAGCCAATCAGGATGGGCCGTGACGAGGACGAGCTGGCAGACGAGATGACCTGTGTGACGTCATTCTGACGGACTGACGCTCTGGACCAATTAGGGATAAGACTGAGATTGGCATCAGTGATTGACAGGACATTTGACCAATCAGGTGCAAGACAGAGAGGAAGGTGGGGTTTAACCAAGTAACATTGACTGATTTTTGACTAATGGGAATATAAAGGTTAACGGTCATCACGGAGGTAAATTTAGTCGTTTTAAGGTCAGATTTTAGATGAGAGGAGGAAAGTAGGAGAGGAAGCAAAGATGGCAGAAACCGTAAAAGAAAGGAGTGCAGAATGTTGGGTTGAAGAAAGGACAAAGAAGAAAAAATGTAAGAAGAGAGAACAGTTGAGCGACAAAGGATAAAAAAATTGAAGGAGAGAGGTTCAGGAGGAAAGGAAGGAAGAAGATAATAGGTTGAAAGACAAAGGATAACATTTTAAGGGGAAATGTTCAGAAGAAGGAAAGAGTAAAGGGAGGATGGTGGTTGGAAAAAGGACAAGAACATGGAGTAAGAAAAGAAAAGAACTCTGAAAAAACGATGGAAGATGGCCGCCAGTAGAGTGTGACTCAGCGCTGTTGTGTCGTCATGGTGACGTGTCTCATCAGCTGGTTACCGTCGTGGACGCCACTAAGCTGCACAGAATCACACTTTACCCACAATGCATTGGTGACAGTTTTACAGGTTGTGTTGTCATTTTATAATTCTGACAGGAAACAGTTCGGGCCTCGTTTCCACTTGTCTCACAATTAAACCAGTTAAACAAAGATTAGCATTGTGCTGTAACTAGTTAGCTTAAGATGCAAACTGTGTCCTCTGCCTCAAAATATAGCACTTTGCAGCGAGCTAGCTAAACACTAAATTAAACGGTCATTCACACAGCAGTGTTCGCATGTGTTGTGGCATTTCTCATATACACTGTCATGATTTGATTAATGGTAGCAGTAGCTTGGCATCTTGCCTAACAGTTGCAAAACTTCAGAACAATAATGATAAGAGAAATATGACAAAACATGGGAACAAGTTACAGTGACAAACAAGTTTGCATGTCGACCAAAGTTGGACTCCACAAGTAAAATACAAACAAGAACAAAAATCTTTGTTAGATTAAGATGAAAGAAAACTTACTGTAAATGTGTCCATTTACTGTTTTAAGTCAGGTAACAGCGCGGATAAATGAACCTTCTTCATAAATGCACAGAGGTGTTCAGTGTGATTCTGTCAGCTGCGTTCAGATGTGGTTTAGAGTTTTTATATCTGATGTATTTGAATGCTGTTAATGTGTTGAACTTCCTGCTCTGTGGCTCGTAGAGCAGTGTGGAGGATTATATTTCTCATATTTTATTCATGTGTATTTTTATTCTCATAAATGAAGTTGTTGTTTTTTATAGGACAGGAGAAACTGAGTGTTTGTTCAGTGTGTTCAGCGTTTCTTTTTTTAAATGTTTGATATTTTTTATTATGACAGAACTGTATTTTTTTTGCTTGTTTGTTTACTTCTCGACAGTCTGCCTGTGTTTATGTCTTGTCTGAATTTTTTTGTTTCCGTCATCTTTTAGTTTTTCTTTCCAACCGTTTGGACAGTTTCCCAGCAGTAAAGGGCTTTTCAATTCCACGCCTGGATTCCCCAAAATCCTCCTCAGACGTTGAGAACTGCCGCGTTCAGCTGAGAAACAGCTCTGTCTGAACCCTTGTTTACCTCAAATAAAGACTGGAAAAACAAGCTGCTATTTCACTCAATTTTTTTTCAAACCAGTTATTTTTCTTTGTTGTTATTTTCTAAAACAGCCACTGAAATTGACTGTTCGCTAAGCCCACCCCCCTTTACTGAAATGACAACTGCTGCTAGGAGAATTTCTCAGCTGTAGCTAGCTAGCACAGAGAGCCGAAGTGAAACATGAACTTCCAGGTTATGCTCCAAAAGTTCAAAATCCCACTTAAATTCATACATAAATGCACGCACACTATCTACTTAGCTACATGAGTGTGGGGTTTGGATAAGGGTCAAGTTAGTTTTAGTTAACATTACTCAGAAGTGAAGGTCTAATCGTGGAGGTGTTGAGTCCAGATGTGAACAGGTCAAGGACTTACATATATATATGCTGCTGGCTATTTGTTAATTTTTAACTGCGGGGTTGGACCAATGGGATACATACATACATGCATATATAAATACATACATTAATATATATATACTTATATATATACTTACGTATATATATTTACACTTACATGCCTACATACATACATATACAAACATAGATACATATATGTATACATATATACATACAAATATATATACATATGTACATACATATATACACATATACATATATATATACATACATATATGTACATACGTATATACATATAACATATATACATACATATATACATGCATATATACACACATACCTATATACATGTATATATATATGTATACATATATACATACATAGGTACATACATATAAACATACATACATACACATACATATATACAAACACATACATATATGCATACATATATATACATATATAGATACAAACATACGTACATGTATACATACAAACATATATGTATACATATACATACATGCATATATATATGTTTGCATAGATACATATACACATACAAATATATGTATATATACATATACAAAATACATATATACAAACATATATACGTATACATACATACAAATATACATACATATATAAATACAAACAAGAACAAAAATCTTTGTTAGATTAAGATGAAAGAAAACTTACTGTAAATGTGTCCATTTACTGTTTTAAGTCAGGTAACAGCGCGGATAAATGAACCTTCTTCATAAATGCACAGAGGTGTTCAGTGTGATTCTGTCAGCTGCGTTCAGATGTGGTTTAGAGTTTTTATATCTGATGTATTTGAATGCTGTTAATGTGTTGAACTTCCTGCTCTGTGGCTCGTAGAGCAGTGTGGAGGATTATATTTCTCATATTTTATTCATGTGTATTTTTATTCTCATAAATGAAGTTGTTGTTTTTTATAGGACAGGAGAAACTGAGTGTTTGTTCAGTGTGTTCAGCGTTTCTTTTTTTAAATGTTTGATATTTTTTATTATGACAGAACTGTATTTTTTTTGCTTGTTTGTTTACTTCTCGACAGTCTGCCTGTGTTTATGTCTTGTCTGAATTTTTTTGTTTCCGTCATCTTTTAGTTTTTCTTTCCAACCGTTTGGACAGTTTCCCAGCAGTAAAGGGCTTTTCAATTCCACGCCTGGATTCCCCAAAATCCTCCTCAGACGTTGAGAACTGCCGCGTTCAGCTGAGAAACAGCTCTGTCTGAACCCTTGTTTACCTCAAATAAAGACTGGAAAAACAAGCTGCTATTTCACTCAATTTTTTTTCAAACCAGTTATTTTTCTTTGTTGTTATTTTCTAAAACAGCCACTGAAATTGACTGTTCGCTAAGCCCACCCCCCTTTACTGAAATGACAACTGCTGCTAGGAGAATTTCTCAGCTGTAGCTAGCTAGCACAGAGAGCCGAAGTGAAACATGAACTTCCAGGTTATGCTCCAAAAGTTCAAAATCCCACTTAAATTCATACATAAATGCACGCACACTATCTACTTAGCTACATGAGTGTGGGGTTTGGATAAGGGTCAAGTTAGTTTTAGTTAACATTACTCAGAAGTGAAGGTCTAATCGTGGAGGTGTTGAGTCCAGATGTGAACAGGTCAAGGACTTACATATATTTATGCTGCTGGCTATTTGTTAATTTTTAACTGCGGGTTGGACCAATGGGATACATACATACATGCATATATAAATACATACATTAATATATATATACTTATATATATACTTACGTATATATATTTACACTTACATGCCTACATACATACACATACATATATACATATATGTATACATATATACATACAAATATATATATACATATGTACATACATATACACATATACATTATATATACATACATATATGTACATACGTATATACATATAACATATATACATACATATATACATGCATATATACACACATACCTATATACATGTACATATATATGTATACATATATACCTACATAGGTACATACATATATAAATACATACATACACATACATATATACAAACACATACATATATACATACATATACATACATATATAGATACAAACATACGTACATGTATACATACAAACATATATGTATACATAATACATGCATATATATATGTTTGCATAGATACATATACACATACAAATATATGTATATATACATATACAAAATACATATATACAAACATATATACGTATACATACATACATCATTTATATAAATGAATATAAACATACATATATAGATACGTATATATAAATAATATATATAAATTCATATATACATGTATACATACATATATAAATTCATATACACACATTCATACATATATGCATACATATATGTATACATAACTACAACCATATATACATACATTTATATCCATAAATATATGGAGACATACATACACATAAACATACATATATACATAAATACATATACGTATATATGAGTTTATAAATGTGTAGTTATGTGTATATACATACATGTCCATATGTTTCTATATACGTATGTATATATATATGTATATATGTATGTTTATATGTATGTATGTGTATTTTTGTACATATTTATGTATGTATGTGTATATATGTGTGTATATATGTATATATCTTATGTATGTACATATGTATATATGTATGTATAAATTTTAGTAAGTATATATGTATGTGAATATATGTATGTATGTGCATATATCTAGTATGAAGGTATATATTTGTATATATGTCTATATGTTTGAATATATGTATGTATATTTGTATTAATGTCTGTATCTATATGTATTTATGTATGCATGTTTATAAATGTTTGTTTATATGTCTGTATATATGTATATGTGTATGTATGCATGTGTATGTAAATGTATATATATAAATGTATTTTTATACATATACATACACATATAAATGTGCATGCATGTATATATGTATGCATGTATATATGTATGTATATATATTGGTATGTTTATACACATATATATGCATGTATGTATATTTGTATATATGTATGTGTATATGTTTGTATATATATATGTATGTATATGTGTATGTATATATATATGAATGTATGTATCTATATGTATATTTGTATGTATGTATGTACATATATATAAATATATACATATATACATGTATATATGTATACATATATACATATGTACATATGTATATATACATATAACATATATACATGTATACATACATTAATATATATAAATGTGCATGCATGTATATATGTCTATATGTTTGAATATATGTATGTGTATATACATATACACATACATATACATATATACATACATTAATATATATATACACATATATACATGTATGTATACATATATATACACATATATACATATGTACATATATATATATACATATGTATATATACATGTACATATATATACATATACATACATTTATATCCATAAATATATGGAGACATACATACACATATATACATGGATTTTATATTTATGTATATATACATGTACATATATATATATTTATGTATATACCTATGTATGTATATGTGTATGTATATTTGTATGTATATTTGTATCTATATATGTACATTTCTATTAATATATATATATAAATGTGTGTATGTATGTATGTGTATATGTATGTGAATATATGTATACATACAAATATATGTATACATATATACCTACATAGGTACATACATATATATAAATGTATTTATGAATGTTTGTGTATATATGTGTTTATATGTACATATATAAACATACACATATACACACATATACACATACATATACGTACATACATACATACATATCCATACAAATACATTCATACATACATACATATACAGACATATACGTACATATACATACATATACATACACACATACATATAAACGTACATATACATACATATAAACAAACATACATACATTCATATATATGTACATACATATATACGTGCATACATACATACATACATATATACATACATATATACAAACATACATACATTCATATATATGTACATACATATAAATACATATATACGTACAAACTTACACATATATATGTACACACATATATACGTGCATACATACATACATTCATATATACATACATATATACAAACAAATATATATACATACGTATATACGTACATAGATACGTACATACATATACGTACATACATTCATATATAAATATATATGTATATCTGTTTGTTTATATGTCTGTATCTTTACATATATATAAACACATGTATGTATGTTTGTAACGCGGCAGCAGCGGATGGCCGCCCACCATTGAGTCTGGTTCTTTCCAAGAGGTCTGCCTCTTAAAAGGAAGTTTTTCCTTGCCAGTGTCTCCAAATGCTTGCTCATGGTGGGATTTGTTGGCTCTCTATGAATAATAATATAAAGAGTATGGTCTAGACCTGCTGTATGGGAAAAAGTGCAATGAGATAACTTCTGTTAATTTAATATATATATGTGTACATATATATATAAATGTATATATGAATGTATGTATATATACATACATACAAATATACATAAATACATATATACATATAAACATACACATATACATACGTACTTACATGCATATACGTATATACATACATACATACATTTATATATACAAACATATTTACATACATATAAAATATATATGTACTTACATATACATACACGTGTATGCATACATATTCAATTCAGTTTTAAATAGTGTGTTTGCACATATTTGCATACATATATAAATATATATATAAACATACACATATATACGTACATACATACACATAAACATACACATATATACAGACATACACATAAACATACACATATATACATACATACATACACATAAACATACACATATATACGTACATACATACACATATAGGTATATACATAAATACATATATACGTACATACATTCATATATCATTCATATATATTTGTACATACATACAAACATATAAACATACATACATATATACACATATACATACATATATACATATACATACATGTATATATATACATACATATAAATACATATATACATATATACACACATTTATACACACATATAAACATACATACATACATATATTCACATACCTATATACACATATATACTTTCCTACATATATATATATACATATATACATAAATACACATATACACATACATACATATACATATATACATATACATATACACATTTATATGTATACATGCATATATATACATACATACACATACTGTACCTTGACTTGCACCGCAGTTGTACACTTTCTTACACTACTTTACTTGATGTTTATACCAGCACACATCGCAGTATACATATATATTTGTATATATTTATTTTTCTACTATTTACAAGCAATGAAATGATCTTAGTACATACTCTATATTTATGTGCATACCTGTCTACATTCTGTTCCTACCTGTCCATGTCCATAACCGACATATACTTTAACACATTACTGCACAACCTGTCTACATTACAGTGTGATTTCATCACTACTGTACACCAGTCTACCTCAGTATCATATTTTATTCTATTTTATATACATTATGCTTTATTCAAATATTTTAACTTCTGCACTATTTTTGTCTTCGATTCTCTTTTTCTCATTTTTCATTTACTCGTGTGATTTTCTTTTGTACATTTTGTGTGAGCGTTGTTGGAGGAGCCTGAGAACAAGTTCGTTGCCAACAACTGCTTCACTGTAATATTTATGCATATGACCAATAAAGAACTTAAAACATATATACATATAACATGCCAATATTTTACTAATATTCACAACATGTGAATGCATCAGTGATAATAATACATTGATGATATGCTGCTGCATAATGAGCACTTTTACCTTTGATATGTTAAGTACACTGAGAACACACAGATGTGCCTGTATCTTAATATAAATGTACATAAATATATGTATAGAGCACTTCATGCATCACATGACACAGTCACCACCACCATCATCATCATCATCATCACCTACATCATCACACGTCAACACCTCCTACTACCATGATGATGCAATCGCTACTCCCCTGCTCCCCCCTTCGCTCTCATATTTCCGTTTTTGATTTGATAAAGTTATTTTTCTGTGCATAATAAAATACAATCAGAAAATAAACAGCATGAATTAACATTAAGACCGCGTGAATGTGTCATTAACCCTTCCATCTCCTCCACCTGCTTCTATGTTAAATTCATCTCTTCTGAGCTGCTGAAGCTTCTGAATACAAATTAATAGTAAATAAAAAATAAATGACGCGGACTCAGAAGCGGTCTCCTCCCCTCCTCCCCTCCTCCCCTGCTCTCCATCTCCATCTCCTCTCTCCCTTCTCGACAGGCGGCAGGATGGACGTCGTAAATCAGGTACAGACACTCAACATCCACCTTTAATTTGCTTTATTCTTCTTCATATTCTAACCACTTCTGTCTGCATGTGCTGTGCTCGGTGCTCGGGGTGTGCTCGTGTCGTGTTTCGGGGCGGCCCGCCGGGGATTCATGTTTGTGTTTGTCTCCCGGTGAAGCGTCTCCGTGTCGGGCCGCGTCGCGGCGGCAGCACGGAGATATCACAGATTACATTCATAACAACCGAGCAATCAGAGAATAATATATATATATATATATAATTATCAAATATCAGAAATCAGGATGAATTCTGTGATTTTATTCATGAATTATTTGACGGAATTCAAAAACAGCGACGCTGCGTTTCTGTCGTCATCCTGCGACTCAGTCTGTACCATCCGACTGATCATTAAAGAGAAAAGTCCGATGGATGCGGGAGTTGCGGGTGCTTCTGGAGGCTGGGGGTGTTTTTGAGGCGGACTGCGGGAGGTTTTCTCAGGGAGGAGCGCATCTGATGCTGGGGGTTTCAGCCCTGCGCGCTGCCTGCAGGAGAACTGCTATTAAAAACACAAACTGCCCGTGAACATCATTGTTTCAGCAGCTCCGTGTTCGTGTGATGAAATGATATTCCTCTTGTGTGTGTGTGTGTGTGTGTGTGTGTGTGTGTGTGTGTGTGTGTAAAATGGCAGCCGGAGGAGGAGGAGGAGGAGGAGGAGGTTTCCTCTCCGCTCGGGATGCTGATGCTGCTGATGTTGTTGTTGCGGGTCTAACCGGCTCCGCTTTTACGTGTTCTCACGGTTTCCCAGCCGACCTGCTCCCGTATTGCTTAACCCGGTGATAACCCGGTGATAACCCGGGTTCACCTGCTCCTCCTCCTCCTCAGCTGCCGTAAGATGGAGCCCAACAGAAAAAACACCCAGTTTTTACTGGAATATTCCTCAAATACTCCAGAAATATTACTAGAACATTACTTTCATATTACTGCAGGCTAATATTGCGACCTAACACTGTTTCCCATTTGTTTCAGTCTTTATATTATTGCAGTAATTGTTACAGACCTGTATTTTCTGTAGTTTTCCTATTATAGCTATCAAATATAATCATTTACCTTCTTACCCTGAGTATTATTCAAATGTACTTCTTATGTTTAATCATACAGACTGTTAATATGTAAAGTAATTACACTCCAATACCTCAAGTGTGTTTCATATGAATTTCTTATGACATTATGTTTCATGTACTTTAGCAATTATCTTATTTCAGCTGTCAGTATTTTATAGATATGTTTATCTTTCGGTCCTCGGCAGGAAAATCTGCCTTTATTTGTTTCTATAATATTTCTATAATATTTTGGTGGATTCAGGGGCCACATTAACCTGATTGGGGGGGCCTCGTGGCATCTTCTGGGCCCCTGTTAGGGCCCCTCGTTCCTGGGTCACTTAGAGCCTATAAAGGTGTGTTGCCTGTAGCTCTCCAGGAGTAGTTAAAATAAATCTCTGCTGTGTATCATTATAACATTCATATTGTGCTTCGGGTTTTAATGTTATTTATTACATTTTCTTATTTCAAGTCAAACATTTGTGTTGATTCCAGCGATTGTTGGTGTGAAAGTCACATTGTGGTATTTTTCTATTGTATCTCTGTGTATTTAAAACGCCTATAATATTCCTGTATTACTCCTGTAAAAATACTCCATTATAAGACCTGCATTCACGTTTACGAGAAGTATTATCAGCTAAATGTACTTTAAATATGATAGAAGTAATTATTTATGCAGACTGGCCCCTTTCAAAGTCCTACACTCTCATAAATATTATATTATTTGATTATTATTACCGATTGACCCGCAGGCAGCACTGTAACGTCAAGTGGATTTAACTTGAACTGATTTATACTGCTGGACAGTTTAATCTGTAATTCAGAATATTTTATAATCTGATCATGTTTGTAAAACCTAAAAAGTAACCAGTAACTGTATCTGTACAATATTTCCCTCTGAGTGCAGTAAAAGTATAAAGTAAGGAAACCAAAGTACAAATATCTTAAAATTGTACATTTTGACTTTTCTTTAAATTTAGCTTTTTTCTCGAGAGATACGTTGGAAACCGCTGGTTTAGATCTTATTCTGATAATGTACTGAGACTAAAATATTTTTATAATATCGCATGCTGTTTGTGTGATATTTAACTCATAATTCTCCTGTAATATTTCATCGAATTTCTTAAATTTTTTTAATTTATTAGTTATTATTTTATTTATAGTATTTTCATGTATTCCAGCTCTAATAATCTGACACATATAACCTTCTGTCCTCTGCAAAAACTTCTTAGTTTTTCAAAAATATTTTGGGCGATAAGGCTTTATAATGCGTTTCCTACAGCAAGCCTGAGAGAGTTATATGCAGTACTTCTCATCAAATTTTGACAGGTGCCCCGCCCCCTCCACTCAGATCGCTTCATTTCGACGAGCGATGTGTTGTGTTCAGTCTGTTCCCAAGGGGTGTGTACAGAACGGGAATCGAACAATATCCAACATCTCTGATAAGACTGTTGGTTAGAACATCACTCTTTTTAATCACCTGATCCACAACATCAACTGACAGACAGATGACCACATGTTCCTCTGTATAACATAACATAACTACAGTAATTACATTTTCAATCATTGACAAATTGCCTTCCAAAAGTCCACAGCTTCTTCCATCGCCTCGACCTTGGTGACGTCTTCTCCAATGCGCCTCGTCATTTTGAGATCGTGAAGAAAGTCCACTGAAGCGCCACGGACGCTGTATGCAGACACGTGGATATGCCGTGACTGAAGCGCGCGTTGAATGGCAGGAATAAAACGATCCGTCCAAAGCCGTTTCACCAGCTTGTCATAGTGCTGTCAGAAGAAATACTCTGGCATCTCAAACAATCATGTTGTGTCTGACGCGGATGATCGATTGGACGCCCGTTAGAGATTTCGGTTCTGTATCCGTACATAACCTTGCTCAACAGTCGAACCACCGCGGCTTTCACCGCGTCCAGAAACACGGCAGACAGCAGCAACCCGTCCGGTTCATCGGTCTCTGCTCTTTGGGGAGAGCTAGGTGGTGAGGCGCTCGGAGCTGAGGATGCTGAAGAAGAAGAAGAAGGCCAGTCGGGTGAGGGCGGTGAAGAAGAAGGAGGATGATACAGATGGACACACCAAGGAGTCCCCGGTAGTGGTGGGCTCTACCCAGGCTCCCGGTCTGCGGTGATGAACGTGGTGCAGGAGGGAGAGTAGTATCCGAGCAGGCTCCCGGTCTGCGGTGATGAACGTGGTGCAGGAGGGAGAGTAGTATCCGAGCAGGCTCCCGGTCTGCGGTGATGAACGTGGTGCGGGAGGGAGAGTAGTATCCGAGCAGGCTCCCGGTCTGCGGGGATGAACGTGGTGCAGGAGGGAGAGTAGTATCCGAGCAGGCTCCCGGGTGCGGTATAAGAAGGAGAGGCATGGCTTTAAATGTGCTTCAGGGAGGGCGGGTATTAGTGGACGGAGCTGGAGGAGAGGCCGTCTGCACAATGTCCCTCAAAGTCTGACTGAAGTCTCCTTAGGAAGAGAGCCTTTAGCTTTTCCTTAAGTTTTTTACCCATTATTTTCACCCGAGCCGTGACAGGTACACGTACTGATGTCTGAAACACCCCACAGTCCGAATTTAAATACTCCAAGATAAATTCGTCCGAGGGTTCGTCTCCTACAGACACCTGATGGCTCAAACAGTAGCACCCTGTGCCGGAGGCTGAGCTTCCCAGCTCCCAAACGCTGCTGGATACAATTTTTGGGGGTTACACACGGGTGGGGGTGTAAATTCCTCTTTCACCCGTACAGGTGTTTGTGTCCGTTTTTCGTTTGTTGCAGGTTGTTTGTTGCTGCTCACCTGTTTGTCGTATGGCAGTTACTCTGAGATCGCGAAGCCAGCAGATTTAACTCCGCCCAGTCAATTGCTTTTACAGTGAAGGGTCCAAAAGTTTCCCCTTCCTCCAACTGGTAAAAACAAAGTTCTTTCACGCTATCGTTGAACACATACCCCCAGATGCCTCCCCACTACTTAAGTCCATTCCTCCTGAAGCGTGTCAGCAGGACACCCGTTTCTTGGGTGCTCCTCCAGGTGTTGCTTCTTGATTACTCTTCACAGGCGTCTCGCTGATCCCGAATCGGCAGTCCTCTTGGTCATGTTTAGTTTTTTCAATGTTTCAGAATAAAATAAAAAAGTTCTTTTATTTTCGTCAAATCCAATCATTGGTTAGGGGGAAACTCCACCTTGTCTTCTCTCATTGGCTCATGCTACCTCCATCCCACATTTCTGATTGGAACGGGGGCAGGGAACAGTGGAGAGAAAAGCAACGATCTGATTGGACAATGCGGGGTCACTCAAGTTCAATAGGAAGATGGGACTATTTCGACCGGTCGAAATAGAGAGATCTGATTGGAGGGGGCTGGGCTATGCAGTATTGCATATAACTCTCTGGCCTATAATATTAAAGACATTTCAATAATTCTTCTGTAATATTCTGCAACAGTTCGATACATATATCGAAGTAATGTGTCGATTATGTAATATTTCTTAAATAATATTTTATATAATTAAAATGTATTTTTGGCTTGTTTAGATTCTATTCTGATAATCTGGCAATAATATTCTTTTAATATCATGCAGTGTGTTTGTGATCATTAATATTCCCACACAGTCAGCTCTTCATTGTATTTCATGTTATTTTTATTTTCTATACTCTCATATGGATGCAGTATTGTTTTAATGTTGTTAAAACATTAAAACAATACTTGTTTTATTGTTCTGATATTCTATAATACTCGTTACTTTAAAGTACCTGATGGTAACGTGCTGTTGGAGCTGCAGTCATTTTGTTGTACTTGAAGTATAAAATGACTCATTTTATTGGACTGTTCATTATTTTAAGTCTGTTATAAGTTCATTAATGAAACATGTTTATATTTTGGCCTTAGTACATTTACAGTATGTTCCTCTGCAGAGTCCTCTGATTATTTACTTTTTTTAAATGGACTCTGGTATCATCCACAGAAACGCAGTAGTAACGGGTCTGAAATCTGAATATTAAATATCACATCAGTCGTGTCGACTGTGAAAACAACAGACTGAAATCTGAGAAGAAATATAGATCTATTTGTTTGTCCGTCTGTCTATTCATCTTACCTTAAAAAAACCTTTTTTGACTGACTACAGGTCTGTTTACTGATTTGTAACATCCTGTAGAGATATTGTTTTCTTGTTTGGGTGAAATATTCCTTTATATAAATTATATTCTGTAAAATGAAGCAGAGTTTGTTGGCACAGGACGTTTCAGCAGGTTTGAGAACGAGCGTTGCAGCGTTTCACTGATTTTAGCCTGAAATCATTCTTTCTGAGGGACTCCTTGAAAGCACTCGTGTTGCAGTTATGATGTTAAAGTGTGAATAAAACAAAAGCAGCTTCAGTTCTCCGTCAGTAGGATGCATTCAGGTACAGTGTTGAGTGTTGGTCACCTGTGTTTTGGCAGCGCTCGGAGCCCAACACACAATCACTATAGTAAAATGGAAGAAAATAGACCTGAACTGTAAAAATACACTTCAGGTCGAGGTTACGAGGCTAAGAGTTTAGCACGAGTGAAACGCAAGCCGTCAGCATCCTGTGCAGACTGCTGAAATGATTCAAATAAAAGTGTATCTGGAGCCGTATTCACTAAACATCCTCAGACTAACAGCAGCTGCTAACTGGCCGAGTTAAGAGAAACTAAATTTAAAGTGATGTTTGTGTCAGTTTGGACTTTAAGATTCTGGTTTCTGGTCTGAGAGTTTTTCACAAAGTATTTTCTGTGTATAAGTATCTGGTCAGTCTGAGAGACGTTCAGAGGACTCAGTCACTGAGAGCTGCTGCAGGTCATGTGACTCATCACATCACTGTTTGAACTTTGAATCCATATTTTGATGCCATTAAAGTTAATAAGGATTCAATCGGCTCATCAACAAGTCAAAACAATCTATTAACAGCAGAAAATAACAAACATAGAAAAAAAGCTAATTTCATTTCCATTTCTGAATCATCCAGTAAAAGTGCTGCTTTATGTCGAATCATTACATGAAATGATGTTCGATTCACTGTAAAAACAATATCACAGTGTCGCAGCGTTTGATGACAGACATTATCTACACACGTCTATATGGTGTGTGCGCATGGGTTGGCGTGGTATGTCCGTGTCCAACAGAAGCTGTCATACGTTGACTTTCTGTCTAGATTTAAGCCATAATTTTATGTTACACTTTTTAGATCCTTGTTGTTTTACTAAATGTTTTAACTGGCTAAAAAAAAAAAAAAAAAAGTCATCGGACGTTTGGATAAGAAGTTACAGCAGCTTGTCAATTCGAATCCAAGCGAGGGAAACAAACCAAACTCCTGCAGCCAGAATCTACAACAAGCGGAAGGACTCTTAAGGAATTACACAGATGTTATCCCCAGAGGAAGCCATCTCGGGCTAAAATCTTACCAGAGCCGATACTTCCACAGCGGACCCGGTCCCGGGCCCTCAGTGGTTAAGTTTCTCTTCTATTCTGGAAAACTTCTGTTGGAAACTTCTGTGCCTCTCTGCCTGCCCTTTCTGCGTTTGCTGGCTCTGGTCTTCCCTCTTATGTAGTTCTGCTGATGGCCCTGTCAGCGGAGGTTGCTGAACTAAAAAGTGAAGTGCGATCCATTGAGCAGCTCATCGAGGATCTCCTCCAGCTATATTGGTGATATTACATACCGTCTCTCAGGAGGCAAGACGGTTGATTTCATTGAACTAATTCCAGCTCTCCCCGACATCCACCCCACACTGTGGTAGTGCACGCTGGCACCAGTGACGTCGTGTCCAGGCAATAAGCTGCAATATCAGTGTCTGGCCTCCACAGTGGAAAGCCTGGGTAGGAGGTGCGTCCTGTCCGGTCCCATTCCCACTATGACCAAGCGCTCTGAACGTTTTAGCCGTCTTTTTAGTCTGCACCTGTACCCAGCACTAGCGGCATTAATAATCTCTCCTCTAGTCTGGGTTTCTTATCTAATAATGTTCGAGAAGAGGCCCGCAACCTAGGTGTTATTTTTGATTCAATTTTATTTATATAGCGGCAATTCATAGCAGAAGTTATCTCCAAATTCTTCTGGCATAACACACTTCCTTTGTCCCTAAAGGTGACGGGGGCCCTGCTGTCCGGCCCCTCAGCTGTGGAACTTCCTGCCTGGAGATCTTAGGCAGGCAAACTCAGTATCAACAACATTAAATCTCTTCTTAAGACTCACTTTTATCGTATGGCTTTTTCTTTTAACTGATGGTATTTGTTGTAATTATTTAAATTATTTTATCATGTTTATATCTTAAGTTCTGGATCTTATTTGCTTTTATTATATGTTTTCATTGTAAAGCACTTTGTAACTTTGTTTTTGAAAAGTGCTATATAAATAAAGTTATTACTACTCGACATGTCATTCATGAAACATGATGTCATCATGATTTCATCCTTCTCTTCTCTCAGCAGCTTTGTGAAAATCTCTTCAGAGGAAACTCTTAGAAACTTTTAGTGACATTAAGGATGGCTGCTGAGATCAGTTCCTTTGTTCTGTGACGACTGAGACGCCTCCTGAAGGAAAAACCTCAAGTCAAAACATTTTCAACTCTTGGAATTGGGAGCACTGTGATTTTATAAAATGAATAAAATCGGACCTTGAACCTCAAGCTAAAAATAAATGCCATATCCTCTCTCTCTCTCTCTACAGATGGTGGCCCAGGGTCAATTCAGGGTGTTGAAGGTTCCTCTGGGCTTCATTAAGGCCTTAGAATGGGTGAGTTCATCAGACCAAGACCTGCACCAGAAATAACTGCACTTACATTTTCCATGTAAGCCCAGTGTCGGAGTGTCAGTCCATGGTTGGAAACCACTGAACAGCAGTGTCCTCAGACCACACCCACACAAATGAAGACATATTTAAAACTGTCCACAAGCAAGATACTGACATCCTACCAAAAACCAAGGCACACTGCTGTGATGGGGCACAAAAAGTTATTACAAAACTTTGTCCCACTTAGTTTTTTTTTTGTAATATGGACACTCAGAAAATAATCCCGCTCTCTCTCCCTCTTTATTCACCTTTTTCTTTGAGCATTCAGCAGCAGCCGTCAGTTAAAACATCAATATCAAAAGGAATCCAAATATCTTTAAACAAAACATAATACCAGTCTTTATGCAGAGGACATACTGCTGTTCTTCCTAAACATATCCCTCATCTTTTCAACAAACCATCAGCTGTGGATAAACCTAACAATAATCATCATGGCCAGAAAAGCTTCTGTTGAAGGACAGTGTTCCCAACAATATATGACCTCAACCATCCCCTGCTTTGAATCTCCATCTCCAAATTCTTCTGGCATAACAAGACACCTTTCTCAGGTCAAACATGGGTCAAATCATGTAGCCACAAAAACAAAGGCCTTTGTACTATAACAAAGCAATCTGCCTTGATTTTTTTTGGGGGGGGTCATGTCCTTTTTTGTGGACAGTGTTATTCTACCTGTGCATCAGGAGCACCTGTTTTTTGTTTCATCACTGTCAGGTTTCACCTGTCACTAACACAGGTGTGGGAATCAGACTGTTCCATCTGATGTCATATGTAGTTACAGAGAGATCTGATGTTCTGAGAAATTTGTTTCTAAAAAAATAAATAAATTTAAAAAAAGTTTTTAACCCACCAGAGTGTCACAAAACGCTCTGAAAACTTTCCCAACATTTTGATAAGATTTTTTTTTTTTTTTTTTTAAATGCTCTCACAATGTTCCTAGAAAGTTTTGAACGCATTATCAAAAAGTTCCCCAATTGTCCTAAAAAAAATGTTCCTAAAATATTCAGATAATGTCTTCAAAATGTTAAACAAATGTTTTGAAAGCATTCTCAAAATGGCACAAAAATTCTTTGAAATGGTTCTCAAATTGTTCCAAAATATTTCCTGAAAATGTAAAACACTATGTAAAAATGCAAAATGCTCTGAAAACATAACGATAAATCAGGAAATGTTTTGGACATTTTGTAAAGATGTTCTAAATATAGAAAAAGTTGAAATATTGTTTAATGTTCCCAAAACGCTCTGAAAACATTACAAAAATGTTCCCAAAATAATCAGGATAATGTTCTTAAATCATTTGGGAGCAATTTTGAAGTGTTTTTAAAATGCAAGAAATATGTTTTCAAAATGTTGTAAATATAAAATGTCCAGAAACCTCTGAAAATGTTCCCAAACAATAGAAATCTTTCTGTGTATGTTTTCGTAGCGACGACATAAATCTCGTTTGATAGTTCACAGTTTCGTGTCTGTTGGTTTAGACATATAAAAAAAAAAGTCCTTTAGCAACACACTGGAGCCCCCACAGCTCTTCGTATACTCACACACACACACACACACACACACACAGGAGAAAATGATTCACTGTACAGGCTGAGTGAACTGTATTTGTGGTATTAAATAACCTACACACACACACACACACACACACACACACACAGTGCCAAGCAGGGATTGGACAGAAAGTCTGACTGTGACCATCTGCTCACTGAGTGTGTGTCCTCTGTAAGCCGGCTGCTCAGCGATGATGATGATGATGATCCGTAGAGCAGCTGAGCAGGGCACTAACACTGAAGGTTGTCGGTTAGATTCCTCACTGATGTGTCGCAGTTTAAAGCTTCACACTGTGACTCTATAGATAGAAGTGATGAGTCATCATCCTGCAGGAGATTCACTGTTTGTTCTTCACAAAATAACACGTCCTCTGCTTCAACAGAAGCACATTTTAAAAATAGGTAATTTAAGCTACAGTAAGACCAGGCAGATTTTTCCTAAATTTTCATTAAGTAACATTTTATTTACCGGTTTATTACTTTCCTTCTAATCTCCTTAAAATCTTTTTAATAATTTCCTGGAAAGAAGCCTGTAGATAACTGTTAATTCATAGCAGATTTCCTGGAAACAGCAATGTAATTTGGTAGAATAACGATGAGGGAAAAGGGATGAAAGTTCTGTTGGTAAGTGCGTTCTGATTATAGAGCTTTTTAAAACAGAACCTAACATGATAAAATGCAGTTCAACACACAAAAGTAACACATTTAGTGTGATTGCAAACGATAGTTAAGCAGATAATTTAATAAAGATGAAGCATAAACTTTAGAAAAAAAAAATCAATATTTACTTGATTTGTTATCAGGTGGATCTCTGCCAAGTAAACAATTATGAAAAAAATCACCAGTTACTAAGCAAGTATTTTCTCCCTTGTATATTATTAAGGCCAGATTATCTTCCAGGCAAAGTTGGAAACTGCCCCAGGGCCTCAGACCCTCAGGGCCCCCAAAGGCTTCAGGCTTACTGTGGGGCATTTTGTTTGTGGTAATGTGATTAACTGCAAATTAATTAGTAAAGTTTTGAGACTGTAGCACCATTAAAGTCGCCTGGGAACCAGACGAATCTGCCGAGCTTAGTCGGGCCAGTCACAGCCGTTTATCTAATACGAGGCGGGTTTGATATGATGACTGACAGAGGGGCGTCACCGGTCCAGATTTGAAGTCACATGTTTCGCTGCGCTGATTGGTTGATACAGCGCCAGGCACCAGGCTCACAAAACTCAGATCAAACTGTCAAACTAGGCAGTGCTGATCAACTGCGTCGTCTTTTCCCCACCTCAAATGTTTTCAGAAAAACATTTTAATGTGCCGTTTAGCTGTAATTTTAAATGTTTGTGCCCCCAACTTGCATGTGTCGCTCAGCACGTTTCATTGCAGGTCTTTCCAATTGCGTCCAGAGGCATTTTGGTCTGCGCACGATGATAACGCCCCATGGAAGTCGAAAATTTACTGAGAGGTTCCAGACTAACACGCATTTGCAAATAAGTCTGGTGATGCCGGGCTGCCATTAAAGCACAATATAAACAAAAGGGAAAGTCTTTGAGGTGTCGGTGCAGACTGAAACATCTCAACAACTGTTTCATCGTTCTTGCTCCCCTCAGGATGAACTATTAATGTAAATGTGTCCGACACTTTGGTTTCTGACCAAATACATGCAGAGCTGATGACGTTCCCATCAGCCTCAGCTGCACTCTGTGTTCACTGGTAACTAGCTAATGTTAGCATGCTAACACACTAAACTAAGATGGTGAACATGCTAAAACATCAGCATGTTAGCATTTAGCTCAAAGCACAGCTGTGTCTAAGTGCAGCCTCACAGAGCTGCTAGCATGGCTGTAGACTGATTTAACCATGATAAGATGTTTTCATTATGTATCATGCATTATTACTTACAATTTGTTTGTTGCGCCTCCTCCCCCTTTTCTTCCTCCTCCAGTTTTTCGCCATCTTTGCCTTCTCCACCTGTGGCAGTTATTCTGGGATGCTCCGGATGGCGGTGGAGTGCAAGAACCGGACAGAGAGCGACCTGAGCATAAAGGTGGAGTTTGAGTATCCATTCAGGTTAGTACAACACTAATCATTCTACTAATACTGATAATAACTAAAACTGACTTATACACTGAAGCTACATGTGTTCTTTAATGTTCATCACAATACAGAGTATGGGTCGTATGATCTGTAGTGGTATATGGACCCAAATGCAGATGACCAGGAAGCGTAATGGGGTGAAGTAGCCGGATGACTACAGTGTTTATTGAGGGTGATGTGGTTGACAGGCAGGTACAGGCAGACCGGTAAGCAGACAGGTAAACAAACTGGCAAAAGTCAGATCTGTTACTGGCTGGTAGTGGTGGAAGCAGGGAAGTGAGTCCAAGGTGGTAAATCAGTTCAAATAGGGAGCAGGCAAGTTACAAAATTCAGGATCCAGCCAAGGTCCAAGAAAGACAAAGAATAAAACTGCCGGGACACTGGGCACTGGAACCAGGTACAACAAAAAGTGCACCAAACGGCGACACACACAAAGGTCAGGAACACAAACTCAAGGCAGGACTCACTCAGCAGGAACAACACCATGTGTAACAACAATGATCCAACACTAAACAAAGAAAGAGACCCAAACTAAATACCCTAGGGGAGGTGAGACAACTAGACACAGGTGCAAACAATCAAGGAAGGGCCAACAATCAAAACTGGAGGGAAACCAAAGACAGGAAGTAAAAACACAAGACACACAAGGGAAAGAGAATACTACAAAATAAAACAGGAAATGAAAAACCTTAAACTACCACAGTATGTGCTTCAACTGATACTGAACATAAAGTTAAAACACAAAAGTAAAGACATAAATGGATGAAAATACTCAAGGACCCGTTCTGTTCAGCACAAGTTGGGGTGAAGATGCTACGAGCTGTAAATGTTTAAAATTTTGCATTTATCCTAAAGCTGTATGACTCCATGAATATATACAGTGACAGGGAAGGTAAAACAGGAGGGGAGCAACGAGAGGGGAAACATGCTATCTGTATATTACTAAAGTACATGCTACACGCAACATTAGCAAGCTAGAATGCTGACATTAGTTTTAGAAGTGAAGTGTTGGACAAGTGTAAACGTTGGCCTGTTGATGGCGCTACATGAAGTCACAGGTCCTTGATCAACAATCCATGCAATAGTTGGTGAGATATTTCTTAAAACGTTGGACCAAAAGACGACAGGCTTCACCATCATTAGAGCCAAATTGTTAATGTAGTTAAAAAATACTGAAGTTCAAATATTTCAAACACTTCCTTCCTCTTCCTCTCTCAGACTCCACCAGGTGTATTTTGACGCCCCTACCTGTAAGGGCGAGAACAAGGAGCGTTTCTTCCTGGTTGGCGACTACTCCTCCTCGGCCGAGTTCTTCGTCACCATCGGCGTCTTCGCCTTCCTCTACTCCACAGCGGCTCTCAGCATCTACGTCTTCTTCTTTGAGAAGTACAAGGAGAACAACAAGGGCCCGCTGATTGTAAGTTTACCGACCTGACTGCATCGTTGACAGGTGACCTCTGGGAACTGTCACTCATACACTCTGTGTGTGTGTGTTTAGGACCTGGGCGTGACCGGAGTGTTTGCCTTCATGTGGCTGGTGAGTTCGGCGGCCTGGGCCAAAGGTCTGTCCGACGTGAAGACGGCGACTGACCCGGATAAAGTGATCACTCTGATCTCCGCCTGCGACGAAGAGGGGAACCGCTGCCGCGAAGTCCACGACCCGGTCATGTCTGGACTCAACACCTCCGTGGTAAGACCATCACTGAGCCCGGGTTCAACCTAACCCATTTGTCTACTTTGACTTCTTATATTCAATGAAAAAAAGGGTTTGGGGGAAAAGTAAGGTATTGCAAAAAGCATCATTTTGGCATTGGAACTGAAACTCAGGTATCATATTGGCACTAGTAGTGCCATCTTTGTGTTGGTAACTGTATCTGTTTGTCTTCCTAAATAGACAAATAAGAAATTCTTTCATCATCTCCTCTTCCAGGCTTTTGGTTTTATTAACCTGATCCTGTGGGTGGGAAACCTCTGGTTCGTCTTTAAGGAGACGGGCATCATTGCTCCCTTCATGCGAGCTCCACCTCCTCAGGAGAAACCTGCTGCACCAGACGCTTACAGCCAGCAGGGAGCGTACGAACAAGACCCATACGCCAGCAACCAGGGAGGCTACCAACCCGACTACAACCAGCAAGGATACAACCAGGTAATAGGTTCAGCAACTGCTACCCACTGCTAATTAAAACTCACAACAAAGTCTCCACCAGGTAAGCTGAGGGCAGCACTGGAAAATGAATGTTGTGAAAGGAGTTCCAACAGTGAATGGCTAGTTTGTGTGGAGAAGTTACTCTTGTTTTCCATCTTCCCCAAAGTCCATTTGGACAAGTTACTGATGGAATTAACATTAATTAGCTAAAGCTGACACAAGCTGCTTCCTTAATGTTTTCTACATCATTATTTGCTGATTAAAAAAAGTGCAAGGAGAGACAAAAGATTGCAGGAGAGATCTGTTAGCCTCTGAGTTTAGTGAAACAGAGTTTCAACCTGAAAACCAGATCAGAAATGGCTATCGGACCCCCGACCCTACTAGAGATAAGTCCAGGATGTGTTTTAACCTAGCTCAGCGCAAAGACAGTCATTTTTTGTACACCAACAGCCAGAACAGTACACTATTCAGACGATTATTTTCATTATCGATTAATCTGCTAATTTCTCAATTAGTCGATTCATTGTTTGGTCAAAATACCCGTCACAATTTCCCAGATGAGAAACCTAACCATGTACAGTTTTCTGTAATGTAAGAAAAATAAAAGCAGTAAATACTCAAATTTTAGAAGCTGGAACCAGAGAATATTTGCATTCTTGTTTTAAAAATAGCATAAACAATTAATCTGTGAATATAGTTTCCAATTAATTTTCTGTTGATTGCTCTAAGACAGAGCATACTGTGTAGTATTAGTATAGTATTATAAAGTGGAACTGGGATACAGCCACAGTATACTATTCTGTGTACGGTCAGACAAACTGCAGTACATTCACTCAGTGTACTGCAGGATAGTATTGATTCTGTGTGTCATGTTCTCTGCTGTTGTGTTTCCTCCAGCAGGATGCAGAGTACGGTCAGGGCTACGGCCAGCAGGGGGCGCCCACCTCCTTCTCCAATTAGATGTGAACTGACAGGTGAGTCACAAAGGAAGTAGAGGCTGGGGTCACTGCCTGACTGGTCCATGAAATGAATTAATCTGTCACTTTAAATGATAAGTCTGGTGATGTTTCTCTTCTCATCAATAAATCCCACGTTCAGACTCAAACAGCAGTGAACATTTCTGCTAACAGGTGTGTGTGTGTGTGTGAGTCACAGCTGATGGATCTTCTTCCTCCGTCGTCGTCCAGAAACTGTTAAAACACATCAGCGAGCCGCTCTGCTGCGCTGGCTGACATGTTCCTTCATCGCCACGAACACACACTCTGTAGTTTATTCTGACTCCGCCCCACACACACCGTCCTGCCGCCCCAAACACTCACTACAGCACCACATGTGGATTCATCCGCCGCTGGAAATAGTCCCCGACAGACGCACTGTTTCCTCCTGTTGGTCTGATAAAAACTACAGCGAGCAGCTGTTTGAGGAAACTGCTGAGCCTTTTTAAACAGGAAACTATATATTTAAAGATTTACGTCTTCAGCAGGAACCAACGGGCTCGCAGCTGAGCGCCGCAGACAGGAAGTGAAACGGCACTGAGAGACGGAGCGACGTGTTGCTGGTTTGAGTCTGAAGCTGTGAGATTTGATGATGATGACAAAGAAAATACAGAATAACACCAACAGCAGCCTGTAGGTGTGTAAACTGTGCAGGACATTCAAACCGGCCAAATTCCGATGAAATGTATTCACGGTGCTTACAGGGTGAATCCTCGTGCACCCCCATCAGGACACAATGGACCAGTCGTTTGGTAAATTCAGTATAATGAATGTTTCCACAGCACTAACTCCATCAGTGCAGAGTCGTGTCCCCCTCATCACTTCTACTTTAATGTGTTTTCAATCACTTTAATTTACTGTCAGTGAAACAAACACAGATGTTTTACATTAAAAGCCTCCCAGCGGCTCAAAGGGAATAATCCCTCCCTTTCCTGGTAGGCCAGGAGGCCCCGGACCCTCAAGGCGCCCTAAAGGCCCCAAGTTGTGTGTGTGGCAATTACTGTTACTATTATTATCCAATTACTTTGTGGTCATTTCATTAATTGCTAATTTGTTATGTAATAAAAGTACAAACTAGAATGTTATGGGTCTTAAGGTGGCCCCTGCCTAATCTTAAGGCCCCATGTCAAAATCTAGTTTTATGGTTTTAGATATTTCAGGTGATATTATAGTTTGTATTCTTAAATTAATCTGTGTTTAATCAAATAACAGGGCTGCGTATTAATCTGGCCCTGAGGCCAGCTATTATTTGAGACTCTGCAGTGGAAACTTTGGCACCTAATTTGGATTTTGTCTTGTTAATTACTCACAATTTAGTCATATGAATATTGTTAGTTTTAGTCAACAAAAACTAAAGACATTTAAGTCTAGCCGTCCTCAGTGAAAGAGGCTTGTTGCCACATTTGATGTTTATAGTTACCATGGTTACAGGTGTTGTGCAAAAGCCTCTGATTACCTGTTTATACCTGACTGTAACTGTGACTCTGCAGTAATACAACAGTTTAAATTGGCCTTTACATGTTCTTCTTTCCTTCACAGAAAGTGTCGGAGTGAACCAACAGTGGGTCGCCTGCAACCTACCCACAATGCAACACTCCTGTCTGTCTGCAAAATTAATGGGTGGGGGAGGGGGTTACAAGGGTGGGGTGGGGGTTAGATGTTCACTATAATGACTCGATGTGTAAATGATAAAAATAGTTATAAATAACAAATCCACAACTTGAACAAAACAACAACAACGCTGACGAATAGAAACCTTCTGAAACAAGTGATGATGTTGATAAGAGTTATTCATATTAAAGTACATAATCTGTGGAGAGAATGTATGTTTGTGTTGTATAGATATCACTTTGAACAGATATATTATATAGAATGAACTGTTTATTCCTGTTTCCTATTGAACCCAATGATATGCCCTGCCCCCTGTCGTATACCCCGCCCTCTTGATATACCCCGCCCCCAAAATCAATAGACCAGATTGACATCGGCCAATCATGAAGCTGTTCAGACTGGGTTCACACTGAGACAAATCAGATCCAAACTAGATTCAAACCAGATTTGAACTACAACCAAATGAGAACCAGACAACCCTGCATCCACCAACATCACCTCCCAGCTGTTTGCTGTTTGTCTTGCTGCATGTAAATACCAACACAGGAAGTGATGTCATTCTGGAGACGCAGTAAACCCAGTCTGGACTTCAGTTTCATGGCGACGCCGGGTGGAAAACTGGATCCAAAATGGCTCCTCGTCATTACAGTTTGCACTGTTTGTGTGTTTGATTAATGGGCTCGGCTGGAGCTTCGTTCTGCTGTCTGTTACGTTCCTGCTGCTCCTCCCAGGTCAGAGCGACCGTGGAGAGGAGCGCACGCTGCACAAACGTCCGTCTCAGTTCTTATTATTACGTGTTTCCTAAACCAAACCAAGATCAGACGATTCTACTGCTTTCTACTGCAGTTTGTTTTACTAAAACACATCAGCTGCTCCGATGGAGTCTGTTAAAACATTAATGGTAATCAGGTCTGTTGAGTCTTAATGACAAATTTTTTTGCTAGTTGCCTGGCAACTGTGCTCTCCTAAATTCAGAGAGACAGTGAAAATGCTGCATCACTGAATAAGAACTGTTTCTGTGGTGTCTCGGTTTGGTCAAAGATCTCAGTTTGTTTTTAGGAACTACAATATATGAACACGACAATTAAAGGCTGTTTCCAAAATGCCTGTTTCAGATGCTCTGAGGTCTGAGGATGAAATAACATTTTAAGGTGAATCTGCTTCAGTTGCCATGGTGATTATGTTAGCTAGCTGGGCTGTGTAACGGTGCACATCCCTGACGGTAAAAATTATATTAGCAGTTTCCTCACACTGCTGACACTACTGCTGGATGCTCTGCGTTCACATAATTTAATAATAAAATAAGCAAAATGAAGCTTTAAATGCTGCAGTTACAGTGGTTAGCTAGTGTTAGCTAGCTAGGCTAAATCAAACTTGGCGTGGATGAGCTGTTTGCAACTATACAGGTTGTTGACTTACAGAAACAACTCTTGAATCAAGTCAAGTTAACTGCTCCTAGCAACCTCGACCACGGCTTCTGTATCCACTGAATATGCCGTCGCACCAAACAGAAAGCAACTAACATGAACACCATGTCACTGAATAAGGAAGAGAAACAAAATGGACGCCTGAGGAACCTCTGTATGCTTCCTTTAGATAGGAAGCTTCCTATGTGTCCTACCACCTTAAAATGTAACTGCCTCCTAATCAGGATCAATTCTTGTGTTTGAGTTTAAATCTTCAGACGGACATTTCAGTCAGCGTACAAGTGTTGCTGTTTTTAATTTGTCTTCTCCTCAGCTCTCAGCCAATCAGCTGCAGCCGTGAGCTGTTTTTGTAAAAGTCTTTCTGGAAAGTTCTGGGTCTGAAAAGCAAGAAAAAAAAACCTGATGCTTCTTCTTCTTTGGTTGTTTTTTTGGGAAAGTGAAGCAGTTTTTAGCGTCGGTATCTTCCTCCGCATGGTGACGTGTTTCCTGCTCGTGTTGTACAGTAACTGATGATCAGTGTGATTCTACTTCCTGTTCTCCTGTACAGGTGTGTGTGTGTGTGAGTGTGTTTTCACTCTCATCACCTGTCCATACGTCTTCTACATCTCTCATCACTTGCTCTCTTTTCTTTCCTCCTCCTCTTCATCTTTACTTCTTTTATTTTCTCCTCAGTCGTTTCTCTTTATTTTTTCTTCTCTTTTTATTTTTATCTCCTTTTCTTTTATCCATCAGAAGCTTTTCTCACTTTCTTCTTCTGTTGTTTTCTTTCTTTCCTCCTCCTCTTCATCTTTACTTCTTTTATTTTCTCCTCAGTCGTTTCTCTTTATTTTTTCTTCTCTTTTTTATTTTTTATCTCCTTTTTCTTTTATCCATCAGAAGCTTTTCTCACTTTCTTCTTCTGTTGTTTTCTTTCTTTTCCTCCTTTTCTTCCTCCTCTTCGACGTCTTCCCTCCTCTCTTCCTCCTCTTTTCCTCCCCCTGTCCCCCCCTCCCCTCTCGTCCTCCTCCTCTCTCTCTTTCACGCTGTCTTTCTTCTTGTCGTTCTTCTTCGTGACTCTCCTCTCTGCTCTGTAATGTAACTTCCTGTGTGATGATATTCTATTCAGCATCAGTAACCATGGCGACTGTGTTGACAGTGATGATGATGATGATGTGTGTGTGACTTGTTGCTATGGAGACGCCCCTCCCCCACCCCGCGCAGTGTTTATTCAGTGTAAAGTTTCAATAAACTACAAACTCGTCTCAGTCGGTCTCTGATTCTGTTCCTGACATTAAACAGATCTGTGGACGAACAAACGAACGAACGAATGAATGAATGGACGAACAAACGAACGAATGAACAGATGAACGAATGAACGAACGAACGAATGAATGAATGAATGGACGAACAAATGAATGGACGAACGAACGAACGAACAAACAAACGAACGAACGAATAAACAAGCGAACGAATGAATGAATGAATGGACGAACGAACGAATGGACGAACGAACGAATGAACAGATGAACGAACGAACGAATGACTGAACGGACGAATGAATGAATGGATGAACGAACGAACGAACGAATGGACGAACAAACGAATGAATGAATGAACGAACGAACGAATGACTGAACGGACGAACGAATGGACGAATGGACGAACGAACGAACAAACAAACGAACGAACGAACGAACGAATAAACGAGCGAACGAATGAATGAATGAACGAACGAATGAATGAACGCCTCACAGGTGAGATGAGGAAATGAAGGGTGAATTATTGCGACACTGAACAGACAAAATGACTTCACCTCTCTTTTCCTCCTCCACCTTCCTCCCTCTCTCCCCCATCCTCTCCCCTCTTCACTCTCCTCCTCTCTGGCTCCCCTTTCATCCCTACACTTCTCCTTCCTCCTCCTTTCCCCCCCAAACACCCTGTTCCTCCATTCTCCATCTTTAGTGTCCTCCCCTCCTCTCCTCACTCATTTATCTCTCTCCTCTCCTCATCCCCTTCCTCCTCTATGCCTCCTTCCTGCTTCTTTCCTCTCTTCAACACTCCCCCTTCGTCTCTCCTCATCCGACTCCTTTTCTCCTCTTCTCCTCCCCCTTTTCTTTCTGTTTCTCACCCCTCCTCCTCTCATTTCCTTTCTCCTCTCTCCCCCTTCTGTCTCATGGCTCCTCCCTTCTCTCCTTGCATCCTTTCCTCCCTTCTCATCCACTGTGGCTCCTCCTTTCTCTCCTCATCGCCTCCTTCCATTTCATAGATCATCCCTCTCTCCTCCCCCTTCTTCTCACTTAGTCATCGCTCCTCCCCACCCCCTCCCTGCTCACATGCTCTGTCTCTCCTCGTCCCTGTAGCACCTCCCTCCCTCCTCCCTCCTCCCTCTGTTATCAGATGAGTCGGTGGAGTCGGTGTGTGTTTGTGTGTGTGTTCAGTCAGTAGCATGGCGTCTCTCAGCTTCCTGCTGCTCAGCACCGCTCTGATCCACACCGCCCAGGTAAGGACGAGTCGCAGCGACAACACATGCAGAGAGAGACTGTGTGTGCTGATGTATCGTCATGGTAACCTGACACAGAATGATGTCGCTGCTGCTTATCTTCTACCTGTCTGTCAACACTGTTCATCACAGTGTGTGTGTGTGTGTGTGTGTGTGTGTGTGTTCTGATATTCATCTGCTTTTATGTCTGTTCCAGTTTCCATTTGACGTATTAACTATGGATGTATTGATCAGGTTAATCGGTGCAGAGAGAAACAGAGGCATGATGACGAGACTGTGGGTTGTTTGCGTTCAGGTGTGTGTGTGTGTGTGTGTTTCATGTTCTTATATCCCGATGGGGACCTGACTGCACACGGACTCATGGGGACAAACACTGAGGTCCCCACAGGTAGAGACCTTTTTGAGGTTTTAGGGGTTCAATTAGGCTAACGGTCAGGCTAAGGGGCTGTCAGTGACGGTCCCCCACGGGGATAGTGAAACAAACATGTGTGTGTGTGTGTGTGTGTGTGTGTGTGTGTGTGTGTGTGTAGGCCACCGCTGTGACCGGAGGAACATTGCGTTATCGTCTCCTGTCACCATAACGACAGGAGACGGTAACCCACGGCAACAGTGCCGTATATTACAGAGGTTACAGTAGGTCTCCTCACACCTGCTCTGTCTGTGTGTGTGTGTGTGTGTGTGTGTGTGTGTGTGTGTGTGTGTGTTACGCTAACTTTGAAAGTAGATCGCTCTGCGGAAGCAGGCGACTGATTTCTGGTTTACTTTCAGCTGAGGCGATTTATTAATTGTTAATGGGGGGGGGGTGACCTGCCGTTGTGTATTTTTTGCCCCTTGAACAGATTTTTAGGAGCATTTACTAAACTCTGAAATAATGTACAGTTATTACGTTTTATCGTCAAATAAACACTCAATTTGCGGCACAAGATTTGTTTTCTTTGAGAACATAAGTTTCTGAGCATTAAAGTAAATTCCTTTCGCTTTAGCTCTGTTACTTTCTGTCTCTTTCCTCCGTCTGCTGCAGAGAACATCGATAAATTGTTGAGAATTATTGCATTTTGACGGAGCGTTTCTATTTTAACCGCCGCAGCTTTTCCGGCCTTTACGGCGTCGAGTCAGTGAGTGAGGAACACACGCACGGGGAGAGTGGAGACGAGACGGAGAAATGGCGCCTCACGGCGGGCTCTAAAGGAGAGAGCGGACAGCGGAAACAGAGCTTTTAATCCAGAACGGACTCTGACGTGTTCGGTCTTCCTGCAGGCAGCTCGACACCAGTGCGTCTCACGTGTTCAGAGGCGATTATTAAAAGCAGCAATGTGAAGCGCCGCTACGAGACAAAGCACAGAGCGACTTTTTCGTCCCCCCTCGTCCCCCCTCAGAATCGCCTTCTGCAGAGACCGTCTTTGAAATGATTTCTCTAAAATTGAAGTTTATTTGAAAAGCTTTAGGATGCTCGCACTGCTCGACCTGACGTTTTGCCGGAGGTTCCTGAACGTCGACAACAGAAGTGGTGAGCGCACAGTTAGCGTGACTCGCAGTCAGAAAGGACACGATGACGGGAATAAAACCCAGGTTGAAAAATGCCAGTGCCAATACCTTTAGAGACAGATGCTCGTTTTGGTTTAATATTGATTTGTCTCGTGTTTCAAGTCAGCGTTGACGTCTTCAACCACAAAGACACATGAAGCTTTAATTTCTGCAGAAAAATGCTGAATCCTGCAGCGAGTCAGACAGAGCGATGCTCCTCAGAGGACTCATTACCTCCTCCTCCTCCTCCTCCTCCTCCTCATCACCACACAGAATCACAGCTGTAAAGCTCGTCCTGCACTGAAGACCCTGCATCATAAATCTGTGCTGATGCAGTCTGTGAAATATTACTGTCATAAATCACACGGCGTCTGAGCAGCTGCTGAGCCCCGCTGTTTCTGTTTATCTCCGACAAACACAAAAACACTTCAGCAGGAAATTAAACCCGCTTTACTTTCCACCAGAGTGGATCTGGCGCTCAGACATGTTCTGTTTAATATCATCTCAGCACAGAAGATAAGAAACTTAATCAGTTTACAGTTCAAATTCTGCCGGTTAAACTTTGACTATAGAGCTAATCATCACCATCATTATTATATTGTTCTTCTCCTGCTTATATAAAAGATATATATTATATATTTTTTATTCTGGTTGTTTTGTCGCTCTCATCGAGGTTAATCTAGAGGGTGAACAGTGAGTTTCTGTATGTGACATATGTCTTGTCAAAGTGCTGAATGTGTTTTGTAATTTGTATTCTCTCTCTCTCTCAGCCACCGTAGATTTTGCTGACTGCCGACTCAATCCAATTTTTCAGTTCAACAGGCTTCATTGGCATGACATTTGACATGTGTTGCCAAAGCACAAATACTATTATGATAGACAATGAATGAAAGGAATGAAACAACAAAAATAATGTGATTAACAATATTAGTTAATAGAACAAACTAGACAATGAAATAGATACGTGAAATAAAGTAATATATATAAGTAATATAAGTAATCAGGTTAGTACTGCTAAATTAAACAATGCAAGACAAACAAAAACAATGCAAGTGTCTACTGATAAAAGAATAAAGTAAAGAGATGGTAAGTACAAGTATATTTGTTTTATCGGTCTATATATCGCTGTCCTACTGGGTGTCTCTTTTGTTGTGGCAGGAAGTGACATAGTTATGAGCCAACACTGCATATTGTTTCTTTGCCCCCAGACGGACGGGGGCAAACTTTCTCCCTTTCTGTCAGACTCCTGAATGTGGGGCAGTTGTTTTCAAATTCTGGAAAGAATTCCTGCGTAATATTTCTGTTTTTTGACATTTTGTTAGAAAGTGTAATTCTGTCAATGGACAGCCTGTCCTCTCAGTTACTGTGGTTAGGAAGTCTGCCGCAGCAACTGTCTGTTTCGGGCCAAATATGTCTCTAGTTTGTGTTGTGAGCATGCGATATCCTTCCAGTAGGGGATGTATTTTTCTTCTTCTTTGGTTATGATTTGGTCAGGTCTAATCTTCTGAGCGATGGTGTAACTGCCCTCCGGCTGGCTGGGGTTTGTGATGTCAGAAGGTGAAAGGTCAGCCGGCCCCAGGCCCAGTTGGCTGAGGGGAGTCCTTTCTATGTTCAACTCTTTATAACGGTAACAGGCAGGGTCACTCTTCTCAATATGGCTCCAGGATTTGATCGATCGTTTTTGAATACTTACAAGTAAAGGATGTTGGTCTAATTCAGCGCCGCAGAGTTTCCTTTGTACCCGCAGAATACTTTTGCAGAACTCTGCAGGGTTTCATTTGGATTTTTGTCCCATTTTGCCCAGTCATTTTGTAGTAATGGGCCCCATACCTCACCGCCATACAGTGCAATCGATTCCATAACTGATTTAAATATTTTGAGCCATGTCCTAATTCGAATTTGGATTTGAGTTCCTTCGCAGCAGAGCAGAAGTTTCCTGTGGAACTAATTTGTAAACCCAGGTAAGTACAGGTATTTGTTTGTTCTATTTGGGTCCCAGCTATTTTAAATGTTGGGGTAATTTCTCTGTAACCTCCATCTTTTTCAGACTGCCAACTCACTGTTCAGACTGTTCAGACTGCCGACTCACTCTTCAGACTGTTCAGACTGTTCAGACTGCCGACTCACTGTTCAGGCTGTTCAGACTGCCGACTCACTGTTCAGACTGTTCAGACTGCCGACTCACTGTTCAGGCTGTTCAGACTGCCGACTCACTGTTCAGACTGCCGACTCACTGTTCAGACTGTTCAGACTGCCGACTCACTGTTCAGACTGCCGACTCACTCTTCAGATTGTTCAGACTGTTCAGACTGTTCAGACTGCCGACTCACTGTTCAGACTGTTCAGACTGCCGACTCACTGTTCAGACTGCCGACTCACTGTTCAGACTGTTCAGACTGTTCAGACTGCCGACTCACTGTTCAGACTGTTCAGACTGTTCAGACTGCCGACTCACTGTTCAGACTGCCGACTCACTGTTGAGACTGCCGACTCACTGTTCAGACTGTTCAGACTGTTGAGACTGCCGACTCACTGTTGAGACTGCCGACTCACTGTTCAGACTGTTCAGACTGTTCAGACTGCCGACTCACTGTTCAGACTGCCGACTCACTGTTCAGACTGTTCAGACTGCCGACTCACTGTTGAGACTGTTCAGACTGCCGACTCACTGTTCAGACTGCCGACTCACTGTTCAGACTGTTCAGACTGTTCAGACTGCCGACTCACTGTTCAGACTGTTCAGACTGCCGACTCACTCTTCAGACTGTTCAGACTGTTCAGACTCACTGTTCAGACTGTTCAGACTGCCGACTCACTGTTCAGACTGCCGACTCACTGTTCAGACTGTTCAGACTGTTCAGACTGTTCAGACTGCCGACTCACTGTTGAGACTGCCGACTCACTCTTCAGACTGTTCAGACTGTTTAGACCATACTGCCATAAATCAGTCAAGCTCATTGATTAACATCAGACAGTGGTGTGATGGAAACAGGTGGTCCTCAGTACAGACATACAAACGTTGAATGTTCAGGCTGTTCAGGATCCTGACAGGATTCACCCTGATCAATAACTCTCTCTCTGTCTGTCTCTCTATCTCTTCTCTTCATCTCACTCCATCTTTCTTTCTCTCCGTCACACCGACCTCACACACACACACACACACACACAGGACCAATCAAATTACTGGAGAACAGCTCGTTACGCTGCCATGGCAACAGCATGTCTCCCTGGACACTGACAGCACACACACACACACTCTCAGGCTTAATGTGGTGTAAATGCTTTAGCTGAAAGCTGCAGTCGTCTCTTCAGCCCGACGCTGTGCTCAGGTTTAACACACGATGTAATACAAACAATAAATAAAACGGAGGAAAGCGTCCTCGCTGTGTCCCAACCTGTAACAGCAGACAAGTAATGTGACCAAAATGTGAAGCTCGGTTTGTGTTTGTTTCTTGGTTCTCGAGATTAGTGAAATGGTCCAACAATAGACCTCATACACAGCAGACATTTTGTCTCGTCACAGCAGGAAAAGCACAGGTGGAATTGATAACATTAAAAACAAATGCATTCCATTCAGGTGAGCTAGTTTCAGGGTCCTGGTGTTGTGCATGTTGTGCTGGCTCACGGTCGTGGCTTACTGGGACACTTGATGGAACAAAATTATCGTTGACAAAATTAGTTTCACCTGTGCTTTTCCTGCTATGACAAATCAAAATATCTCCCGTGAAAAAGGTCTATGGTGAATGTCAAGTATCTACAGTGGTGTGAAAGTGTTTACCTTCCTGAGTTCTTATTTTTTTGCATGTTTGTCACACTTAAATGTTTCAGATCATCGAACAAATTTAAATATTAGTCAAAGATAACACAAGTAAACACAAAATGCAGTTTT
Organism: Siniperca scherzeri; assembly: GCA_027580175.1. NCBI lineage: Eukaryota > Metazoa > Chordata > Actinopteri > Centrarchiformes > Sinipercidae > Siniperca > Siniperca scherzeri. The sequence continues at coordinate 32,447,639 of CM050849.1, read as the reverse complement.
TAAATGAAGGTTGTTATTATTAAGGGAAAACAGAATCCAAACCTACATGACCCTGTGTGAAAAAGTGATTGCCCCCTAAACCTAATAACTGGTTGCTCCACCCTTAGCAGCAACAACTGCAATCAAGCGTTTGCGATAACTTGCAGTGAGTCTTTTACAGCGCTGTGGAGGAAGTTTGGCCCACTCAGCTTTGCAGAATTGTTGTAATTCAGCCACATTGGAGGGTTTTCGAGCATGAACTGCCTTTTTAAGGTCACGCCACAGCATCTCAAAATTCCTCCACAGCGCTGTAAAAGACTCATTGCAAGTTATCACAAACGCTTGATAATAACAACCTTCATTTAAAAACTGCATTTTGTGTTTACTTGTGTTATCTTTGACTAATATTTAAATGTGTTTGATGATCTGAAACATTTAAGTGTGACAAACATGCAAAAAAAAAAGAAGAAATCAGGAAGGGGCAAACACTTTTGCACAACACTGTATAACGTTAATTTTCACTGCTATGCAGACGATACTCAGCTTTATGTCCCCCTCGGACCCAATGATTTAAACAACTTGGCAAATGTTTTATCCTGCCTCTCGGACATTAAGTGCTGGATGTCACAAAACGTCCTCAAACTAAATGATTCTAAGTCAGAATTCCTGTTGCTTGCCCCAGCCAATATCACCCCTGCTATCCAGTCCAATCCTGGTGAACTAACACCAAATGTGAAACCCTCTGCCCATAACCTAGGCGGGAATTTTGATTCTAACTTATCTTTTGAGAGCTAAATAACAAAGGTTATGCAACACAGCTTTCTTCAGTTAAGGACTATTTTGAAAATTAAGTCATTTCTATCTACGGACCTGGAAAAGATTATTCATGCTTTTATTTCATCACGCTTTTTTACTGCAGTGCCCTTTAAATAAACCAACACACTGTGGAAGGCTCTTGTAATGTCCCGTTCAGTCCTTAAAGAGGCAATGTGTAAGAATTGAGACTACTCTCCACCTGTCAATTTCATAATCCAAATCAATACGGGGCAGCATGTCATGTATCAGGTCATAACTGCTGCTAGCTGCCATTAGCTAGTTAGCTGACTGAGCATCAGAACCGGAGTTGGGCGAGCAGGCAACGGCAGTGGATGTTTACTTAATTAAACATGATGTGCTTGATGGTGTTATGACTGATTTAACTTGAAAGCTCAGCATTCTCGTTGCCCTTTAGCTTCCCTTTTTAACATTTATTCACCCAGAAAAAGCTAATATTTCTCTGTATAATATGACCTCCTCTTTCTGTCAGCTGCTGTGTGTCTGCAGTGTATTTACAGATTTGGGATTTTATTTGTTTACTTTTCAGATACATTTTCAACATACATGAATAACACTAGCTAATAACAATTTAACACTACAATTTGTCAAAAAACACAATTTTATTGGGACCCACTCAGATGACCACCTGTGGGTCCCGGGGACTCACAACACTGAAAATCTATCAACATCACTGTCACTGTATACTGTATATAGACATGTATGCATATACTGTCCATAATCATCCACTCCATGTATATCCATTCAATATGTATGGCTTTGCACTATTTGTATTGTTTACAACTTACAGAAACATAACTTAAAGAAACATCTTGTAAATAGACATTTTGTTTTTGTTGTTAGTCATTGGTGCTTTTATATATATTTATATACAGTATATATTTATATATACACACTTATTTTTTCACATACTTGTACATAATAGTCCCGTCTATTCTTTACCTTTATTGGTTCAGCTTTGTTGCTCTTAACTGTTATGTCTATTCCTGTGTCAGTACATTGAGAGCTATGAAAAAAAACTGAGTCAAATTCCTTGTATGTGTTCACATACCTGGCAAATAAAGCTGATTCTGATTCTGAACTGGAATCGATATTGGCAGATACCCCAGGTTTAGCTATCGGAATCGGTATCAGGAGAGAAAAGGTTGATTACATCATGCAAAACAAACAGCCGTCTTTTTCCCCAGAGGGAAAACTTCGTATTCAGTAAAGGAGACCAGTGTTCCTCTAACAAACATGATTTGTATTTTCATACAACGTATGAATCCAAACATCATAGTAAGGTACAGGTCATTTAGTAAATGTATACACTTTGTAGGAAAAAAGTGCTCCCAGAACCACTTAGACCCATGATCCTGAAACCGGCTCAAGTATTTGTACAGCAAAAGACAACTGTAGGCGGTGGTAAAGGCGGCAGTGGTGTATGCATGTGGACATGTGAGTGTTTACTATAATTGGTGGTCAGGCAAAAAAGACAAATGCACAGTAATAATAATAAAAATAATATAAATAATAATAATAAAATAATAAAAAGTTAATGAATGGAGGACAGGTAATTAAAAAGTGTACAGTCAAAAAAACTCCAGAAGTCAGCGTTGGGAGTCACCTGATTGGGATATCATTTCATATATTCTGGATGTGATTTGGTTTGAAGAAGTGATGTTAATTAAATCTGACGTTGAGGAAGGAAGATTTATGTCAATGGACAAAATGTTTACTTTTTTTTCCAATGGAAGATTTGATTTGTAGATATTCAAAGTCGTGATGACTTTGATTGCTGTACTTCTCTACCAGGTGATAGGAGAATAACACCTTTGTGTAATTATATGTTTCAAATGTGTGATGGGGAAACTTAAGTGGCTTTTTGTTGAAAAGAAAGTCAGGGTTGTTCCAAATAGGACTGTAGTGTGTCGATCCGAGATTGGTGTTCTGGGATTTCACAGTATTTCCACCAGGCTGTCAGAGTCGTTTTTATTGTTAATACTTTGAAACAAGAGTGGCGTTTGATGGCCTTTGACTGGCTGGGTAAGTCTGAAATATTAATTTCTTTACAAAGTGTTTTTTCTATATCTATCCATGTGTTATCTGACTGGTTGTGATGCAACCACTTATCTTTGTAGCAGAGTTGGACAGCCAAGAAATAATGGAGAAAAGGTGGGGCTTCTAAGCCTCTTTGGTTTTTTGGTTTTTGTAGGATTGCTAATTTGAACCCAGGTCTCTTGTTTGCCAATAATATTTGGTGATGATGGAGTCTAAATTTTTAAACCACTTGAGGGAGGGTTGAATTGGAATCATGAAGAATAGATCATTTATTCTAGGGAGTATTTTCATTGTAACAGTAGCTATTCTGTCCTCAATAGATATTGGTGAGTTCATCCAGTGTTGAAGATCATCTTTTATTGTTTTGAGCAGTGGGGTAAAGTTGAGCTGGACCAGGTTTGTCAGCCTTGGGGAAATGTGAAGCCCTAGATATGTCATGTGACCAGTGCATGCTGGGATAGGTGATGTATGGGATGCCGAATCCCAGCTGTCGATCGTTAGTGGGAGGATAGTAGATTTGGTCCAGTTAATAGAGTAATTGGAAATTTTGGAGAAGGATTCAATGATCCTGATAGTTTCTCGTAATGACGAAGGAGGGTTCTGTAGATACAGCAAAATGTCATCTGCGTAGAGGCTGATCTTATGATGAGTGCTGGGTGTCTGAATTCCTTGGATGTTGATGTTTTGGCGAATGGCTGCTGCTAAAGGCTCAATAAAGATGTTGAATAGAGAGGGGGAGAGGGGGCATCCTTGCCTAGTCCCCCTGTGCAGTGTGAAATTTTGGGATGTTTGGCCATTAGTGATGACAGTGGCCGAAGATGAGATGTACAGAGTCCTAACCCAATGAATAAATGATTCTCCAAAGCCAAATTTCTCCAATGTGGCAAATAGAAATTCCCAATTTACCTTATCAAAAGCTCTCTCTGCATCAAGGGAGACTATGATGGTTTTTGTTTTCTGGAGAGATGAATAATGCATTAAATTGAACAGTCTGCGTGTATTATTGTATCTACCGTGTCCACCTTTAATAAAACCGGTTTGATCTGGATGGATTATGGAAGGAATCACGTTTTCTAGTCTGTGAGCTAGAGCCTTACTTATGATTTCTATGTCTGTGTTGATGAGTGAAATGGGATGGTAGCTGGCTGGTAGAGTGGGGTCTTTGTTCGGTTTCAAAAGAGGTGAGATTGTGGCGGTTTTCATGCTTGTTGGTAGTCCAGCATTTTGTTTTATTTCAGATGTCAGTTTGTGAAAAAGTGGTGCTAGGATGGTCCAAAAGTGTTTGTAAAACTCAGCAGGGAAGCCATCAGGTCCTGGTGCTTTGTTGTTTGGCATTTGATGGAGAGCACTGGAAAGTTCGTCTGGTGTTATTGGTGAATCAAGTGTTTCTGTTTGTTCATTGGTGAGACGTGGAAGGTTAATACTGTTAAGAAATGAAGTGATGTCTTCTTGATTTGTGTCATTTCCTGCTGAATACAGGTTTTCATAGAAGTTTCTGAAAATTTCATTTATTTCTTCCAAAGATTGTGTAGGCGTCCCTGCTGAGTCTTTGATAACTGGGATCATTGTTTTTTCTTCATTTAGTTTCATTTGATTTTCCCGGTATTGACGAGATGCATCACTGTACTCCGATGTTACATCTCTAAGCCTGTGTTCTGTTATCTTATTCATTTTTTCATTTAGTTGGTCATTTTGTGTTTCCTCTGATGGGTTACTAGGGTTGTTGCTCTCTAATTCTTTAATTTTCTGTTCCCTACTGGCTTCTCGTTCCTCCTCTTTCTTTATTTTTTGGTCAGAAAAAGATTTTATTTTGTCTTTTAGTACTTCCTTACCTTCCTCCCAAAGGAGAGTTGGTGATTTCTCTGGAGAATCATTTATTTCCAGGAAGGATGCCCACTCTCTTTTAATATAATTGTCAAATTCAGGGTCTTTTAGTAGAGATGTGTTAAAGTGCCATCCAGTGATGGGTTTGTGTGGGCCTTCGCTATTCCATATTAGTGACACAGAATCATGGTCACTGATAGTAGTGTTGTGAATACGTGAGTCTGAGATATTTGATATTATAGAGTTGCTGGTTAAGAAGAAGTCAATTCGTGTACGTGAGTTGTGAGGCTTTGAGAAGAATGAGTATTCTCTAGCAGTTGGGTGTAGTAATCGCCAAATATCGCCAAGAGCAAAATCACTCATGTACTGTTTTATTGTTTTTGTGGAATTCTGATTATATTTATTGCTTGAGTTGTCTGTTTTGTCAATTGATGGATCAATAACTGTATTAAAGTCACCTCCAAGTATTATGGGGCAGTGGGGGATGTAGAGTTTGGGGAAAAACTTGTGAAAAAAGGATGGGTGATCTTCGTTTGGGCCATAAATATTTCCAATGGTTACTGGTTGATCATTGATTAAGATATTAATAATAACAAACCTTCCTTCAGGATCACTAATTGTGGTCTCATGGACAAATGATATAGTTTTGTTGATTAGGATAGATACACCTCTTTGGCTTGTGTTGTAAGGAGCAGAAAAGATTTGGGTGAATTGTTCTGATTTAAATGTCTTAGAGGATTCTGCAGATAGGTGAGTTTCCTGTAGCAGGCATACATCTGCATCTAGATCCTTCAGATGATTTAGTATTTCTGTCCATTTTTTCTGAGTACCAATGCCGCAGACATTCCAGGTTACAAATTTGAGAAATGGCATGTTACAATGGGGCGGCTGTGGCTCAGGTGGTAGAGCGGGACGTCCACTGATCACAGGGTTCGGGGTTTGATCCCCAACTCCTCCTGTCCACAAGTTGAAGGGTCCTTGGGCAAGACACCAATGGTGTTAGTGTGTGAATTGTTGAATGAGAGGCAAATTTATAAAGCGCTTTGGATAAAAGCTGCTATATTATGCAATTTAAAGGTTCTTATGAGGGGCCAGTTTAATGCTGACAGATGTTTGTGTGTGTTGTGAATGAGTGTGGATCCTCCCTTTGACAATGTGTGGTCTGGTCTGCAAGTTGTATAATTTCCTTTCCACACAGTTCAGGGTCTCATCATCATCCTGGCTCTGCCCAGATGTGAAGACAGTGTTGGTCGGCTGCAGGAGCTGAGCAGTGTGTTGCTGCCTCCTCCACCTCAGAATAAATGCTGTTTTCTAGAACAACATCACACCAAATAGCAGTCAGTTTAAAACATGCAATGATGAAAAGGATTATGTTTTAGAGGAAACACGGGTTTTCTCTTCACTCACCAGCAGTCCTCGGCCTGTAGAAATAATTCAACAGTCGTCCACCATCAAACCGGGGAGAGCTGAAGACCGACACCGAGGAATTTGTGCTCCCGACTCAAACAATGCTGCGAACACAAAAAGGAAAAACATTTCTTATCATTTAGAACTGAAACGATTAGTTGATTAATCCATTAGTCAATCAACAGACAAATAATCAACTATTGTAATAATCGATCAATCGTTGAAGTCATTTTTTAAGCAAAACTACACAAACTTCTCTTCTCTTCACAACAGCCTAATCAGAGAAGCATCAAAGCAAAGAGACAAAACCTTCCAACTGACAAAGAGCTAAGAGCTGTGAACACACCTGAACGGTACTTTAGATCTGAGCGAGTCGCCAAAAGATTCAGCGCTGTCAGGAGGACGGACGGAGCTGCAGCAGCAATAGCGTTGGCATGAGGGCAGCGATGGTGAAAGCTCACGTTATAAAGGCTGCCTGGTACACCTGTATGAATGTGATTGGATGTTACTAGTCAGCTGACCAGCATCAACGAGCCAGTGACGGAGCGTAAGCTAAACATCCGATGAAAACGTCAGTCAGGTGACGAACCAGGAAGCAACGGACTAACTGCATTCCATCTGAGCCGAATAATCACTCTGCATTAACACAATGACAAACGGAGCAGAACCTGATGAACTGGAGTTTCCTCTTTCTATATTAAACTCCGTATCCTCGATGAGTAACCACAACACACAGCAATAACAGCTAGCTGGCATGTAGCTCAGGCGTCCCTCAGGTGTCCAGATCAGAGACGGGAGGCAAGGGCTCAGCGTCACGGTGACTCTGCTGCAGTCAGAGTGCACACGTTGTGGTGGTTGACCCTGTTTTTGTTTCCCAGTTTCATAACTCACAGTGATCACTGCGCGACATTCGTGGTTTTGCATTCATTTATTCCAGTTACTAACTACATTTTACACCACTATCAGAACGTTTTACTGACAGCAAACTTCAACACTAATGTCCTGTTTGTTGAAGCAGCCACAGCAACTACACAGGCAGGAACGCTGAAGTCAAGCATGAATACTGAAAGGAGACGAAGAGGCATGTGAGCCAAAGATGTGAGCAGTTCTTCATACAGCACTTTCTAACACTGCCGGGCAGTGAGGATGCAGCCAGTTCATGCAGCAGACAAATGTACACGCAGATTTTTAAGCACATTCAACCAGTGTTGGACCTGCTCGTATGAGACAGCTGTCACAGCGTTAGTCACTGTTAGCAGAGACTCCAGTCTGCAGTTCACACACTTCACTGACGAACCACCGAATTCTACAGTTACATTAGGCTAGATGATCAGAGACGGTTTGTGTTTCACGTCTCCACTTCTGTCTATATTCACACACTCTCTCCCTCTGTCTCTCTTCGGGGAGTTGGTCAGGTGACGTTTAAACATCATTAAATAATTCTCTGCCAAACCTCGAAATTTCAGAGCAACCTCTAGTTGTTAGAACTATTTTATAATCAAGAGCTATAACCAAGTCACATATCCGATTGTACAAATGATCTATTAGTTTCACTGTACAGCGAAGAAATTCTGTTCTCTACAACATCGAAGTTTATGTTTTAGAGGAAACACAGGGTTTCTCTTCACTCACCAGCAGTCCTCGGCCTGTAGAAATAATTCAACAGTCGTCCACCATCAAACCGGGGAGAGCTGAAGACCGACACCGAGGAATTTGTGCTCCCGACTCAAACAATGCTGCGAGTCTCGACAGGGCTCAGCTTAGAAAAGGAAGTCAGTCTGTCTGAACACAAAAAGGAAAAACATTATCATTTAGAACTGAAACGATTAGTTGATTAATCCATTAGTCAATCAACAGACAAATAATCAACTATTGTAATAATCGATCAATCGTTGAAGTCATTTTTTAAGCAAAACTACACAAACTTCTCTTCTCTTCTCAACAGCCTAATCAGAGAAGCATCAAAGCAAAGAGACAAAACCTTCCAACTGACAAAGAGCTAAGAGCTGTGAACACACCTGAACGGTACTTTAGATCTGAGCGAGTCGCCAAAAGATTCAGCGCTGTCAGGAGGACGGACGGAGCTGCAGCAGCAATAGCGTTGGCATGAGGGCAGCGATGGTGAAAGCTCACGTTATAAAGGCTGCCTGGTACACCTGTATGAATGTGATTGGATGTTACTAGTCAGCTGACCAGCATCAACGAGCCAGTGACGGAGCGTAAGCTAAACATCCGATGAAAACGTCAGTCAGGTGACGAACCAGGAAGCAACGGACTAACTGCATTCCATCTGAGCCGAATAATCACTCTGCATTAACACAATGACAAACGGAGCAGAACCTGATGAACTGGAGTTTCCTCTTTCTATATTAAACTCCGTATCCTCGATGAGTAACCACAACACACAGCAATAACAGCTAGCTGGCATGTAGCTCAGGCGTCCCTCAGGTGTCCAGATCAGAGACGGGAGGCAAGGGCTCAGCGTCACGGTGACTCTGCTGCAGTCAGAGTGCACACGTTGTGGTGGTTGACCCTGTTTTTGTTTCCCAGTTTCATAACTCACAGTGATCACTGCGCGACATTCGTGGTTTTTGCATTAATTTATTCCAGTTACTAACTACATTTTACACCACTATCAGAACGTTTTACTGACAGCAAACTTCAACACTAATGTCCTGTTTGTTGAAGCAGCCACAGCAACTACACAGGCAGGAACGCTGAAGTCAAGCATGAATACTGAAAGGAGACGAAGAGGCATGTGAGCCAAAGATGTGAGCAGTTCTTCATACAGCACTTTCTAACACTGCCGGGCAGTGAGGATGCAGCCAGTTCATGCAGCAGACAAATGTACACGCAGATTTTTAAGCACATTCAACCAGTGTTGGACCTGCTCATATGAGACAGCTGTCACAGCGTTAGTCACTGTTAGCAGAGACTCCAGTCTGCAGTTCACACACTTCACCGACGAACCACCGAATTCTACAGTTACGTTAGGCTAGATGATCAGAGACGGTTTGTGTTTCACGTCTCCACTTCTGTCTATATTCACACACTCTCCCTCTGTCTCTCTTCGGGAGTTGGTCAGGTGACGTTTAAACATCATTAAATAATTCTCTGCCAAACCTCGAAATTTCAGAGCAACCTCTAGTTGTTAGAACTATTTTATAATCAAGAGCTATAACCAAGTCACATATCCGATTGTACAAATGATCTATTAGTTTCACTGTACAGCGAAGAAATTCTGTTCTCTACAACATCGAAGTTTATGTTTTAGAGGAAACACAGGGTTTCTCTTCACTCACCAGCAGTCCTCGGCCTGTAGAAATAATTCAACAGTCGTCCACCATCAAACCGGGGAGAGCTGAAGACCGACACCGAGGAATTTGTGCTCCCGACTCAAACAATGCTGCGAGTCTCGACAGGGCTCAGCTTAGAAAAGGAAGTCAGTCTGTCTGAACACAAAAAGGAAAAACATTTCTTATCATTTAGAACTGAAACGATTAGTTGATTAATCCATTAGTCAATCAACAGACAAATAATCAACTATTGTAATAATCGATCAATCGTTGAAGTCATTTTTTAAGCAAAACTACACAAACTTCTCTTCTCTTCACAACAGCCTAATCAGAGAAGCATCAAAGCAAAGAGACAAAACCTTCCAACTGACAAAGAGCTAACAGCTGTGAACACACCTGAACGGTACTTTAGATCTGAGCGAGTCGCCAAAAGATTCAGCGCTGTCAGGAGGACGGACGGAGCTGCAGCAGCAATAGCGTTGGCATGAGGGCAGCGATGGTGAAAGCTCACGTTATAAAGGCTGCCTGGTACACCTGTATGAATGTGATTGGATGTTACTAGTCAGCTGACCAGCATCAACGAGCCAGTGACGGAGCGTAAGCTAAACATCCGATGAAAACGTCAGACAGGTGAAGAACCAGGAAGCAACGGACTAACTGCATTCCATCTGAGCCGAATAATCACTCTGCATTAACACAATGACAAACGGAGCAGAACCTGATGAACTGGAGTTTCCTCTTTCTATATTAAACTCCGTATCCTCGATGAGTAACCACAACACACAGCAATAACAGCTAGCTGGCATGTAGCTCAGGCGTCCCTCAGGTGTCCAGATCAGAGACGGGAGGCAAAGGGCTCAGCGTCACGGTGACTCTGCTGCAGTCAGAGTGCACACGTTGTGGTGGTTGACTCTGTTTTTGTTTCCCAGTTTCATAACTCACAGTGATCACTGCGCGACATTCGTGGTTTTTGCATTCATTTATTCCAGTTACTAACTACATTTTACACCACTATCAGAACGTTTTACTGACAGCAAACTTCAACACTAATGTCCTGTTTGTTGAAGCAGCCACAGCAACTACACAGGCAGGAACGCTGAAGTCAAGCATGAATACTGAAAGGAGACGAAGAGGCATGTGAGCCAAAGATGTGAGCAGTTCTTCATACAGCACTTTCTAACACTGCCGGGCAGTGAGGATGCAGCCAGTTCATGCAGCAGACAAATGTACACGCAGATTTTTAAGCACATTCAACCAGTGTTGGACCTGCTCATATGAGACAGCTGTCACAGCGTTAGTCACTGTTAGCAGAGACTCCAGTCTGCAGTTCACACACTTCACCGACGAACCACTGAATTCTACAGTTACATTAGGCTAGATGATCAGAGACGGTTTTTGTTTCACGTCTCCACTTCTGTCTATATTCACACACTCTCTCCCTCTGTCTCTCTTCGGGGAGTTGGTCAGGTGACGTTTAAACATCATTAAATAATTCTCTGCCAAACCTCGAAATTTCAGAGCAACCTCTAGTTGTTAGAACTATTTTATAATCAAGAGCTATAACCAAGTCACATATCCGATTGTACAAATGATCTATTAGTTTCACTGTACAGCGAAGAAATTCTGTTCTCTACAACATCGAAGTTTATGTTTTAGAGGAAACACAGGGTTTCTCTTCACTCACCAGCAGTCCTCGGCCTGTAGAAATAATTCAACAGTCGTCCACCATCAAACCGGGAGAGCTGAAGACCGACACCGAGGAATTTGTGCTCCGACTCAAACAATGCTGCGAGTCTCGACAGGGCTCAGCTTAGAAAAGGAAGTCAGTCTGTCTGAACACAAAAAGGAAAAACATTATCATTTAGAACTGAAACGATTAGTTGATTAATCCATTAGTCAATCAACAGACAAATAATCAACTATTGTAATAATCGATCAATCGTTGAAGTCATTTTTTAAGCAAAACTACACAAACTTCTCTTCTCTTCACAACAGCCTAATCAGAGAAGCATCAAAGCAAAGAGACAAAACCTTCCAACTGACAAAGAGCTAACAGCTGTGAACACACCTGAACGGTACTTTAGATCTGAGCGAGTCGCCAAAAGATTCAGCGCTGTCAGGAGGACGGACGGAGCTGCAGCAGAATAGCGTTGGCATGAGGGCAGCGATGGTGAAAGCTCACGTTATAAAGGCTGCCTGGTACACCTGTATGAATGTGATTGGATGTTACTAGTCAGCTGACCAGCATCAACGAGCCAGTGACGGAGCGTAAGCTAAACATCCGATGAAAACGTCAGTCAGGTGACGAACCAGGAAGCAACGGACTAACTGCATTCCATCTGAGCCGAATAATCACTCTGCATTAACACAATGACAAACGGAGCAGAACCTGATGAACTGGAGTTTCCTCTTTCTATATTAAACTCCGTATCCTCGATGAGTAACCACAACACACAGCAATAACAGCTAGCTGGCATGTAGCTCAGGCGTCCCTCAGGTGTCCAGATCAGAGACGGGAGGCAAAGGGCTCAGCGTCACGGTGACTCTGCTGCAGTCAGAGTGCACACGTTGTGGTGGTTGACTCTGTTTTTGTTTCCCAGTTTCATAACTCACAGTGATCACTGCGCGACATTCGTGGTTTTTGCATTCATTTATTCCAGTTACTAACTACATTTTACACCACTTTCAGAACGTTTTACTGACAGCAAACTTCAACACTAATGTCCTGTTTGTTGAAGCAGCCACAGCAACTACACAGGCAGGAACGCTGAAGTCAAGCATGAATACTAACTTGGTAAACTTTAGGAAAAACTCACCTGTGCCATTTTTGTACATTTATTTATTTTGCAGGCCAATGAACGAGCTTGTTACAGTTAACAGACTAGCAAACAGACAACTGCGCAGTATTATGTCTTGAATGAAAAAAACTCGAGTTTAAACCAGTTCAGACCTGTGGAACATGATGAAGACGAGCTCTGATTGGCTGCTGGTCACCTGCAGGTGTTACTGACTTTAATGAAGTAGAACATGTGATGACACACACACACACACACACACACACTGCCCCAGTACAGATCACTCTGTGTTATATAATCAAAGCAGAATAATAAAATGCAGAAAACTAAATCAATATATATAAATTTTATACCCTGGCAACAGAGAATCCTGCTCTCTGATTGGCTGTCAGCTGTCTGAAATTACTCCTTATGAACGCCACAGTGCACTAACATTTACTAGTCGCCATTTTATTACAGTGTCTGAGCTGAGTGTAAATGTCTCTGCTAGATACAAAACAAAAAGAACGCTCCTCAGCCAGCGGTGCTTTAGTGTTATGTTACCTTCTACTCCACCACATCTCAGAGGAAATATTGTACTTTTTACTGCACTACATTTATCTGATAACTTCAGTTATTATCAGATTAAGATTTTACAAATAAATGATCAGTTTTTATAATATGATAATATAAAGTAGTTAAAGAAGCTCCTCCTCCACCAGCTGTAACATTAATGTGCTGCTTGTTTGTTAATGCTTCAGTAATAATTATTAAAATAATATGATAAATATGATATTATAACACTCTGAAAAGGACCGTTCTGCCCAACACGCACTTTTAAAGGTCCAGTGTGGAACATTTAGGGGACTCTATTTGCAGAATGTACTTTTATTGAAGTCAACTCTTGAACGCAGGACTTTTACCTAAGTATAATATATGAGTACTACCAGTGTCCACAGCTTGTACACTACTTTGTGCTAAATTGCTGCTGTGTGTGTTGGATCTGCTGGTTGTGACACAGCAAAAAGCAGACTCAATAAATACTCATCGACTGGAGGAAAACAGATATATATATAGCCACATTCAGAGCAGAGGCTGTTAGAGCAGCACATTAATGAACATGGTGTCACATGTGTTCTGTCCACATACTTTTGGCCGTGTAGTGCAGCAGGGTTGGATACTGCAGAGCGGAGGCTGAGTGGGAAACGACTCATCGAAAAGATAAAACTTTATTCATCATAAAATGATGTCAGACTGCAGGCACTCTGTGTTTGTGTGTGTGTGACTCAGCTCTGACTCACAGAAAGTGATGATAATGATGATGATGATGATGATGAGTGGGAGGTGAGGAGACTGAACAGGATAAAAATTCTTCTTCTTGGTGTTCGTGTTTACCTGCAGAGGATGATTTGGGATTTTTGGAGATCATATCAAAATTACAACTTAAATAGTTCAACATTTTTAGAAATATTCTTATCGTGTTTCTCTGAGTGAGAAAAAAAACCCCTGTAAAGCTTTCTGAGCAACAGGTGAGATCTCATTAGTTTAATCTGTACAAAACCTGAACTGTAAAACTACAGTTTGTGGTTTCAGGAAGTGTTATGTGTTGGAACTATTTCTTGCCTAACAACAGTGTATCAGTCCGCCCAGTACTTGTGTGCTGTGTCTCTACTCTGGAAAGTGACAATAAGTCTGTCACCGCTGTTGTTCATCAAGTGTTCATGTTTCAGCACAAACTGTTGTATTCAGTTCAGGAGGTGGACCCAAGTGCAGACAACACGCACAGAGATGGTGGAATGACTTTATTTACCTACTGTGAAGGAAGACAAAACAACTGAGGGTGGCTGAGAAATTCCGGTAAGTGTCCAACAAAGAGTAACCCATGAGAAGTCCAACAAAGAGTAACCCATGAGATGTCCAACAAAGGGTAATCCATGAGAAGTCCAACAAAGAGTAACCCATGAGAAGTCCAACAAAGGTAACCCATGAAAAGTCCCACAAAGAGTAACCCATGAGAAGTCCAACAAAGAGTAACCCATGAAAAGTCCAACAAAGAGTAACCCATGAGAAGTCCAACAAAGAGTAACCCATGAGAAGTCCAACAAAGGGTAATCCATGAGAAGTCCAACAAAGGGTAACCCATGAAAAGTCCCACAAAGAGTAACCCATGAGAAGTCCAACAAAGGTAACCCATGAAAAGTCCAACAAAGGTAACCCATGAAAAGTCCAACAAAGGTAACCCATGAGAAGTCCGACAATGGGTGACCCATGAGAAGTCCGACAATGGGTGACCCATGAGAAGTCCGACAAAGGTAACCCATGAGAAGTCCCACAAAGAGTAATCCATGAGAAGTCCAACAAAGGTAACCCATGAGAAGTCCAACAAAGAGTAACCCATGAGAAGTCCAACAATAGGTAACCCATGAGAAGTCCCACAAAGAGTAACCCATGAGAAGTCCAACAAAGGTAACCCATGAAAAGTCCGACAATGGGTAACCCATGAGAAGTCCGACAAAGGTAACCCATGAGAAGTCCGACAATGGGTAACTCATGAGAAGTCCAACAATGGGTAACCCATGAGAAGTCCGACAATGGGTAACTCATGAGAAGTCCTACAAAGGTAACCCATGAGAAGTCCAACAAAGAGTAACCCATGAGAAGTCCAACAAAGAGTAACCCATGAGAAGTCCAACAAAGGTAACCCATGAAAAGTCCAACAAAGGTAACCCATGAAAAGTCCAACAAAGGTAACCCATGAAAAGTCCAACAAAGGTAACCCATGAGAAGTCCGACAATGGGTGACCCATGAGAAGTCCGACAATGGGTGACCCATGAGAAGTCCGACAATGGGTGACCCATGAGAAGTCCGACAAAGGTAACCCATGAGAAGTCCACAAAGGTAATCCATGAGAAGTCCAATAATGGGTAACCCATGAGAAGTCCCACAAAGAGTAACCCATGAGAAGTCCAACAAAAGTAACCCATGAGAAGTCCAACAAAGGTAACCCATGAGAAGTCCAACAAAGGTAACCCATGAGAAGTCCCACAAAGAGTAACCCATGAGAAGTCCCACAAAGAGTAATCCATGAGAAGTCCAACAAAGGTAACCCATGAGAAGTCCAACAAAGAGTAACCCATGAGAAGTCCAACAAAGGTAACCCATGAGAAGTCCGACAATGGGTAACCCATGAGAAGTCCGACAAAGGTAACCCATGAGAAGTCCAACAATGGGTAACTCATGAGAAGTCCAACAATGGGTAACCCATGAGAAGTCCGACAAAGGTAACCCATGAGAAGTCCGACAATGGGTAACTCATGAGAAGTCCGACAAAGGTAACCCATGAGAAGTCCAACAAAAAGTAACCCATGAGAAGTCCGACAATGGGTAACTCATGAGAAGTCCGACAAAGGTAACCCATGAGAAGTCCGACAATGGGTAACTCATGAGAAGTCCAACAATGGGTAACCCATGAGAAGTCCGACAATGGGTAACTCATGAGAAGTCCGACAAAGGTAACCCATGAGAAGTCCAACAAAAAGTAACCCATGAGAAGTCCGACAATGGGTAACTCATGAGAAGTCCGACAAAGGTAACCCATGAGAAGTCCGACAATGGGTAACTCATGAGAAGTCCGACAAAGGGTAACCCATGAGAAGTCCAACAAAGAGTAACCCATGAGAAGTCCAACAAAGGTAACCCATGAAAAGTCCAACAAAGGTAACCCATGAGAAGTCCAACAAAGGTAATCCGTGAGAAGTCCAACAAAGGTAATCCGTGAGAAGTCCAACAAAGAGTAACCCATGAGAAGTCCAACAAAGGTAATCCGTTAGAAGTCCAACAAAGAGTAACCCATGAGAAGTCCCACAAAGAGTAATCCATGAGAAGTCCAACAAAGGTAACCCATGAGAAGTCCAACAAAGAGTAACCCATGAGAAGTCCAACAAAGAGTAACCCATGAGAAGTCCAACAAAGGTAACCCATGAGAAGTCCAACAATGGGTAACCCATGAGAAGTCCAATAATGGGTAACCCATGAGAAGTCCAACAAAGGGTAATCCACAAGGAGAACACAGAGGCACAGGGAAAATGCAGGACTGAGGCTCAAATACAGAACTGGTGGGGACAAATGCAGGACACATGGTACATCTACGAACTGACACTGAACAAACGAAAAACTCGGACTAAATACAGTCTGGTAGGGGAGACAACGAGACACAGGTGCAACTAATTAGGGCGGGGCAAACTATCTAAACTGGAGGGAAAAGCAAACAAAGACAGGAAGTAAAACCACAAGACACATGAGGAGAGGAGAACACTTCAAAATAAAACAGGAAATAACAGGACAAAAACTTCCCTCAGATATTTCAGACGTGGAACTAAAGAAGATGAAAGTGCCAGAAAACAAACCCTCACGTGATCGACTCTGCACGACGTGAACACGGCATGAGGCGGCAAAAGAACGCTAACAAAGTAAACATTATATATCGTTATTAAATGCACAGATGTTTGTGTCCGGTTCAGCAGGTAACAAGTCGTTCATGCTCAGGTAGTGACCGTCCTTCTGTTATTGACCTCTGACCTCTCTCTCTCTGTCTCAGGCTCTACCTGCAGCTCGCGGCGGGGGGCGTGGCCTGGATGTCTCAGTGAGTGGAGTCAGACGCCAGCGCAGAGACCTCCGTAACCTGCTGCCTTATGAGGAGCAGATGATGTCATATCCTGCCACTCAGGGAGGAGGCAGGGCCAACGACCTGTACTATCAATCAGATGACTGGAGGGGGCGGGGCTTGGACCAGGCCCTGCAGCGATTGGTGGAGAGGGACCAGAAGCGGGAGCAAGAAGAGGAGCAGCGAGCAGGTTGGAGGGCTTTAATCATTTCACACACGACCTATCACTTATTTTCTGTAAATATTACGACTTTTTTCTACATTATATTTTTCTCAAAATAGTATGACTGTTGTTTGGAGAAATAGAAAATGAGCAATCAAACGTGTCCGCAGTTTACCTGGCTGCTCTGCTCCGCCTACTGAGCGAGGCAGAGAGCGCGGGATTGGTCGGCCCGGGTGACGTGGAGGTGGTGGAGGAAGAGGAAGATGAGGAGGACGATCAGGCGCCACCAGGGGACTTCCAGGGCCCGGCCCCTCCAGACTACGATGAAACGGGGCGGGGGCTGAACATGGGGAGACCCCCAGCTGCCTGGTGGGGCCTCCTGGAGCCCCAGCTGGCTCAGGCACTGCTGGACAGGTGAACGCCACTTCCTGTTTCTATTTACACCAGCGTGACTGGGGTTGAGAACATTGTAGTGAATCTTAATTCTTCTGAATCTCTTCTCTAACCTCTTCAGGTTCAGTATTTGTCAGTAGTCAAAGTTATGAATAATAACCTTAACCTGTGATTGTCAGGATGGAGCCTCAGGTGGCTCAGACGCTGCTGGAGCGAGCGAGACAGGAGAGACTTCAGCAGGCTGGACGAGTTTCATCAGGACTGAACGGAGGAGGAGACCAGGACACTCTGAGGTGATCCAACACTCACATACAGACACTCAGTAACATCCAAATTAATACATAAATAATACAGTACAATATATTCATATTACATGGACATACTGGACATACTACTTTTTTTTACGTCTTCATTATCGACACATTGCGTCTTCCTTCACATACAGAGACATGAGCTCTAACGTACCTGTCTCTCCTCCTCAGACGTCTGGTTGCTAGGTTACTGTCCAGCATTGGCCCTAACAACGCCCAGGTGATCTCCTCCGGACGCCGAGCGAGGAGGGACCTGTCCGTCGCAGCAGTTGAACCCGTTAGCTCCGCCCACAGGAGAACCCGCCGTTCCCTTGACAACGTGGCTCCTCCATCGCCTAGCAATGACCCCCCTCTGCTCAGAGTGAAGAGGCTGGAGGAGGAGGAGGAGGAGGAGCTCCGCCCCCCCACTGCCGGGCTGCAGAGGATGAAACGCATCGATACCATGGCAACCGCAGCCGTGGAAGAACTGAATCATGGGAGTCGTAGGCGCCGGAGGAGAGCTGCCCTGAACTACGACCCCCAAATACTGATCGATCAGATTGTGGAGTACATGAGGGAGTAAGAGGAGAAGAGAGGAGGAGGAGAGAGGAGAGAGAGGAGGAGAGAGAGAGAGAGAGGAGGAGAGAGGAGAAGAGAGAAGGAGAGAGGAGGAGGAGAAGAAAGGAAAGGAGAGAGAGGAGAGGAGGAGAGAGGAGAAGAGAGAAGGAGAGAGAGAGGAGGAGAGAGAGAGGAGGAGAGAGGAGGAGGAGAAGAAAGGAAAGGAGAGAGGAGAGGAGAGAGAGGAGGAGAGAGGAGGAGAGGAGAGAGAGAGGAGGAGAGAGAAGAGAAGAGAGAGGAGAGAGGAGGAGAGGAGGAGAGGAGAGAGAGAGGAGGAGAGAGGAGAGAGAGGAGGAGAGAGGAGGAGGAGAGAGGAGGAGAGGACAAGTAGGAGGAGATACTGTAGATGGAGGGAGGAGGAGGAGGAGGAGGAGGAGGAGGTGTATTTTGTCGTTGTCTTTTTATTTCCTGTAATTTTTTTTGCTGCTTTTGGTGAAAATGTATCTGATCAGTCGTTTGTTGCTAAAATGAAAAAAAAAAACAGATGGAGTGAAGTGGGCGGAGCTTTAGTTTACAAAATCTGGAATTTCAAAATAAATTCCTTCATGTTTCCTGGAAAGGACGACGTAATTCGATACAGAAACATGAAGAAAGATAGAAAGATGCCAAATAATAAACGATCATTGTTCTGACATTAATTCATGAATAGAAACGTAAACATTGAACTGGATTTCTTTTATGAAAAAGTAATTTTCAGTTTTCTAGATTTAATGTGTGACTAACTTTAACTGATCAAGTGTCTCAGTAAATAAAGACGCGGCTTTAAAAACGGCTTCAAACTAACTGGGTAATTCAAATGAATGCATTTAAAAATGAAGATGAACCAATAAAGTTTTCTTCATACATCACAACATGAATATGAAATCGACATCTCAAGGTAAATCTGCATAAACTGAAACAGGTAGCAACTATTTTATTTTTCTGACATTTAAAGTAAAACTATGTCCAGAGCTTATCTATGTTATAGATATTTTGAGGCTGAAAGAAAGCTCTGGATCAATAATAACTTATTGTGTGGAGCACCTGATAATATGGATCCATCACTGCTAACAAAGTATATCTGAGGACCTTTTTGAAGAAGGATTCTTAGATTTATTGTCTATTTACGAAGCAGCTTGTCAGCATGGACACTTTTAAAATCCTACTGAAGTGAATGCTGAATTTGATTAATACTGATGTGTAAATCATTGTGTCATCTGCATAGAGACACTCAGCAGACTCTAAGGATTGACCCTTGTGGGACGCCGTTCTCTCCGTTAACCAGCCCTGCTCTGCAGGTCAGCTGAACATGCTCAACTTGTACTGTATGAAAAATAATATGAATTAATATTTATTTGGGTTTAAATTGAGCTTTGGAAATGGAAATGAACAAACTAATAACTGTCTCAGAACTCTGTCTCTATTTGACCTATAATTAGGACCAAATCACCTCGTTTTTGCAGGAAACTTTCTCATTAATTACATATTTTCCCCCAGTTTGGTCAGTGGAGTGGCTTTAAACACTACAGTACCCACAATCCTCAGCAGTCGTTTGCAAAATCCAAGAAAAATCAGTTCAAATTTCAAAATTTATCCATCAGTCAGATCAACCTCTAACTTCACCTGGCCATCAGCTGCCCGGCAACACAGTCTGAAGCTCTCTGATTGGTTGTTTCTGACAGCAATGGTTTCTGGGACTTGCAGTTGACCCCGCCCACTCTGCTTCTCTATAAAAAGGTCACAATTTTAAAGAATTACCGTTAAAAACAACTTCACACTGACTCCACGTTCCCTCCTCCAGTGTGAATCTGTTTCTGGAAAAGACAGACAGTTGATGGACAGTGACCGTAACCGTGGCTACGGCTCATCAGCTCTGTGATTGGTTCGTTCCTGTTGTGTTCGTGTACTTCAGCTTGTGTGCAGCAGCTCTGTCGGTGTGATCACTCGTTTGTCTGTGGTGAAACAAAAACCTTTTCTTTATCTCACACTCTGAATTAAAGTCAGTATCCACCACAAACTGTCTGTTTGCTTCTGTCTCTGCTGCAGAAACACAAAATATTCAAGTTTTACACACAAGTTTTTAAATCTTGTAAACTTTCTGTTCCTGATGAACATTTTCCAAATGCAGCTTTTAATTTTATTTCCAGGCAGCTGCTGGTTTCAGACGATCAGCAGGGATGTGAAGTTTACAGGATGTTCCTGTAAAGGGTTAAACCTTTAAAAACACAAATATGATGTCGACTAAATGATCTCACCTCAAGGTCCACGTAGTAGGTGTTCTGGAGTTTTCAATCACATTACATGATCTTCATCGTGTGGTATGAGGAGAGAATATGGTGAAGACAACTGGGTGACTTCATCTGCTGATGAAGATTGTGTGATATGATCTAAAGCTCCAGAATAGCTACTAAATGGACCTTGAGGTGAGAGTATTTCTATCAGCTGCTGTTTTGAAGGTCATGAAAGAAGTTTGAAGCTCAGTAAATATGAAGCTTCAGAGCAGCGTTTCAGAGCTGGTGGTGATTTAAAACTGACTCAGACTTGAAACAGCTGCTCTGTGAAACAGGACTTACCTGGTCAGGTAACTTAAGCTAAGCTGGAAACATAATTCAACAGGTAACATCTTCAGGTAACAGCAGTTAAGCGAGTTACGTCGCCTAAACAGGTAGCTTTACTTGAGAAGGTCATTTCATCTGGTCAGGTAAGATCATCAGGTACCTTCAAATAAACTGGTGACATCAATTAAACAGGTAACTTTACCTGGTCAAGTACTTTTACTGCATCAGGTAAAATCCTCATCCCTAAAACAGGTAACCTCACCTGACTGAGAGACTTATCGTCACTGCTCACCTTGAATCCCTCTCACTGGAGACCAAGTCAGAAATTTAGGTGTAATTATGGATTCTGACCTAAATCTCAACGGACACATCGGCTGCTGTCACCTCAGAAATATCTCCAGAACTACAAGCAGGACCTTGGAAATCTTCATGCATTCATTTTGAGTCGGCTTGACAGTCAGACAGCTGCAGCTGGTCCAGAATGCTGAGCCAGGTTCTGACCCGGACTAAGAAAATGGACACCGGTGCTGAGCTCGCTGCACTGGCTTCCTGTGTGCCTGTTGCTTGTTTATAAAGCACTCCAGGTGCTGGTCTGCTTACTGTTCCCGGGTCAGAGCAAACGTTTCTGTTCGCCAGGACTCTTAGAGAAATCCTGGGCAACACTCACCTGCACTGCAATATTTAGCTATTTATACTTTCTTATTTTCTAGCCAATCTGTTTTTAATGTCTTTCTAACTTTTATCTTGTGGATCTCTTGTCTGTACTTTTGCATTTTTTGTTTTACTGTTACTGTATTTTTTATTCTGTTAGAAGTTGCCGGGCAGCAAAGTTAGAGCAGCGTTTAAGAAATCCTCCCTGTGACATTTGTTTGTTTTCTCTCAGCTTTATTCTGAAACAGCTGTTCTGTGGACCAGGACTCACCTGGACAGGTAACATTTTCTGGTAACTTCAGTTACACATCACATGATTGGGTAACTTTACCTGCTCAGGTAACTTCACCAGGTAAATGACCGGATAATATCATCTGGTAACTTCAGTTTGACAGTAACATCACTTACACAGGTAACTTTACCTAATTAACTAACCAGGTAGATTAACTTACCTGGCTGCTTAACGTCATCAGTTTAACTTCAGATAAACTGGTTACAGGTCATGTTACCTGGTCAGGTAATGTTATGAGGTAACATCACCTACACTGTATTTTGTTGTCAAAATTTTGCATTTATTTTTAATGCAGCAGTCACATGACCTGAACAGCAGGACGACCTGCTCTGTCTCTGATTGGCTGTTAACAGATGATGTCACACTCTGATGTGCCATCTTTCAGTGATTCGGAGAAAACTGATCAAATCTATAATTTATTCTCACACGTGAATAAAAACATTAACACACAAACATACATAAATACTGTTTATGTTACTGTCACTGTACATCTGTTCTGACATGCAGGAAACATTCTGTAAGTACAAACAACAAACTTTATAAAATGATTCGTTTTCTTTTGAGGGTAAACTGTACGGAGACACATTAGAGACAATTTTCAGCTTCCGTTTGTGTCGTGTTGACTCGTTCAAAACGTAACAGTCAAGCTAATAAGCCCACGCCACTGTAACCATGGCAACTTGTTTTCGCGCTTGACCCCGATGAAGACATTTCTATTGTTTGCTGATTTCTTTTTGGCACTCAGTAAAATGTTGCCACGGTTACATCATTTTATTAATTAATTTAATCATTTGTATTTAACAGTTTGATCTGACAAATCGTCGTTACTGTCCTGTAAAAACCATGTATCTCAAAAAGCTTTTCATAAGCTAAGGTTTTCACCTTAGTGACAATATATTTCTCAGATAATTAAATTTGTTTTTTAAATTATTTTTTCACTTAAGAAGTTGGAATTTTCTCGCCGATAAAAGAACAATTGATTCTTAAGTTTACATCTGGAAAGTTAAACTTGAAAAAATGGAGATATGTGGTTTTCACTGGACAGCGACGTCATGTGGCCTCTCACTTTTACATTTAACTAAACAAATTCAAAAACTTGTAAATGTCCAGATTGTGCGATGCTATATGTTGATAAATGTAGTTCTACACCTACACATGCTCTATGAAAACAACATTTTGTACAGACTGAAAGTTTCTAACTGTTAAACTGAAGCTAACAGGCAGAAACACTCAGTTCAAGGCAACATTATCTAATAAACAAGAAACAGCCTGGAAGACTCACTGAAGGGAAAAACTGCACAAGCTACTTTGTTTTGTGCTTCAAAGGTCAAAGGTCATGCTGACAGGAAACTCTGAGATTTTAGTAAAATTTTCTTGTTCTGTGTTTTTTCCAGAGTCAGATGTTTCAGATGGATATCAGTTTTATCAGTGTTTAGCCTAGCTTAGCACAAAGACTGGAATCACGGGGAAACTGCTAGCCTAGCTTAGCACAAATACTGGAAGTAGAACCCAGAGGCTAACTGGCTCTTAAGCTAATTCAAAGCTAAGTGGACCCAAAGATAACTTTATGCTAACTCGACCTACAAGCTAAATCTAAGCTAATTGGACCCAGATGCTAAATGGATCTTAAGCTAATTCTAAGCTAAATGGACCCAGAAATCAAATGGACCTGAAGCTAACTCTATACTAACTTGACTCAGAAGCTAACTCTAAGCTAAGTGGACCTAGCCAACAAGGCACAACATGTAAATCAGACAGATTTGAAGATCCTAAGCTAAGCTAAACAGAGATGAGACTGAAACATCCGACTCCAAGAGGATTTGACTCAAATCTCAGACGGCTGCTTTGAGGTTCAGATTTAATGTCGACATGTTTCAAACTCACAGATGATTTTATAGAACATGTTGTGCTTCTGTTTGTGGCGTCGCTGCAGATGCTGACAGATAACGGAGAACTAAATGAAAGCTCTCCTTTCCATCCCTCCTCCTCTATTTTTTTCCCCATCATACCACCTCCTCTCTCCCCTTCCTACCTTCACACTTGCATAGCTCTGGGAACATGAATATAATGTTAGACAAACATATCAAAATGTATAGCCTGCTATAAAAGAAGTGACGTTATGCCAAAATGTAGCAAGAAAAGAAGATGTAGTACTTTAATAATCGGGACAAACACATCGTCAGTACAGTCTCATGACAGTACCACACTTCTAAAGTGCTGCTGTTGGTTCAGAACTGCATTTGAACTTTATGTTATTCATGCTGGAGATGCAGAGAGTCTCTAAATCCTGTCCAAAGCTTCCTGCCTCAACACATCAACACAGACACAATACTGCGGGACACTAAACCGCCAGGCAAGCTGTGACACAGGTAAGATGTTCTTAATTGAACATATGGACACACTTTACTAATGTTCATATAGACCTACTGTATCGCTACAATATATCCTGTGTTCTGCACCTTTACTGTCGTTTCTTTCCTCTTTTCTCGTCTGCTTTTCTTTCTGAACTCACTCTTTTAATTCCCGTTCCTCTTTATCCTTCTTTCCTCACCGTGACAACATTAAGGTGGAGATGGTTGCCAGGAAACCAGGTGATGATGAGAGGAGAGAAGGAGGAATGTCGTGTTCTTCTTCTGGCTCGTTTTGATATTTATCTCCTCTAATGAGGATGATGGTGATGATTAAGGATGGACAGATCATAAGGAGGAGAAGTGAAGACCAACCGCCCCTGAAGAGGAGGAGAAGGAAGAGAAACAAGAATAAAGAAAACAGTCTGAGTTTGTGTGAAGCTTTAAAGAGACAGAGTGACAGTAGAAGAAGAACGGACTCACCTGGTGACTCTACGCTGACATCAGCAGACCTGTGGTCACTGCACAAACACAAACAGTCTCATTACAAACTTATTAAAGGTTTGTCCCCCCTACAGCTAATTCAAAGCTAACTAGACCTAGAAGCTAATTCTAAGCTACGTGGACCCAGTTGTCCTCCTGGATCCATCCTCTTCACTCTACATTTTGTCATCATAATTGTGAATACTATGATTTCTGGTGTGAATCTATTCTGTACACACAACTATTTCCTGTCTGTCTGCCCTGGGAGAGGGATCCCTCCTCTGCTGCTCTTCCTGAGCTTTCTAACGTTTTCCCTGTTTAAAGGGGTTTGAGGACAGAGGGTGTCGTATGCTGTAAAGCCCCCTGAGGCAAATTGTTTGTGACATTGGGCTGTAAAAATAAAATTGACTTGACTTGAACCAGAAGTTCACTGGACCCAAAGCTAACTCTATGCTAACGACACCTAGAAGCAAAAACTAAGCTAACTGGACCCCCAGATGCGCCGACCCCTCCCTCACCGTCCTTGGCGTCTGGCGGCAGCAGGGCATCCTGTCTGTTGGCGAGGACGAAGGCCAACGTGGCCAAGATGCCGGCATCCAGAACGCCCAAGATGGCCAGGATGTAGGCCCAGTGGACTGAACAGTTACCTGGAGAGAAGCTTCCCACCTGGAAACAAAAATACAAGATCATTGTCATCAATACAGGTCAATCCAACATCAATACGATTAAGACAGGATCAGTGTCGTGGATACAGGTCACTGAGCACCTGTTCAGTGTCTCTGGCAGAAACAGAGGAAACAGAGCGTCTTATGGCTCTTAATTGGTCCAGTCTGCTTAAAACATTGTAACATAACCAAAGCAGTTTATGTAACTCACATCTATTAATCTTCTTATTATATTTCCAATTACACAACATCAGTCTACATAATGGGATTTCATTTTCTGATGAGCACATACAGTATATCAATGGTTTTATCTTGTGGAAACTTTTCCAAGCAAAGATTATTTTTCATGTCCAAATATAAGCCAAGCTACAGCGCCTATAAAAAGCTTTCATGTTTGTTTCTGCCCACACAGATTCAGCTGTAATACTGAATATGTACGCAAACTAGTACTAGCAAAGTATTTTGTATTTTATATTTGTAGTTAATTTAGATCACTTAGTAAAGATTTGTTTTCACTTTGATATTAAAAGGTCATTTTCTGTTGATCACATTAAATCTACAACATAAAGACTTCCGGGGGGGGGTAAATACGTTTTATAGGCTCTGCTTTCTTTTATAGGTTTCTGTATAACCGGAGCAGGAGCTGTGTTCGCATTGCCGGCAGTAAGTCAGACCTGTTCCCGGTGCATGTTGGACTCCGCCAGGGCTGCCCTTTGTCACGGTTCTGTTCATAATTTATATGGACAGAATTTCTAGCGCAGTCAGGGGCGGAGGGTGTCGGTTTGGGAACCACAGGATCTCATCTCTGCTGTTTGCAGATGATGTCGTTCTGATGGCTTCTTCAAACCAGGACCTGCAGCATGCACTGGGACGGTTTGCAGCCAGTGTGAAGCAGCTGGGATGAGAATCAGCTCTTCCAAATCTGAGGCCATGGTTCTTGACGGAAAAAGGTGGTTTGCTCTCTTGGCGTGGGTGGGGAGTCCTTGCCTCAAGTGGAGGAGTTTAAGTATCTCGGGGTCTTGTTCACGAGTGAGGGACGGATGGGCGTGAGATTGACAGGCGGATCGGTGCAGCGTCTGCAGTGATGCGGGCGCTGTATCGGACCGTTGTGGTAAAGAAGGAGCTGAGTCGAAGACAAAGCTCTCGATTTACGGTCAATCTCACGCTCCTGCCCTCACCTATGGTCATGAGCTTTGGGTAGTGACCGAAAGGACAAGATCGCGGATACAAGCGGCGAAATGGGCTTCCTCCGCCCGGTGGCTGGGCGCTCCCTTAGAGATAGGGTGAGGAGCTCAGTCACACGGGGAGCTCGAGTAGAGCCGCTGCTCCTCCACGTCGAGAGGAGCCAGCTGAGGTGGCTAGGGCATCTGATCCGGATGCCTCCTGGACGCCTCCCTCGGGAGGTGTTCTGGGCATGTCCCACCGGGAGGCGGCCCCGGGGAAGACCCAGGACACGCTGGAGGGACTATGTCTCTCGGCTGGCCTGGGAACGCCTCGGGATCCCCCCGGAGGAGCTGGAGGAAGTGTCTGGGGCGAAGGAAGTCTGGGAGTCCCTGCTTAGACTGCTGCCCCCGCGACCCGGCCCGGATAAGCGGAAGAAGATGGATGGATGGATGGATGGATGGATGGATGGATGCTTTCTGTAGAGAAACATTAGTCCACAGAGACACTCGTCATGTAACACTCACAGAGTCTCCACACAGAGCTCTCATCTCTGGACTCTCCCACGAGTCTGGAAACAGAAGACAAGCCAACGCCAGACAGAAACCTGTGGAGACAGAGACAGACAGAGAGACAGACAGAAAGATGGACGGACGGACAGAGAATCAGACAGAGAAGGTTCAAATTCTGCTCTGATAACAGTACTGTATATAGATGAAGCCCCTCCCCCTCCACAGTTAATATTTCCTGTTATTGAAAGGAGGAAGCAGCAGGGTTCTGATCACAGCTGATCAGTGCTGTTTGAAAGGTTGGTTCAATAAGTTCACAACACAAACTGTGGCTGTTACATGTATTAAACAAGTCAGACATAATGGCTGCTCCACAAAAAAAATCAATATCCTGTTGTAAAGGCCTGGTCGCACCAAAACGCACCAATATCTACTTCTAGAAGTTTGGTGACATAGTGACTACTCACAGGCCTAGCTAGTAAACTACTGTAGCTGGCAAGCTAACGCTAACATGATAGTCAGCCAGGAACAAGCTAGCGCTAGTCAGTCAAATATCTTTCTATTTTCTCTCCTCATTTAGGACTTTTTTTCACCATTGTACACCATTTTATTCAATAAAGAGTTAGCATGAGCTTAGCATGCTTGTTAGTTTAGCTCAGTCTCTAACAGGACAATAAGTGTCCACAGTTTATTAACAGCTGTATCAGCATCATGTCCTCCTGTCTCCTAACTGTGTGGGAACCAGGTCTCTGTTGTGGAGCAGTTTACACTCTGACAGAGGAGCTTCAGTAAACCTGGATGGTGACACACAGCTAATAAGCTACGATAGCTTCCTCCATTTTGGACTCTCCAGCTCTCTGTCCACTCAAAGGTCAACTCTGTCAGGACGGCTTGCTATCGATCGACAGTGCAAATTTGCACATCAAAGTTCACCAAAGTTGAACTCTGTGTGAAACATTTGTGCGAATTTACTTCACCCCTGTGAGTGAATCCACTGATTGCTATGATTCTATTGAATGAATTCAAATTGCAGCAGAATTTCAGCGTTTTAAATGCTGCTGTGACAGTACATTAGATACAGCAGTAAAAATGAGATCTGACAGGATGCGATAGAACAGAGTCAAACTCCAGCCTGTTTAACCTCTGACTGCTACCATTATCACAAGTACCAGTAGAACCAGTAACTGACCTGCAGTGAGCTGCAGCCATGCACAGATCTTGTAGACGGTTGCAGCGCTGCAGAACCTGAAGAGACAGAGACAGAGGACGCTGGTCCACACCGCCCACAGAGACACTCCCACCAACACCGCCACCGACTGGAAGGACGGCAGAGGAGACAGACTGGACAGACCACCGCGACAGTCCGGGACCGGCCAGTCCGACTCCACACACACCTGACAACACACAGGCATACAGGGACACACAGGCATACAGGGACAGGCATACAGGGACACACAGGCATACAGGGACAGGCATACAGGGACACACAGGCATACAGAGACACACAGGCATACAGGGACACACAGGCATACAGGGACACACAGGCATACAGGGACAGGCATACAGGGACACACAGGCATACAGGGACACACAGGCATACAGGGACACACAGGCATACAGGGACAGGCATACAGGGACACACAGGCATACAGGGACACACAGGCATACAGGGACACACAGGCATACAGGGACAACAGTAGAAGCCACAGTATTCTTTGAAACAATGTGTCTTTGATTTCAGACAGAAGTAAACAAAAGCAGCTTCTTATTTCTAGCTGACCGTTGTTGATTTTGTCAGCTGAAATGAGCAGAAATGAAAATGTAAAATCAGATATTATTTTGTTCTTCCTGTGGCGATCAGCACCTTTAAGCATGCAAGCCCCTGCGTCACACTTACACACCAGTTTGAGCTGTCCAATGCTTAGTTATTGTTATTCCAAGGGTCATGTATAGAAAGACATGGTATTAACTGGTACAGAACTAAAAACACAATCTTTGTCGGTCCTTAACTCTGACTGGCACCCCGGCTCCGAGTCAAACCGCTACAAACCTGCTTTGCTGCTTAGCTTATATACTTGTTCATATAATCAAACAGTTTCACTCTTATTGTTCCAAGAGAAAAGTCTTTTAGAATGAGGACTAACTGATGTGTTGCCATGTAAATTTCCCCAAATCCAATTCAGTTTTAAGTCTGACTTAGTGTCATCCAGGACCGACTCCCACACAGTGGTTGTTCCAGTCCTGAATGGAGCTTTGAACGTTACCTCTAACCCCATAAACAAATGTATCTATTGCTATGCTAACTCTTGGCTTACAGAAGTAACGCGGGGTTACTTCTGTAGGTTGTAAGCTAGCTGAACATGCTAACGTTAGCAGCTTACATTCGAGCAGACAAACTGTTTAATCTATTCTTTATTGCTCTTGTGTTTTTGTGTTTTGGAAACTCTTTGTATGCAAAGTTTCTCTCTGACTACAGCTACATCTACAACACTTCAACATGTGGAGAAATACAAACACTGACACCCAGGAATGTATTATAAGATTTGGATATCGGACTCAAAGAAGCAACTGAAATTGATTTTTGTTTTTCTCTGCTACAGCAACATATCTGCTCTGTAAATTACTTGTCCTGTGTTCTCCTTTGAGAAAAAATCAGAAACCAAAAGGGAGAAATGTATATTTTATATTATCTGGTTTCATGGTGGCGCCCCCTAGTTTAATTTAGACAGCACACCGTTAGGTTGTCTATGTAGATGGAGACATTATTTCGATACAGCCAATCAAATCTCGCATAAAGCAGTAACGTCAGCGTTCTATCATAGGCAGAGCCAATCAGCAGCCTGCTACACAACACAAGAGTAACAGACTCAGAACAACAACCGCATGAACGCACGTCTTGTCCTTAACGAGCCACCAAACAAACGTTCTCCAGGTGAAAGTAAACTGCTAACGTCAGTTTGCAGGCTAGACAGCTAATTAGCTGCTCAGCTGTAGCACATTAAAGAGCATGTAAACGTACCTGCTAATGTCACCCGGGTCCAGTTAGATGCTGGTTTGGTTCATATTTTTCAATACCAGTAACAACACGCTGGCTGCCCATCGCATGTAGCTACAGCACAAGTTTGTTTACTTTGTCTCTTGTTCCCTAAAGTGTAACACCGGCACTCAGCCTGCCAGCTGCTGTCAATCAAACACAGACAGGGACACGCCCAGCCAGCCAGCTGAGACGAAAAGGAACATTTTTAATATTTCTGATATTTCCCCAAAGACGTTTTTTCTTTGTTTTAATAATAAAAAACTATAAACAATACATTTAAAAAACACAAAAAGGGACTAAATGTGATTTAAGTTGGACCCGTAGACACACCTGCTGTGACAAATTACAGTCGCTAAGCTGTGATTGGCTGTTTGTGGGGGCGTGGTTTCATGTTTCTCACCTCAAATAGTCCCAGGGTGCCGCTGGGCGGGGCCCGTCCCACCCCCTGATGGCGGGTGTCTCCAGTGCCGATCCAGGACGGCTGCACCAGGACAACCACCTGGATGATGGCGAAGCAGAGCGTACAGACGGCCCAGAGGACGCCGACCGCCCGGGCGCTCCGAACAAACTCTGTCTGATAAAGACGAGAGAGGTCGACGAGGGCGGGCGACACCGACATGACTGAGAGAGAGAGAGAATGTGATTTTTATAACAGGCTACTTTTAACAATAAAGAAGGAAAAACGATCACATTGAACCAAAATATGTTTTAAGCCCCATTCAGTGTTTCTGTCTGTAATGGGGGGGGGAGGCTGATTTTAACATCACCTTCTCTGGTCTGATTTAAATCCGTATGTGGGTCATGTTTCATCTTGTTTCAGACCCGTTTTTTTAGCATTTGTTCACATGCAGTCAGACTGTCCCATCAGAGCAGCCGAACCAGCAGTCAGCAGCTCCTGTCTGCAGTGGACCCGTGGACGGACAGACAGCCGTCTTTGGATCACTGCGAGACTGAAGGAAACTTAGAAACAGCAGGATTCTCAGGCAGCTTCTGCAGCTGCTTTCTTCTCCGGTGTCTCAGTGGATTTCTGGACGTTTATTCTGGACGGACGTCAGAGACGATGATCACATCTGGAAGTGCGAGTCGCACTGAACGATTCGATGTGAGTTTCATGTCTGTGAGTCCAGACCTGACGGAGTTAGGACTCTAAGAGGAGGAGGGAGGTTTCTGACACAGATCCACCTCCTGCAGTATCTTTGCCTCCCCTTCAGCTCTCCTCCCCACCTCCCTCTGTGATGTAAACATAAACATTTGGCAATGTTTTAAAAGGAGACTTAAAGGTCCCATATTGTAGAAAGTGAGATTTCCATGTCTTTTTTGATAATAAAGCAGATCTAGGCGCTTTATAAATACTGTGAAAGAAATGCACACAGCCGTATTCAGAAACTGTGCCTTTAAACGAGCCGTCAGGACTTCCATAAGGTTGTGATGTCACAACTGTACAGTCACCGCCCGCACAGCACGCCCACAAAGTACAGGGCCGCGCCCATCCACCCGCTCAGTATTGGACCGCTCTGCTCATAGCGCTAAAGTGTGGAGATGGGTCTGGCTATGCGACACTCAGGACTTGTCTCGAGGAAAGTGCTTTATCGGTTGTGAAAGAAAGTTAGTTTCTTGATGGACAGTTATCTTTATTTTTTGCTAAAGTAACTGCTAACCATTGCTGCCGTTAGCTCAGTTAGCCATGCAGCTAGCGCTCCCATTAGATAGCTGACTGGGAGATCAGAGCCTGGGTCTGAAAACCTCATCCTGCCGGTCCAAAGCTCCTGTGCTAGTGGTGTAAACACCAGCACTCCTGCCCGATCTGAGCAGAGTCAGCAAAGCTAAAGGGACTGCTAGCTGCACGGCTAACTGAGCTAACTAGCTAAAAGCAGCTACAATCAGCAGCAGTTACTTTAAAGCCATCAGTTCATCAGAAAACTCAGAGAGAGTTGAGGCAGAGCAGCCGGAGGACATCAGAGGGAAAACCAGAAAATATTTTCTCCATAAATATGACCCAGTTTCACCAGAATCAGTGAACAAAGTTATAATGTTGTGTTTTTGTACAGTAAGCAGCGAGGCCCGTCTCCCAGAAACACTTCCCTCCGGCGGTGTGCGGCTCACAGCACTGGCTGTATAAAGAGAACTGGGGCGCGTTCAGTTCAAACTCATTGTGCTACGGTTTCTGGGTTGATGTTTCCTCAAATCGGTGTGCAACGGGCGTTTTCTCTCGTTTGGTGGGTGTGTCAGAGGTGTTACCCAATCAGCACGGACGTGTACATAAACACTGCAGTGTTACAACAGGGCGTTCAAGGCGCCACCGTTTCCATTTAAATTAACGTTTTGCTGCGTTTTGTCGGGGCTGAGCTCAGTCCTGGTTACAGCGGCTCGCTGCCCCTCGGCAGGCGTCCGGGGAGCTGGCCAATCAGAAGAAAGTGGGCTTTTAGGGAGGTGGGGCTTAAAGAGACAGGAGCTAAAACGGCTTGTTTCAGACAGGATGAACTGAGGGGCTGCATGAAGGGCCAGTATACAGATAAATCAGCATCTTTAGTGGACTCGCAGAATAAAAATATAGAGCTGAAATGAGCACAACACGTCCCCTTTAAGTATCAAACACTGTAGGAAGTTGACATGAGTCAGCTCAGATCGTTTATCAATCAATCAAACTTTATTTCTACAGCACCTTCCAACAACCGAAGCTGAACCAAAGTACAAGATCAAAAATAATGATGATAATAACAAATAATAATACAAGTACAAATAGGTCAGCAGAGCACGTTACAACATTAAGATTTACTTTACTAAAAGTACCAACAGCCATGTAAAAGTCCTGCTCGCGTTATAAGCATCAGAGGAGAAATGTCTCTGGATCAACATGTTGCATTTTATTAACTGATGTTTTTATGTAAATCAGAATCTGTGAAGTTAAAGTACAAGAACAAGTAAACCACTCTGACAATTCAATATATTAAATATAAAGAATAATCAACGTGTGGCTTTAACTCACTGCAGAGCAGCTGACATTATGACAGCAAACACAAACACGGTGACATCATCACCTCCGGGTTGTTTACCGAGGACGCGCGCGCGCACACAAATACCGTTTTGAAGCAGCCTGTCTGTCTGCCTGTCTGTCTGTCTGTCGGGATTTAAAGAGAATCGATCTGATCTGAGGTCTGAAACGTGTCGCGTGCATCAACACGATCAGCTGAAACACAGAAAAAACCGGAACCAAACCTGCAGCTGGAGGAGCTCCACCTGTCTGTCTGTTCATCTGCAGGACGAGAGGAGGCAGGCGGAGGAGAGGATGGAGAGAGAGGCGGAGGAGAGAGAGAGAGAGAGGCGGAGGAGAGGATGGAGAGAGAGAGGCGGAGGAGAGAGAGAGGCGGAGGAGAGAGAGAGAGGCGGAGGAGAGAGAGAGGCGGAGGATGGAGAGAGAGGAGAGAGAGGAGAGAGAGAGGCGGAGGAGAGGATGGAGAGGATGGGGGGGTTTACAGCGCTACATCCCCGGATGTGGAGCCTCCTCTGCCAACAAGAATCCGATCAATCATTTCTTCGTCACGCGAACACGCGCGGAGACGATCAGGTGTCCCCGCTGGGTCAGGTGGCGGAGCTCCGTCACAGCGCCTCCTGCCGGCGGAGCTCCGCCACAGCGCCTCCTGCCGGCGGAGCTCCGCCACAACGCCTCCTGCCGGCGGAGCTCCGCCACAGCGCCTCCTGCAGGCGGAGCTCCGCCACAGCGCCTCCTGCAGGCGGAGCTCCGTCACAGCGCCTCCTGCAGGCGGAGCTCCGCCACAGCGCCTGCTGCAGGCGGAGCTCCGTCACAGCGCCTCCTGCCGGCGGAGCTCCGCCACAGCGTCTCCTGCAGGCGGAGCTCCGCCACAGCGCCTCCTGCAGGCGGAGCGGGGCCCTGCAGCGACAGCACATCAGAACCAACAGAATATTAATAACTAGTTCATCACAGCAGCACATGGCCAAAAGTAAGTGGACAGGAAGTCAAAACAGCTTCAGGTTCATTCTTCATCTCGGAAACTGCAGTTTTATCATAAGGTTTACTTACTGTTTCTGGAGCTTTCAGCCACACCTTTTTTTATTTTGTTGCTAAAATCAAAAACAGTTTCTGCTTCGTGATTTTGGACAAAAATCAGCGTCTGACTGATGAAGAATCTTCTGCAGTTCAGAAACAATCTGTTTTAACAGTTAATGAGTTGATTTCCTTTAAAACAGAAAGATGAATTCAGGATTCAGCAGCTGCTCTGAAACTGATTATTCACGTTGTTTCTCTTGTTTTCTTTGTTAATGAGCGATCAATGATCAATGATCGATGATCGATGATCGAGTGCCGAAGGAAGAACATGATGCAGGAAACATAAATACGCACAAACCACATTTTAATAGTAATAAAACTTTAACAGAGAAAGGAACAAACGGTTGTTCAGAAACAGAATATTGCACAGACTTCCTCTTGTCTCCACCCGAACACCGCCTTCACCGTCCCACACAGTCTGTAAACCAAACGCACCTCAAACACAAACATCAAACTGCAGTTTTAAACGTTTCCGTTTCAGTCTGCAGCTGAAAGTTTACCTTCGAACGTTAAAGTGAGTCTTTCCTGCAGGAAACCACGAGCGAGCACGCGGAGCTGCAGACCGAAAAGTTTATAACTGATCGCAGAAACACGAAGTGAGGAAACCCGACCCTCTGCTGGAGAGATTATGTGTGTAATTATTTACATTATTAACCTGCGGCCATCAAATCATTTGTCTTTAACAGAAACTGGGAAGTTCAACAGGAAGTTCAACAGGAAGTTCAACAGGAAGTTCAACAGGAACGGATGCTTTAGTTCCCAGAGTTAAAGAGGCTGATTAAAATCTCACGGCGCTCTTCAAACGGTTACATCACTGCGGCGGGAAACATGGCGGCCTGCGGCCACGCCCGCTGTGAGCGGCTTCTTGTTGATGATTGGCTGGTTGGCCGGTGGCTCCCCCTGAGCCAATCACTTCCTCCGTCACCTCCTTCAAAGACGCACCGGCAAACAAATGAAGACGAGAAGAAGGAAAGCAGAAAGCTGAGCGCTGCGGACGGGAGGGCCCGCGCTGCTGATTGGTCCACAGCTCGGGTGACTCCTGATTGGACGAATGAAGAACGAACACGTGCAGCAGCAGGAAAACAAACACTGGCAGATGTTGGCGCGTCCTTGAACGCACCATCATGGCGTGATGACGTCACTTCGTAACAGAGTTTTTACTTTGTCTTCACACGTCAGCGACGATATTTCTGCTTCACTTCTAAACTTATCGACAATATTGACACTAAAACTTTAAAACTGCTGATTTTTGACGTTATTGATCCGCTGTTTGTGGGCGTGGCCTTTTGGTGACATCATCACCACTCTGCCCTCCCGACTCTTCTTCTTCTCTTCTCAATAATCAACACGTCTCTTTCTGTTTGTGCTCAGAATTTCCTAAATAAAACCGTCCAGAGTCTGCTGGTGAACCGAGGTCTGATGAAGATGATGATGATGAAGATGAACATCAGCACCAATCTGCAGTTAAAAAATTAAAACATTAATTCTGCATTTAGTCTTTTTTTTGGCAGCTGTGGGACACCGTAGCCGTCACTGGGTTCAACTACGTTTCCCACAAAGCACCACTGCACTGCTGCTGGCTGCGGTATCCATGGCAACACACTTAATAGTCCAATCACACTGAAGGAAGAGAGACTGAAAAAGAGAAAAAAACAGAAACAGCAGTCACCCTCCTCCTCCTCTCCTCCTCCTCCTCTCCTCCTCTTCATCTCCTCCTCCTCCTCCTCCTCTCCTCCTCCTCTTCATCCTCTCCTCCTCCTCCTCTCCTCTTCTTCATCCTCTCCTCCTCCTCCTCTCCTCTTCTTCATCCTCCTCCTCCTCCTCCTCTCCTCCTCTTCATCTCCTCCTCCTCCTCCTCCTCTCCTCCTCCTCTTCATCCTCTCCTCCTCCTCCTCTCCTCCTCTTCTCCTCCTCTCCACCTCCTCCTCCTCCTCTTCATCCCCTCCTCCTCTCCTCCTCCTCTTCTTTATCTCCTCCTCCTCCTCTCCTCCTCCTCCTCTCCTCCTCCTCCTCCTCCTCCTCCTCCTCCTCCTCCTCCTCCTCTCCTCCTCCTCCTCCTCCTCCTCCTCCTCTTCCTCTCAGCTCCATGGAGGGATCTCCTCTCCAAACTTGGCCCAGTGAGCAGCGTTTTTAGCTTCAAACAGAATCTGAACACGAAGAAAAGAAGTTTTAAAATAATAAAATAATTAATAATCAATGAAATGAAGCTTCATCTCTGCCTGTCTGTCTGCCTGTCTGTCTGTCTCTCTGCCTGCCTGTCTCTCTGCCTGTCTGTCTGTCTCTCTGTCTGTCTGTCTCTCTGCCTGTCTGCCTGTCTCTCTCTCTGCCTGTCTCTCTGTCTCTCTGCCTGTCTGTCTGTCTGTCTCTCTGCCTGCCTGTCTCTCTGCCTGTCTGCCTGTCTCTCTGTCTGTCTGTCTGCCTGTCTGTCTCTCTGCCTGTCTGTCTGCCTGTCTGTCTGTCTCTCTGCCTGCCTGTCTCT
Source organism: Siniperca scherzeri (assembly GCA_027580175.1). Taxonomy (NCBI): domain Eukaryota; kingdom Metazoa; phylum Chordata; class Actinopteri; order Centrarchiformes; family Sinipercidae; genus Siniperca; species Siniperca scherzeri. Next base: position 32,411,129 of record CM050849.1, on the reverse strand, counting down.
CTGCCTGTCTGTCTCTCTGCCTGTCTGTCTGCCTGTCTGTCTGTCTCTCTGCCTGCCTGTCTCTCTGCCTGTCTGTCTCTCTCTCTGCCTGTCTCTCTGTCTCTCTCTCTGCCTGTCTGTCTGTCTCTCTGCCTGCCTGTCTCTCTGCCTGTCTGTCTGTCTGTCTCTCTGTCTGTCTGTCTCTCTGCCTGTCTCTCTCTCTGCCTGTCTCTCTGTCTCTCTGTCTGTCTGTCTCTCTGCCTGTCTCTCTGCCTGTCTGTCTGTCTGTCTGTCTCTCTGCCTGCCTGTCTGTCTCTCTCTCTGCCTGTCTCTCTGCCTGTCTGTCTGTCTCTCTCTCTGCCTGTCTCTCTGCCTGTCTGTCTCTCTGTCTGCCTGTCTGTCTGTCTGCCTGTCTCTCTGCCTCTCTCTCTGCCTGTCTCTCTGTCTGTCTCTCTGTCTGCCTGTCTGTCTGTCTGTCTGTCTGCCTGTCTCTCTGCCTCTCTCTCTGCCTGCCTGTCTGTCTGTCTGTCTGTCTCTCTGCCTGTCTGCCTGCCTGCCTGTCTGTCTCTCTTCACTCGTTTGATCTGACTGTGTTTGTGGAAACCACACAGAGCGTTGGTGTCATCAGTACTTCCTGTGAGGTGTGTTGAGGTGAAGTGAAGTCACCTGGTTGTGGACGTAGGCCTCACACAGGTAACACCACACCGACAGATCGGAGAAGCTCAGAACCATCGGGTGTTCCGACACAACGCCGTGCGTCACCATGTGCTCATTAACGTAACGACCACAGAACACCTGAGACGGGAAGGAGAGCAGGTGAGACACTTTACATCATCAACAGGTGAGACTCGCTGACATGTGATGGACAGGTGAGACAGGTCACCTGGTAGCAGGTGAGACAGGTCCAGTTCTCAGCGTCGGAGCCGCAGTCCTGACACGGCAGGAAGACATCTATACCTGAGGGGGGGAGGGGCTTAACAGCATCCAGGTGAGGACACCAGGACAGAGGGTCCACCACGTACAGAGTCTGAAGACAGACAGACAGAGAGAGAGACAGGTTAGTACTATGAGGACAGACAGACAGACAGAGATAGACAGGTTAGTACTATGAGGACAGACAGAGAGACAGACAGGTTAGTACTATGAAGACAGACAGACAGACAGACAAAGAGACAGACAGAGAGAGACAGACAGGTTAGTACTATGAGGACAGACAGACAGACAGAGAGATAGACAGGTTAGTACTATGAGGACAGACAGAGAGACAGACAGGTTAGTACTATGAGGACAGACAGAGAGACAGACAGGTTAGTACTATGAAGACAGACAGAGACAGGTTAGTACTATGAGGACAGACAGAGAGACAGACAGGTTAGTACTATGAAGACAGACAGAGAGAGAGACAGGTTAGTACTATGAAGACAAAGAGACAGACAGGTTAGTACTATGAGGACAGACAGACAGAGAGAGACAGGTTAGTACTATGAAGACAGACAGACAGACAGAGAGAGACAGGTTAGTACTATGAAAACAGACAGACAGACAGAGAGACAGGTTAGTACTATGAAGACAGACAGAGAGAGAGACAGGTTAGTACTATGAAGACAAAGAGACAGACAGAGAGAGACAGGTTAGTACTATGAAGACAGACAGACAGACAGAGAGACAGGTTAGTACTATGAAGACAGACAGAGAGAGACAGGTTAGTACTATGAAGACAAAGAGACAGACAGAGAGAGACAGGTTAGTACTATGAAGACAAAGAGACAGACAGAGAGAGACAGGTTAGTACTATGAAAACAGACAGACAGACAGAGAGACAGGTTAGTACTATGAAGACAGACAGAGAGAGACAGGTTAGTACTATGAAGACAAAGAGACAGACAGGTTAGTACTATGAGGACAGACAGACAGAGAGAGACAGGTTAGTACTATGAAGACAGACAGACAGACAGAGAGAGACAGGTTAGTACTATGAAAACAGACAGACAGACAGAGAGACAGGTTAGTACTATGAAGACAGACAGAGAGAGAGACAGGTTAGTACTATGAAGACATACAGACAGACAGAGAGAGACAGGTTAGTACTATGAAGACAGACAGACAGACAGAGAGAGACAGGTTAGTACTATGAAAACAGACAGACAGACAGAGAGACAGACAGGTTAGTACTATGAAGACAGACAGACAGACAGAGAGAGAGACAGGTTAGTACTATGAAGACAGACAGACAGACAGAGAGACAGACAGGTTAGTACTATGAAGACAGACAGACAGACAGACAGAGAGAGAGACAGGTTAGTACTATGAGGACAGACAGAGAGAGAGACAGGTTAGTACTATGAAGACAAATAGACAGACAGGTTAGTACTATGAAGACAGACAGACAGACAGAGAGAGACAGGTTAGTACTATGAAGACAGACAGACAGACAGAGAGAGACAGGTTAGTACTATGAAAACAGACAGACAGACAGAGAGACAGACAGGTTAGTACTATGAAGACAGACAGACAGACAGAGAGAGAGACAGGTTAGTACTATGAGGACAGACAGAGAGAGAGACAGGTTAGTACTATGAAGACAGACAGACAGGTTAGTACTATGAAGACAGACAGAGAGACAGACAGGTTAGTACTATGAGGACAGACAGAGAGACAGACAGGTTAGTGCTATGAAGACAGACAGA